>JAPQRN010000017.1:6965469-6976277 GCA_037367275.1 Coranthus polyacanthus | reverse complement strand
AGAGGACATTGTGCAGTTCGTGGGCGTGTGTGTGCTTTTTATGTGTGTGTGAGTTTTCTATGTGTGTGTGTGTGTGTTTGTGTGTGTGCGTGTGTGTGTGTGCGTGTGTGTGTGTGTGTGTGTGTGTGTGTGTGTGTCCTCCCCTTCAGCCCTTCTCAAAGCTCTGCAGTTTTCAACCAATTAAAAGACAATCTGTCTCCCTGGGCCCCTCTGCTCCCTTTGGCTCCGGCTCTGTGTATGTGTGTGTTTGTGTGTTTGTGTGGTGTTTGTGTATGTGTGTATGTATATGTGTGTGCTTGCGCGTGTGTTTGCCGTTGGTGACTTGGAGCTGGAAGTAGTGGAGCTGCTTTTTATTTTTAGTTTGTGTATTTGGAACATTGGCTCTCAACAGGATGCGCAGTACCCTCTGAAGCGTCAGTGCTTCAAACTTTTTTGTTTTAAAGACAGTTCAGGCAGGACACTTCTGTTAGATTCAAGCGTTTATTATACAAGGACATACGTTTGTGTTTGGCAGTGACTCTGTGTCTGTGATCACAGACCTCTCAAACTTAAACACAAACAGACCAGTGTTTGTTTCTAATTAAAGGTAAATGTTTGTCTGTTTTTCATTTTCGTGTATTAGCCCTAATCACAATCTAATCAACTTGTTTTTGCCCCTAAATGTAACTAGACGTTCATTAACCGTCATGTATTCTTTAACATTACCTGAGGTGTTTAGTGTCTGCAAATTTCATGCATATCTTTTGTTTTGTGAGTGATTGGTATCTGACATATTCTGTCTTTTAGATATGAGGACATTGAATAATCCATAACTCTTTTTTGTTTTTTCATTCAGACATTTGTTTGTTTGTTCTTACTGATCTAAATATATACTGTGATAAGCATGAGGACAGACAGATATGGTTGATCAGCAAAGGAAAGAAGCTCCATTATTGAAGTACACGGAAGTATGTTTATTTTTATGGTGTGATCACGCAACACGTGGATTGCACGAGGCCTTACATCTAGATTAAATAGTTTTAGTTTAACTCCAGGGTTGTATCGTATATGTGGACAGAAACTGAACAACTCTGAGAAATAATGACAAAGACGCCTGCATCTGTCGGGTCTTATCAGTCACTACGTATCTTTTCCTGATTCGTTCCTTTCATGCGACACTTTCTGGAGGAAAACAAGACGTCACCCTCACCAGCTGTCAATTCAACATGGATACTGATATACAGCTGACTCTGTCCTCGTTGTGCAGTTAAATTCAGCTTTTTTTATCATGATACTACTGATTGCATTCACAGCAAGCAGACTGTTGTTACAATGTTTGGAGATGATTTGTGAAACTTTGCTAAAAGTGGAGATCGTTTTCATTTCAAGACATTGTTTTGAAATGAAAATGCATTAGTGTGGGTGTAGCCTCAGTTTGGCATTTGAGGTGATACGTTTTACATGTATGTGTTCTTTTTGAGCCTGTTTAATTTGTTGAGTTTTGTTTTTTTTGCAGCACTGCAGTTGGTCACAAGATTGACCGTTCACACTGTACAGTATCTCTCTGAATCTAAGCTTGACATGAACTGCATTAACAGAAAATCAGAGGAACAGACATGCATGACAATAGGAGACAAATCCGCAAATAATGAAGCACTAAAACAAACTGGATGACATTTTAGGCTTTGCCGTTGCACATTAACATTTTATTTTGTCAAGCTGCCATGTCCTGATGCTCAGGTTCGGAGACCGGTTTGAGAGAGAAATGCGTCACTCGTTGCCTTTACAGTCAGAGTGAAACACTTTGGTAAAGTTGAGAGCACTTAATCGTGTGACAAGAGATCACTTGACATTTAGGTTTTTTTTTTTTTTTTATGAGTCAGTGAATTACAACAAGGCAGCTGACAGTTTACTACAACTGCCGACGGAAAGCAAATAGTGAAAGTCAAGAATAATGGAACAAATGGTATTTAGCAACGTGTCTCTTTTTTGGTGTTATTCTTTCATTTATGTATTTTGAAGAATGGTTGCTATGGAAACAAAGTTTTGTACATTAAGCTTATATTTCTTCTCCGTTCGGGGAGAGTGAGCTCATTTTCCAGTAACACCCAGAGATCCCTGCAACCGAAGTTTATTTAGCTTTAAACTGCATATAAAAGTGATATGTGGGTGTGACTTTCATAGTTTCGAGCCCTTGAGCAAGGTATTTCTGTTTTCACCATCTGTTTATCGTTTTCGGGGCACATGCATCACCAGTACTAGACTTGGGTGCATCACTTTCAGCTGGTGGTTAAGCTCTGGAGTGACATGTAGCCACGTGATCAGATAGGATCATGGATGATTTAAATAAAGGGACACGATCGCGTCACAGAAAGGAAAAGCACAGAGAGGACAGTGTGTCTATAATTCAAAATGAAGTGCAAGATAAAGTACACGTAAGGAATGTTGTGCTTTGTCACGTTGAGTCATATAAGTGCGAGTGGATCTGTAAAGGCCTTCACGTACCAGTGGCGTGACAAAAGTACAAAATCCGCACCCACGTACATTTTCCATTTAAACTAGTCATACCTGTTGAATTTGCGACAGTTCCAACACTTAAAGGAAAGAATTCACACCAGCCCGTTTGACAGAATGGATTCAACATCACCTGTGTGTCTCCACTCTGTCTGTTTCCTTTTAGCTTCCTTTTCGCCGCATATTATTCGTGTTCTGTGTGAAAGTACTCTTGACATAAACCATATAAAAAATATAACGCCGTGTGAATCACTGGCATGAAAAAAAAAAATCCCCCAGTGTGTAGAGACCTTAAGTGGGCATGTGGCAAACAATTCAGGATACAGTCTGCTCGTTTTCCTGGTTGAAGGCCCCATATCTCAGAGACATGAGCAAGCCATTTAACCCAAATGACTGCAGATGTTTGCTACTTGCAAATGCTATTATGTGCAGATATGTGAAAGTCAAAAGTGCTAAACTGAGAAAAAGTCCCCGTCATCACTCTTTGTGGGTGACTGCTTTTTGAAAAAAATGTCAGTGATCTTCAATCTTGAGCGAATCAGAGCTGAAAAGTTCCGTGTTATGAAACTTCATCAGGGGTTTTCCAATAAGTTTTTCAATGAAGACAGCAAAAAAATACCAATCTAATTTCAAGCGTCACATTTCAAGCAGGAAAAAAAAAAACGAATAGACAGATAATAGCTAGATAAGGTCTTTCTTTTAACTATCTGCAATCACGCTTTGCTCTGGAGACTCTGAAAACACTGAAAGTGTATTGAATGCCTACAATTACATTATAAAAGGCTATAATTTTGGGGGTTTTGTGCACTCTGGGGCTAAGCGAGATGCAGGCCGAAATTTAATAAGTTTGATTTCCGAGACAATGACGGACACTTTGAAAGCTTTTCATCTCATGATCAAAGAGTTGCTTTCTGAGGGAGAGCTGGGTGTTGTCGATATTTAATCAAGCTCTGATCCCAAAAATTGATCTCATCTTCTCTGTCTCTGCCGGGCGAGAGATAAGCAAGACGGGAGAGAGAAAGACAGAAAGAGAACAAGGACGTATTTGGTTTTAATGTAAAACAGCCTCCTGAGCGGCTACTGTAAGGATTTATTAATACAGAGAAGACAGAAGCAGCATGGGAAAAGAGGAGAGCGAGATAGGGAGGAAAATCTCCTCCAACGTGACAAATATATTATGAGATCAAAGCTGCTATGTTAAGAAATTTGACTCATTAATCCCAGACTGAATGACACAAAACACAGCTGATCCTAGAACAGGGGTTTACAGCTCAAACGTGGATGGAAAAATAGAAAAAAAAACCCACCTATAATTTAACCTATTTTCTCATTTACTGTCATGTTTTACCTCATGTTCGCATCGATATCACCTCCAGTCAGGACAGTACAAACACAACGACAAGAGAAAAGGGTTAATTAACTCACAGTGTGATATTTACTTTATGTTTGAATGCATATGTACATGCTTTATCCATCTTAGTCTCGTTTAAAACATGTTTGAACCACTTGAGGTATGCAGAGTGCACTACAACACAAACAGATTTTAGATGAAGAGGGAATATGCCAAAATTTCTCACTAACAAGCAGCGTTGTGCACAATTGTATATATTTCAACACTAAACTCTCTGTTACTGGTTACTTATGATGTTTGTTCACGTTATTTGTGTTCATGTTTACCTTAATGTTTCGATAATGATCAGAATGGTCGCCCAGTCAGGATAAAAATGTAACCACCTCAGTCAGAAGATACCGGCTCTATCCAGTCCATTCAGAAGGAATTCTCTCTGTTTGGAATAAATCTTCCTGTGCATGTTTACCCCATACGGAGGTAACATTAGGGGATATGACGAGTTTCCAGGAGGGACAGAAATATGGAGGAAGAAAAACTGTCCTGTGGCTCACACAGCGTTTTTGTTGGAGACCTTGAAAGATTTAAGGATGCAGGATTTAAGGAGCACTTTGATGGTCAATAGGATTCAGTTATTCCAACAAGTGTTTTCAGAGACGAACAAATCCTGAATCCGCCAAACCATCAATCAATTCAAAAGCTACTGGAAATGTTTGCACAAAAAGTTCTTCTGTTATACCTCTTGCATAGTCTGACTCACTGGAAGTCAGCAAATCAAACGCTGAAAATGGGAAGTTTTGACAAAGATTTACATGGATCTAGAATAAGGTAGGCTCATATATGTGTAAAGGTTTCTTTCCATGTGGTTGGTCCTTGTAGCTACAAAGGGACAGTTTGTATTTTGTATTTTTTTTGGAGTCAAGGTATGACCTGCAGTAGATTGCGGTCAGCGTGGACACATTTTGGAGAGCACCCGTGTCGTGGCAAAAATCTAGCATATAATATAAAGAATTCACCTTTAAAACCTGAACTGACGCTTTTAAGTTAACTTAAGATTCTAACTTAACTTGTTATTGTGGCTGAACTTCATGACAGACTAAAGCGTCTGTATCTGCAGCGTCCGAGGTTTAAGGTCCTCCAGAAACAATGGTTTGTCTGAGCGCTTGTGGCTGTTTCTGCATTGTTGCGTGTCATGTGGAGAGAATTTTTTATTTTCTTTTAAATGAGGGGGAAATGTCCACGTGGAAAAAAATCTGTATTAGCGTGGACAGCGCGTATATGTAAACGGTTAAGTTGGAATCTCTAGTCAGATGCCGGGGTCTAATTACCCATCTGATCTATCAATTAGTTACTAACGTCTGTAACTCAGCCAACCAGCTTCCTGCTCTGCTCAGCAGACAGCAGTTTCTGGGAGTGTAGAAATGCCACTTCTAGATCAGCACCAGCTCAGCACTTTCTGCTTCAGCGGTCCAAAAAAACGCACAGTAAAGAGTCCAGATCACTTCCTTTACAACTGATCACTCAGGATTTATTAGGAAGCGGCCATTCAGTAGATTTATAGCCTTTAGTTTCTCCTGCAAGCTCACTATGTTATATATGCTCCCCCCGCTCTTCTTTTCTATCTCCTGCTTCATCTATCTTATCCAGTCCTCACACACCACTGGAACAAATGTTTAATTTAAATATTGGTTAACACTCATCGTTTTTGTCACTTGGCTAAATCTCAAGTGCATAATCAAAAAGTGCCTCTAAAGTCAGATTTTGTTTAACCGTGATTAGACAACGTTTGCTCTGCTCACGCGTTTAAGCTTAAACTTCCACTTCAGCTGTGATTAGATATTATTTATCAAACCTATTTACAGGGTTGTAACTTGAAGCAGTACAGATAATCAGGGATGAGACTTTTAATCAGCGTGGATAGCATTCAGCTCATATTTTAGCAAATCGCTGATGAGCTTACAGCATCTACAACGTAAGCTGTATCTACTGTACATCTCATCTATATCTGCCTTGATTATAAATAAATAATGTGGGCAATTTAGCCTTTTGATCCCAGTCTGGAGCTGATAAATGTAGATGTAAAGAGCTGTAGATCAGCAGTGATGAGACAGTATTTACTGGGTGCAGATATATAGCATAATGCATCAGAGGTGGTTAGACAGAACATATTGAACGGCTGAATCAGGGTTTCTTTCCAAGAACAGTTTCTGCGGATCTGCTGGAAAAGGTTTTCTGTCAGAGAGAGATTTAAGACGGCGACAGGGAGCATAGTTCCAGTATCTTAAGCTAAACAAGTATTATTTAAAAAGGCATATGATGTCAATGTCTTGCATAAATATGCTCTCATTTAAAGGATAGGCTCACAGTTTTTAATTAACATTTAAACACGCTTCTTTCATAATTTTTTTTGTTTGCACTGTAATTTCAATTGTTAGTGGTCTTTAAATTAAAACAATAATAAAACACGTAGTAGATAACGCGGGACGCTGGAAGCTGTTTTCACCACCACTGTCAACTATTAAGTTTTATTCACATTACATTTAGTGACGGATATTCACATTATGTCATTTTATTTTGATAAAATAGCCACGAGTAATGTTCATGTTCATGTTAGTTAAGGAGACGTGATGCCACTGACCATCAGCCTAAGGAAATAGGCTGTTACGATGAATAACGTTATGGATTTCTCTGAATTTGAACATTGTTGGAAACATTTGATATAAGTACACAAGTCAACTAAACATAAAACATGTAGGCCTAGTCATTTTTAACGTTGGAAAACATCCAACTGCTTTGTCTTATGTGGATGAATATAGCCCATTATAATCTTCACATAATATGTCACACATAACGGGTACTTAAAGGGATCGTTTATAACTGGGAAGAATAAACTTGAAAAAGTGTGAACCTCTCCTTTAAAAATACAGGGCGGTTGTTACAAATACTGGACTTTTAATTTCTGTCGTGAAATTCTCCCATTGCTGTCAGAGGTGGTGATAGAGAAATAGGTTAGAGAAAGATGAGGGGAGGGGGGGGTTGCAGGGTTACAGAGAAACAAGTGATGAATTACTCCAGCAAGGTAGTGGATGGAAGAACTGGCTGTCAGCTGACCAATCAGGCAAAGAGTGAGGGGAAAGCAAAGAGGGAGGGGGCTGAGAGAGAAAAATAAAAGGGGGGAAAGCTTTGGAGAGGATGAAAAAGGAGCAAAATTGTGCCCTGAGCAAAGTCTAATACCCCATGAACAGTAGAAACCCATTTGACTTCTTACCTGAAGGGACTGGAGTTAGTGAAAAACAATTCTGCAGCTGATTTAATAGGAGTAAAAGCCCCATGCCTGTGAAGCAGGGAGTTGGAAAGTGTTTTTACCCAACGGAGCAGAAGATATCTGACTCACAACAGTTGAAAGCATCACTTCTCAGGTGTAAATAAATCCATAAATCCCGGGCAGCGTAGAGGCAAGACAATCTGAAACTTGTAATAGAGGTTTGTAGTTGCATCACGTTCAGCAAACACGTCTACTGCCACCGTGGAGGATCAGTGGAGAGTTAAAATGTACAAACACCTGTGAAATATGTAGCTTAACAACGGGGGTAGTATGAATTCAATTTGATTTTTTATTTATATGATGGGGACGACACGGTTTAACATAGAAAGCAATAATACAGAGCATGAAACTGATGCACAGAGAGGATTAAAAAACAGCTTTCATTCTCATACAACCACAACACACTACAGATACGGAATACAATAATATATATATATATTAGACATACATTTATACAGTAAACTGTCTTGTCTCAGTGAATAAAAACACAACTTTTCATCTTCAGTTTCATTCTTTCGTCATATTTATTTGCTCATTCGGCCTCTGCCGTGCTGCGTTTTTCTTCTTTTTTTTTTTACACAAATAAATGAATTGTTCTTGCCAGAGGACATACAACAAGTTTAATTTACTGCTGTCAAAAACGTATGTGGCTCCAAAAAACAAAAGAACACAGACTTAAAACGATAAGCCTATGAAATCTCACAGTATTGAAGGAGCCTTTAGTTACAGTAGTGAGTAAGACATAACACAGTTAACATACTACTAAACATACTGCTTTTCTGAATGTGTGTTTTTTATTCCAAAACTAATATTTGTCAGAAATGGGCTCCTGTTATTTGACCTTTGAATACAAATCAAACAATAGTGAGACAGAGACTGCAAAAAGCCAAGCTGAAGTCAAGCACCAAGGTGATGATAGCTATGCGTTTTTCATTTTGTTTTCATTTTGACTTTTTTTTTGACAGCTGGAAGATTGGAAGATGGATTTAATGTCCAACCATAAAACCAGGCTCAGACAAAAACTCAAGACATTTTCTCTGTAATTTTAGTTTATTTTTTGCTAGTTTTGTAAACACACAATACAGTTTCAGTCACTTCATTTTAATTTGTCTTTCAGTGAAAGGAAATGTTTTTTGTTTTTTTTACTTTTCATTAACAATAATAACCGTGTCCTGAACTTTGTGTATTTTGTCAAAAGAAAAGCTTTTTCTTTATAATGTAACTTGAATTTAAGAATGCCCTCTAGATTATTTGTAAAAACACAAGTGCAGCGTTGGCAGTGGCAGCATACAAAAAGTGTTGCAGTTACGCATGAAATTAGCTTTCAAACAGTAAAACCACGAGCTCAACATCGTGTCATTTTCCGTTTCATTTTTTACCTTCTCTTGACACACCAAATATACCTGAAAAATACCACACGTTTTAACTATCCTTTCTGTTGTATAAATGACCCTAAAAGAAGTTTGTTCTGCCTCCAAACCTTCTTCCGCCTCAGCTAGAAAATGATCAGATCTTCTACTTGAGTCTCGTCCACATCTGCTTCATGCTTAGTAAGCCTAATGCTGTATAGTTAATGAGCTAAATGACTATCCATCCATCTGTCCATTCCCTAAACTGCTTATTCTGTTCAGGCTCGTGTGGGGCTGGATCGTATCCCAGCATGCATTTGGCACAAGTCAGGCACAGTCCGGACAGGTCGCCAAGTATTAGCTATATTGACACTAAATCCATTCGTCTTTAATTCAATGGCGGGAAAGAATGAACTGCTGGTGAATTCAGATGAAATACTTCAAGTTATTAAGTACAAACGTCTTCTCTAACGAGCCCGTTCAGCAACACACCTTCGCTCAGGTAAAACTAATCTGTTTCACAACGGACTAAATCCAGCGCTCGTTCACACGTGGTCAAGTCAACCCAGTCTTCTACAAATCCCACTACTGAATTGCTTCCTCTATTACACTGACAAAATGTAATCACTGTCTGGATTATGTTCAGAGGCAGCATCTTTTGTGAATGAAGTGAAAATAATGCTTCTTCGTACCACGCACAGTTCGACACCAGACGCCAAGGTTTGCATCCAACCCAAGCGCTGCCACTGTCAACATATAACCGTGAACAATGTAATAACGCTGTAGTCACAACCAGCGGCTGCTTTGTTTTATGACAGTTTATCCTTTATTACAGTTTTTCACCCCCTTCTTGTCCGGAGAAATCAACATACGAACCGTGCACTGTGGAAATGTGTTGATCTTGAATGTTTGCGGTGAAGTGTTCCTTTATTGGTTGACTTTAAAATTCTCCTCCTTCTTAAGTAAAACACACTCTTTAAAAACCCTCTTGGATCAACTGGAAAATGCATCGCCACAAAGCTGAAAACGGGCCCGTTTTTCAGAGCTCCTGAAAAGTTGCTTCTCAGAGATACGTGGTTGTGACGCTACAAACATATGATGATCTTATAGAATATGATACGTTGCTGTAGATTAAACTACCAACAGTTTATAAAGTAGTTAAATGAGATTAACCTTGAACATCTACAACAGTAAAGTACAACATACACTTTCAACAGTAATGCAACAGTGAAAGGAATCCAAAAACAAAAACATACTTTTACTTGTAGTGGAGTATTTTCAGAATGTGGTATTATTATATTCAGATTACTCTTTCCACCAGTGGTTGGCAGATATATGAAATACGTTGACTGTGAACATTTACGTCACTTTCAACATTTGCTTTTTTATATTGTAGACAAAACAAAATTGGACGTTTATATAAAGATAATTTCTGGGAACATGAACAAATCCAGTATTTGCCGAATTCTACTTCACAATAACCAGAAGAGCTGACGCTAAAGTATGAAATCTGTAAACACTACTCCACCAAAATCCAGTTATCCCCTTTCTGCTTCACAATAATACCCTGCATCAAATTGAACCCGTGGCTCTTGTTTTGTTTTGCTCTTTTAGATCTATCTATCAAATTGCTGCACTCTGCTGTTAGTGCACACGCATTGTGCATGTCCGGCCCCAGAGAGATGCCGCTCTCACCCTGGCAGCATTACAGCAGCACCCATTTAGTACCACCGCCGCGGTGAAATAGGGTTCAATTCCCATCGGGGGCCACACATACCGAACGGCTCTAAAAATGCACGCTCTCCAGGCACTTTGAATGAAAGCGCTCTCCAAATGGCAGCTGTAGGTAATGAAAAATTTTCAAAAAAATTCCCCCTAAAATAGATATATAGAGTGTTGGAAATGAGCAGCGCAGATATAGAGCTGCTATTCTGTAGCAGCCGACTGCCGTATTGTCAGCGGTGATAATATTTTCTGTGAGCTGAAGATAGCTTCTCCCTCAGCACGCCTGAGGGGAGGTTAAGCCTCATAGCTAGTGGCCTGTGAACCAGAGAATGGGAACTCCTGTGCATGTGTGTGTGTGTGTGAGAGAGAGAGAGAGGGAGATTGTGAAAGGGAGGAGAGAAGGTGGAGAGAGCGAAAGAAAAGCGAAAGAAAGGAGATTGTATTCATTCATCTATGTCTGTCTGCCTCACTGTAACTAGACTGACAGACACACAGACAGATAGATAGATAGATAGATAGATAGATAGATAGATAGATAGATAGATAGATAGATAGATAGATAGATAGA
>JAPQRN010000017.1:6943574-6965369 GCA_037367275.1 Coranthus polyacanthus | reverse complement strand
GATAGATAGATAGATGCTTTTTCTTTTCTGCGACTTTTCAAACATTCGCTTCAATTTCGACTGACATCTTATGGAAACACGGCATAAGGCGGCCGGTGCCAAACATGACCGGGGTCTAGAACGAGATAACCGGCGGCGGCGGTTTCAAGGACCGGAGACGGATCTATGTTTGTGCTGTAGCGGCGTGGGCCAGGAGGTTTAAGCAGACTGGGACTTGAGCAGCTCCAGCAGCTCTGAAAATGTAACTCAAACCAAGATTATAAGCAATATACGAGACTCCAAATCGACTTAGTGTGATTTCTTGCATTTTTTTCTGGATTAGCTGACATGGTTAGTGATTTAAGCACAATGATTTTTTTGTTTGACTAAACTCCACCTGCTGGTTAATGCTGATATAAGCTGCCCAGGACTGTATGACAGATAAAGTCAATGACTTTCCATCATTTCCATATTACTTTGTGATTGATTATTTAAATTTGAATGAAGGTGAAGTCCCTCACAGCTGCTGTCATTAACATGTATGGATGCTTATTTTGTCAGATGACAAAACAAAGATTTTTTTATCGGCTTGAAAGTGGCTGAGAAGTGGCTGCACATTAGATGTGAATTGGTAACATAAAATTTTATTGAAACGCAATCGATTCTGTCCAATCACCAGACCTCACAAACCCAATAGATAAATTGTTTGGTTTAATATGAACTAATAAGACACATACGCTGTTTTCCTTCTCCTTCATTACCCCGTCTCACCATCTTTATCCGTCCTTTTATCTTGACTCCACCCTTCCCTCCATCTTTCATTTATTTTCTTGCCCCTCAAACCTCTCGTCACTCCTTCCCTCCATGCCATCAATCAGTCCGTTCATCCATCTCTCCTGATCGCTGCTCAACTCCGGAGAGAGAGAAAGAGTTACAGTCAGGGTTATTTGTCTCCCTTACTCGCCTGCCATCTCTCTCTCTCTCTCTTTCTCCTCCTTTACCGTCGCTCACTCTCTCCTCTCGCTCCACCTCTCCTCCCTTCCTGCATCCATCACTCCTCCTGATGTGGTTCGGGGGCCTCAGAGGCTCATAGTTTGGCCCCACTCCTCCTCCGCCTCCTCCATTATCAGCGCTCTCCATCCCTTCATCCCCTACCTCACTTTCACTTCCTCCAGACTCCATCCATCCTCCTCCTCCTTTTTGCTCTGTCTCAATCAACCAGAGAGTCCAAACTTTCACTTACTTCCCTTCCTCCTTTGATCCTTCCTTTTTTCTCCACCCGCTGCTGGTTCTCTCTCCTTTTAACTTCCATATGCAACTCTTCTTCCCTCTCATCTCTCCTTTGTTGCATTTTAATCTCCCCAAACCCCAGTCGGAATGGCAGGCACATCAGGGAACATGTATGCATTTCATTCAACTGAAGTCGACTTGGTATTTGGGTTTGATTAATAGGATATTTATTTCAATTTGTCCTGTGTTGAGTTGATACCATACCTGAGCCTGAGTTTACATATGTTCATTTGGCCTATTTTACAGGGCCAGAGCTGTATTGCTGGGTAAATAAAGCCCATATTTTCAAAGTCCACTTGCGACTCCTCATGCCTTCCAGCTCAGTCCTTCACATCACGTATTTTCTTGACTTGTTCTGTATTAAACCGACCACTGTATCTTCCCCTAATCCAAACCCAGTGCTGCCAGTGCCTCAAAATAAACCTTTTTAATAACGCTGTAGTCACTTTCAAATGTTATTAATTATGTCAAAAGGCAGCAGAATCCTATTACATTGATAAAAAACGCTGCTGGTATTGTATTTTAAGGAAAACATTTTTGAGGTCGAAATGTTCTGGGAGACAGAAAATAATCTAGTCCCTTGCACCTTTATTCATATCTCTTTTTTTCTCAATTCTTCCTTACACTTTCTTTGCACTCCCTTCATACCTCTGTCACTTTTCTTGGTTGCATTTCTTGTTTCTTTTTCTTTCCTATCCTCGTTTCCTCCGACCTACCTTATTCGCTTCTCTTCATGCATCTATTTCTTCTCTCATTTTCCTCTGTCTTCTTCTACACTATTTTCCTTCATCTGCCCCCCCTTTTTTCCGTGCTTTCTTCTTTTTTTATATATGACTTTCCACTCCTATGCCCTGTCATCTTTCTCCTTCCATTTTCTTCCATTTTTCACTCATATATAATATAATAAATCCAGACATCATCCTTTCCTTCCTGCTTTTGCCAGTCCTTTCCTTTTCCCTTTCTTTCTTTCTTTCTTTCTTTCTTTCTTTCTTTCTTTCTTTCTTTCTTTCTTTCTTTCTTTCTTTCTTTCTTTCTTATCTTTGCACCCCCCCCACACCCTCAGTGTTTTCCAGGGGATGATGAACACAGGACTTATTGAAGAGCAGAAATAATGAAATAAAATCTGGCAGAAACCCACCCAGAACAAAACACATTTTCTCATTTTCTTCCAGTAAAAGTTATGAATTTTTTATGTTTCAATCTTCCGTTTTAATGAAACACTTTTTAGAGGCGACACGTCATACATTTTCATAACAGGAATTTGGGCTGACATTTTCAATATGTTGTTTCATATGGCGTGCAGGGCGTACATAATGGATTCATCAGCACCTGAGACTCTGTGTGTGCGCTTGTGTGTGCAGGTTGGCATTTATTCGTCAGCTTTGTGTACATTGCATATGCATGTTTTAGGCTTGCGTTTGTGCACGTTTGCGACTAATATTTTCTTCTCTCCGCAGCGTTTTAAACCGAACTCCGGTTCATCTCATCCATGAGATCATTCTGGTGGACGACTTCAGCGACGACGGTGAGCTGCAGCTGGACAGACGCAAATACAAACACACACATTCCGGGTTTTTTCCAGGTCAGAGATAACAGAGATGAGACCTACATAACAAGTCAGAGGGAGGATTGTGTCCACAGCAGCTGGGTCCACAGTGTTAGGATTACAATAGAGATGAAAACAGACCTTTTTCATTCTGGGTCAAAGAGGAGAGACAGACGGTATAAATAGTGTCTCGAAACCAGCTGTGTCCACTCTGTGACACAAAGTCCAGGCAGAATAGACCAGAAAAAGTACTTAATTTACATTAAAGGTCCTGTAATGTGAAAATGCACTTTCATCGGTTTTGTGAAAATATGAACTTGCTCAGTACTGTCAGTCCTTTAGCGTCTCCATCACAAGATGTGCTCCAGACAAAACAAGCCAATTAGAAAATCCTTTGCTTGTGATGTAGTAAGAAAGAACCATACCCATAACCAATCATATTCAAGGTATTTTTTTTAAATGCGTTAGCCCCGCCCCCATCAGTTACTGGCAACAGAGCGGTGACTGTGTCGGGAAAACTAGCAATGAAAAGTGTATTATTCCTGCTTCATTGAATCAAAACTACTGCACAGCCTCCAAAGGAGAGAAATGTTACCAGGACCAGTGGATGGAAATCTTTAATATAGAACCTTTAAAGACCCTGAAAACTTTGAACAAAGGAGTCCTTCATTCAAGGGGACGTGAAACATTAATTGGTTGAACAGGGTTGGATAATGAACCCAAGGGAATAAGGTTTTTAAAATGGGAGTCATCTATTATTTGCGAAATTCAAATTGTTGACTTCATCAATGAGTGGATTTGATTTGCGTTTCTCTAAATATTGTAATAAGTCTAAAATTATGCAAGAATGCAGTTTTTAGTCAAATAACAAAAAACCATCACAGAGCCTCCACAAACGTAGATAAAACCGCTCTGTATTATTGTAAGTCGGCAACATATAAATCAGGTAGGCTGAGATATACAGGGGAGTACTCGGGTAGTATGTACTAAAAACTCCACCTGAGCAAAGATTTGAGTAAATAAAGTTGCTTGCTGAAACTGTTAAACGCCTTGGACATTGTCGTGAAAAAATTGTCGTTACCGCTAGAAAACACCTTCTCGTTCATAGCTGGTGAGCTGACCATCGATACCATCAGAAACAATATGTCTGCACTTTGGATTTCATGGTCAGGGAATACAAGAAAGATAAGAAAAACGCAAACATACATCGGCAAACTCAGTGTGTTCAGACATAAAAATGTGATTTGTTCCTGAAAGTTTATCTCTGACACAAAGTTTATTCATCTGTGTTCGTGGTTATTCAAGTGTATTCACGCTTCTCAGTGGAAAATATGCGCAGTGTGTGTTTGTTTTTTCTTCTTCAGACTTTCAGTCAGGCTTTGTATAGAAGTCTACGAACCTGTTCTCTTTTTTTCTGCATAAATATGGCCCAAAACATGATCAGATTTTAAGTCCTGCAACTAGATAAAGGGAACCAAAATCAAACAAAAGACACAGAAAAATTTAACGTATTCAGAAACACACAATTCAATCAGAATTGATTGATTCAGAAATTCTCTAGTTACGCGTTGATGTGTTGTAGCTGTGTGTGTCACTTACATATAACATTTCTGAGCTGCTTTTCGGCGACAGTTACAACATTTTAAACAAGACTTAACTGCAGTTTAGTAATATGTGAACATAATTCCCGAGACACAAGGTTGAAAATGATGGTGTCTGAGTTACAGGTCAAGAATGAGTTTTCAAAGACAGGCCCTTCATGCTGGATCATAACGTTTGTGTCAGGCTCAAAGTATTTTCTCTGCTTTTTTTTTCTCAAATGGTTTTGCAGACGTTCGCTGTGCAGGTCCAGCAGCAGGTCGCCTGTTTTGGGTCAAAGGGCTCTGATGGGGGTTTTCAGTCATTCAGGGCCACTACACTTTTACACAACGTGACCGAGGACTTTTTCATTTGTTCTTCTCAAAGCAGAGACGCGCAACGTTTCCTCATACAGTCTAATCTTTGAAATTCCAGGTTGTAGTTATCAAAAAATAATTATATTACGCTCAATCTAAATGCAATATTTCGTAATGTCTTTGTTCCAAAAGATATTAAATATTAATTTCACTTCTATAAATGACTCCCGTATCCCACTGGGAGGTTTTTTTTTTGTTGTTTTTCTTCTTTTCACTGTGACACCTTCACCTGGGTATTTTTTGAACATGTATTACAGCAGACAGTTTTATTATTATATTTAAAATAATATATTAATACCACTCACAGGTTCAGTGGGGAGCACACAGTTGGCTGAGCAGCAACTAAACAAACGTCTGAGTTGTCAAACTGAAAGCTTTGAATTGTCGCCTTGCCGCTGCTGGGGTTTCAACGAGCTTCTAATTTCCCCACAGAGTTTCAGAGAAATTATCAAAATATATTATACAACAACACGCCGCATTCTGATTGTTCTATTACGTTCAACTGAATTTTTCATCCGTGTGTGTTTTTTTTTTTTTTTCCCTTTCAGAAAGTGACTGCCAGCTTCTCACAAAACTACCCAAAGTCAAATGCCTTCGCAACAACAAGAGAGAAGGTACGTGTGTTGATGTTAGCGGATGAATGATATAAACAGACATGAGCACACACTTAACGACTGCCACGCTCTTTCTGAATGTGAATTGGATGCGTCGAGTCTGTTCCAGTCAGGTTCACTTGGTCACAGATAAAATCATGTGTAATATGTATTATACTGTGTGTATATTCTGAATTTCGGAGTCCACACCTGATTTGCAAACCGTGTGTAATTAGTTTGCTATATTTTATTATTTTCAAGCAATTTTGAGTTTGAAAACCCCATACACTTCATAATTTGTTGACATTGTGTTTACGTGGGTCATTTATACAGTTTTCTGAAGTTACAAGCATTTGCTGGATCCGACATGGTGCAGTTGTACGAGCTGGAAACACTTTGCATGTTTTTCTTTTGTCCAGATATAGTCTTTAAGTGAGTGTCCAGCTTTAGACATTGCATCCTCTCATACAAAATGAGCCTGTTGATTGTTTGCAGAGCAGCTTCATATGACCCAGAGTCACATTTTGTTGGTAAGTGAAGTCTAGCAGTCATGTGAGACAGTATTAGTCATTTCAACACATGCCGCAAGACAATGAGGTCTGGTGACATAGTTAAAGAGACAAAGTTAGTGAAGGGAGGAGGTCAGGGTTGTAACACATGGTCCGCAGTTCGTCTCCTGTTTCACACCGAGAGTCAACATCGTATCATTGTTGGCTTTGTCTGAGAGTTTTCCATGACGACAAATTTCCATGGTCTTTAATTAAACCAAATCTCACTTCATCAACGTTCCTATGGCTCATGTCAGAGGGTTGGGATGTTTACCCTCACTTCAACACGATGCTAACATGTTTATTTGTTGTTTGTCCGCCTGTCACAAAATGCACAGAATTAGAACAATCCGTTTATTTATATGTGCCATGCATTTACGCTCAGCATGAGGACATTTGACCAAGCCCCAGTTAGATTAACTGGGATCAATGTTGGAGGCGAGTGAGAGGTTATTTTGCTTATTTATCTCAAGTTTCATTGCAGTAGTTCTTACATATGCCTGCTAACAGAAACACAAACCAAACAGATGCAGGTGAAAACATACGTTATCCATTATCTTTTGTTTTTGCTCTGTGCTGTCTGCTGCTTGTCTGCACTGCTTTCAGCATGCGTGTGGAGTTTAAATAGTCGAGATGTTAATGAAAGCCTCTGAAGCCTAAACATTTCTATATATAAAGACACACCTCGCAGACAGACAGGCGGACAGTTAAGTGTGTGAAGTGAAACTGATTCATCCATCTTGAGCTACATATGGATCTGCAGAACTGAAATGACCTGAAGGGAATTGAAGTGACAGGAGCCGCTGCTGAAATAAAGCTCAGAGAGGCAGAGTGAGACGCAGTCTGTCATCAGAAAATGTTACTGAAGAGGAAAAAAAAGTCTTCCATGAGGCTAAACTAAACATAGCATATATCAGACGGCAAAAAAAAGCAAACTGAAAAAAAAAGGCATTTTGTGTTTATATGTCATAAAAAGAAACTGCATTGAACCAGGGGAGAGTTCACGCTTCAGTCAATCTAAATGTGGATGTTGTTCCTTGTTTTAATGGTTAATATGAGACATGCTTCATGGCTATCATTTTTCTATATAATCCATTTTAACTGCCTCCATGCTCTCAAATATAGAATACAAATGAATGCAATACAGAAATTAACATGACAGCTTGACAATGTGACAGGGTCAGGAGCAGTTTTGGATGAAGAAGCAGAACGTGGCGCCAAAAAAAAAAAAAACAGTTTTAGAAGGTTTTTCTAATTCAGTGGCTGTATGTGTAGGATATGTGTAGGACACTAAAGACTGTTTTTTTTTTTACCCTTTTATTTTTATTACCTCCACCGAGGAGGTTATGGGATCACTCACATTTGTCTATCTGTCGACAGGATTCTCAGAAACCACCACACCGGTGTGTTCATGAAAGTAGGGCATGGGACAAGGACGAACCCCTTAAATTTTGGACCAAATCCATAAAAAGGGGCAGAGGATGGAACTGGGCCCCAGGCTAACTTACCATAAAGACCTTTGTTACCATGGTAACAGTCAGTATAATTAACCCAACCCAGTTGCCAGGAAAAAAAAAGTTTCCGCAGATCACGGATATGTGTACTGTCGAGGTTTGTGAACGTCACATCATTACCTGATGCGTCACTTTTTGGCCTTTTCTCAGTTGACAAGAAGCGTTTGGGGTGGATGACCGTTACACATGCGTTCACATCCCGACTCCCACAAGCTTTTAAGTTTAGGCAATAAAAGCACTTTGGTTAGAGTTGGGAAGAGATTGTGGTTTTGCTTGAATAAAACTAAACACGTCATGGTTGTGCAACCAAAAGGAGGAAAACATGGGTCATAATTTGTTTGTGAAATGAGAAGGAGTGGACTTTTGGATTGTTTCTGCACTGTCTGAGTGCCCTTCTAGTCAAATATCATATAATTTAAGGTATTTATTAACTTTTACTTCCCAATGTTTCACCTGTTATGTAGAACGTTGACAGATTTCTATAAAACATCTACCACATGTATCTATGTAAGCATATACATATCTTTTCAAATATTGGAGTCATCTTCAAAAACAATTCCACACCACAGCAATGCTCCAAGAAATCCTTTTGTTTTAAAACAGTATTCATATTATTCAGATGATTTTACCTCCCTAAATGTTGGTTAAAGTTCATTTAAACAAATTCCATGCGCTGAAAGTGAACTGAAAGCTTGTCATACCTCATAATAATTCTCACATTCATTATTTTTTTCATTAGGTTATTAGCTTTTCCACGATCAAAATGTAAACTAGGATGCTCCATCAACCTAGATTGGCAAGTACAAAGAAGAAATGTATAGGAAATTATAAAAAAAAAAGCTAATATGAAAAATGGTATGTTACATATATATACATAAATATAGTAATAAATGAAACCCAGGGAGATTTGCAATAACATCATTGGATCCAAATGAATGAATAAGACAACGCTAAAAATAGGACATAGCGGATACTGGAAGGGTTATATACTATCACTACTGAACTGCTTTACATGATCCTAGAAAATATAATGACTCTCTGGTTCGACAGGTTGAGGAGCATTCCTATTAATAACTCTGGATTTCAAGCTCCAAGATACCTCAGTGAAAGAGGTTTCAGCTACACTTAAATCCTCAGAATTACCCTCTCATTCAACGTCGTTGTCCCTGGAAGGGCCAGATTAGGCTCTCAATCTACACTAACCTCGTCACAGTTCAAATGGGAAAAGACAGACACGCGTTTTCAGACATTTCATTGCTGTTATTTGGAAAAGTTCAAATAGCACCGATCTCACCAGGCCAAACTAAAGTAGAAAACACTCAAAAACCACTTTAGCCGTGTTGTTGTTGTTGTTCAGTGAGATCTGTGCCATTTGAACTCTGATTACTGCACAGAAATGTCTGGAATATCTATCAGAGTTTCTCCACTAATCTCTCTCTGTCTTGTCCTTTTTGTTTTTTGTGTATCCCGGCATGTATATCCACGTCTTTGCATTTCGCCGGTTTAGCTCAGTCTGTCTTTCTCTGCAGTCCTTTCTTCACTCATCTCTCTCTCTCTTCGTAACAACAGGAGCGCTTGTCCTACATGCTGTCGTTGAAGGATTTCATTATAGCACAGTCATGCTGATCACAAACACACACACACACACACACATACATGCAGGGTTCATCAGTTCGGCTAGTTAATAGTTTATGGCTTCTGGCCGTGTGACTTGATTGTTTTTTTAATGCCCATAAAAACGCACCGGGCTGATACTGTACGTCTTCTCTGCTGACACACACACACACACCAGGGCTTCAGGGTTTGTACTTATGTACTTGTGAGGACCCTCACAGACATAATGCAGTCCCAAGATAAAAATTATTTTATTCCAAACCTGAATTAAAGGTCCAGTTTGTGAAATTCAGTGGGATTTAGGAGGATCTCGTTGAAGAGATGGAATATATTATCGATATATTTTTTGGTTAATGTATAATCACAGGATGTATATGTGTCTACAGAGGGAGCAGGTCGGCGTTCACACAGTCCGCCATCTTTCTTTTTTTCCATTTTGGTGCAGGTAGCTTCCACCGTTAAAGTACATTACCGTCACCTACTATGCTATGTCTGGGTGTGGAACTGAGTTATTACGCCATTGACTAAAAACCCCAGAACAGACAAATCAAACACTGGCTGTAACGAGGGGCTACCCACCATAGGAGAGGGTCGGGGGGGGGGTTCAGTCGGTCGCAGTCTTCAACTTCACCTCACCTCACCTCCGCAAGTGTTTTCTGGCATTCGCTTGGTTGTCACTGTAAATAAGAAACTGTTCTTAATGTCTCGCCTGGTAAAATAAAGGTGAAAATAAATAAAAAATTAAATGTCCACATTGTATTTTTGATACAAAATGAACAGAAAATGATTATGAAGTAATCGTGTATTATGTATGAGGGTTTTCATTAGCAGTAATTACAGTTTTTTTGCCTGTTATTATCTGTTCATGCATTTCTCTCAATTTGTGGCCAAAAATGTGTTTGTGGGAGGTCAGAAAATCCTTGACTTTTGACTTCTGGCCACCAAAATCTAAACAGATCTTCCTTGAGTTCAAGTGAACATTTCTGCCAAATTTTATAACATTGTGGCCGACGGACACATTGACAATATGTCCAATAATAATACTCTTATACGCAAAGACTGTCCCTAAACTCCAACTGTATCTATTATTATAAGTTACAATGACATCTTATGGGAGTGAATACAGTAGGGACAATTTCCAGGTATCCAGATTAATCCCACGCTGTTCATTTTAATTTTTTTATCGGATGTCAGCTTCTCTTTTCTCTGCCATTTCCCCCGCTGTGTGAGTCTGACAGGCAGTCGCAGATTCTTCCGGGGTTTTTTTTTTTCTCCAATATCAGTAATAAGCAAATGTAAACAGAAACATTTATGTTTTGACAGCAAAAAGCCTACAATACTTTTTTACAGCCACACCTTTCATCGATGTCAAGCGGTCACTACAAGAAATAGTGGCAGGAGCGACAGCGCCTTTTTTCAAACAGGCTACAGATGTTGCAGGATACAGATACGTGTTGTTAATAACCCACATTTTAGCAGCTATTGTTGAGATTTTCCATAATTGTTTCTGTTGTTGTTGATGTTACTGATTTGAGGTTGTTGCTATTCTTTCATCAACATTATATTTGCATTTGTAACATGCACTTTTACTGAAACACGACTCAAATCATTCCTATAAAATACACTCTTTTTGGTCACCAGACCAGCAAGAAATCACGGCGCGTATACGTTTGTGAGACAGTTCGAACTCTGCTTGATTTCTACACATAGCAATCTCCAAACTCTCAGTTGTTTCTGTTAAATAAACCGAGGGCCCTTCGGTTCAAGTGAGGACTAGACTCACAAACATGCAGTAGGTAAGTGCATTAACACACACACAGCTGTGATAGGTGGAGAAAGTTAAGAGTTATCAATACAGATTAATCGTCTCTCAAATACAAAGGCAGCCTGTCCTGCACTGTACGAGTGTGTGAGTGTGTTTGACTTTGTGTTTAGTGTGGCTGTGCGTGTATTTGAATAAATGGCCGTCCACTTCCGTGAGTGTGCAAATGCATGTGTGTGCAAATGCAGGTTGAGTCCATTCGATGTGTGTGGGCGTGCGTGTGTTTGTGTGTGTGCGTGTGCTTATGTGTGTGTCCATCCATCCAGAAAATAAAGCCTTATTGAGGATGAAATGGGATTTTTAATTGGCTGAGCCTCGGCCTAACGGCAGCGTGCGAGACTTCACGGCCCCCGCGAACAATGTCACTGACACACACACACACACACACACCCGCCATGGACCCACACAGTCACAGTTACACAAACACACACAAGCACAGCAGTGCACGTTCAAAAGAACACGCACACACAGACACGCACACACACTACATCTCCATGTCAGGGAGTATTGATTAGACCATTTAGTCCAAATAGAAGAGAACACTGGCCCCCATCAGGGAGACCTCCTAACAGGCTCATTTACACACACGCAAACACACACACACACACACACACACACACACACACACACACACACACACACACACACACATATACACACAACCTGTCTGTCTTTCTAAACACAACCACAATCAGCCGACACACACAGTTTCTCTCCCTGTCACTAACCTTCACTCACCTCCTCTCTTTGGTTTCAACACACACCCACACGCATGCACACACACACACCCACGCGCATGCAGAGTGTGATGGGCCTGTTAAAAGGTTGTGTCCATGTCTGACAGGGCCTCTAAGAGCCGTGCATCGATTTCCCCCTTTGCTGACTGACTGGGAGGTGGAAGGAGAGAAAGAAAGAATGTCAATAGGAGGAGCAAGGCACTGACGCTGCCAAGGTTAAGGGTTCGATTCCCGCTACACACCGTCCAAAACATTCCATCCCGCTGCAGCCGCGGCGACGCTCGGATGAATGTGTGTTTGTGTGAGGAACTGAAGGGGATGTAGGAGTGTGTGTGCAACTGATAGTCACAGCTCGTAAGCGTGAAAGTTGAATATATACTGTCTTATCCGATCTGCCACCCTGAAAAAGAATCAATTTCAGCAGGCAAAGTGGAGGATTTCAATTTAGCAGAGAGCAGCTCTGACGGCAGCGGGGCTTTATGATGATATCAAATGTATGGAATGAAGCGCATGTGTGGATGGATACTGCATGCTTCGATATTAAAGTGTGTATGAGCAGATGCGGTATCTGAAAGAAGGGAGTCTGTGGAAGTTAACAAGAAACAGAACTGATGAAAACCTGCCGCGTTGAACTGGTTAAATATCACATGGCCACAAAATGATTACTATTACTATTTATTATAAGAATCCTTCCTGATATTTCTACTTTTTGGACACTGACAAATTCTATATTATTCATTTATTTATGGTTTATTTGAATGTGGATGCTAATTTGCGACACTTGTCCCTATGAGGGCTTTTACAGAACCAGAAAGAATAAAATATGTAAAATGAATACAGCTAAATATTCTAAAGCTCGTTAAAAATGATTAGAGCAGGATACCAAGCATACACATTTAAAACACATTACATTTCATTGCATATCTTTACATTCAGTCTAATATTACACTAATAAATACCCTAATCAGAATAAAAATCAGATTGCCCTGATCAGAGGGAATTTTCAATCAGATTGAGAGGAGTGGTAAAAACCTTTGAAAATCTGCTCAGTAGCAGGATAATATTAGCACCTAATAACCTTGTTAAGGTTCATCCAATCATTTCTCTCTGGCTGGAAAAAAATGTATTCTTTCTGCCTATGTTTGACCAACATGGGGGTAACATTAGCTGCCATGATGAGCTTCCAGGAGGGACAGAAACATGGCTCTTCAGCGTTTCCCTGTTTGAAGATTGCAGAAGTATGTGCTGTTGAGATCGCTGCTTAATTAGAAAGAACAACAAGGCAAATATTGTTCCCAGGACATGATGCGGGTCCTTCTTGGTCCTCTTCTTCCTCTAAATGAATTACATTTTCTCACTAAAGTTGTTGTATTCTTGACATACACTTAGCACTTTCTGTTCTGATGTTTCATCACTTTACTTGGCATCCATGTCAACAGTTAATTTGGAATCAGAATGATTTTAATCAGGTTGAAGAAATACGGTCGGTAACACTTTTCAGGTTTGACTGAGGGTGTGCTCACACTAGTGGAACATATCATTCCCTGTACTCTGGATCTTGTCTATGGATTCGGCCCAAGCACAGAACTCAAATGCTATGAAATCAAAATTATGTAACAAAAATGGCAGTGCTGGGATCACTTTGGATTTTGTTGAATGAGCGTGAATTGTATTCGTCAGGTAAAACTGCAAATTCTTCCCTGAGCATCAGCTGCCTATTGCATATTTAATGAATCTTTAAGGCATGTGAGAGGGTCGCCTCGCTCAAAATGGCGGCAAATAAGCAACAGGTAAATATAATGATGAAATCCATTGTGCACATGAGAGCTTTTCTGCACCATGAATTGTAGCGTGAGTTGTAGTCATCAGGTAAAACTACAAATTCCTCCCTCAACATCAGCTGCCTCTGCAAAGAAATCTTGCAGATGTACTGAAAATCAATCACATCATTTCTAAATCTACGAGGCATATCAAAGGGTCACCTTGTTCAGAATGGCCACAAACTAGCTACAAGGTAAATATATTGATGAAATCCATTGTCCATAAGAGAGCTTTGAAGAAACACATAAAGTTGTATTGTGATTATGTAAGAATATAGAATGTTAAGTGCAATGTGAGCTCAGGTCAGCGGGAGGATTGGGGAGGGGGGCGGTCAAACTCGGGCAGTGTGAGCACACCTTTCCTCTCTTACAATTACGTTATTTCATTATGTCCTTTTAATGCATTCGTGGCACTGGACCAGAACTCTTGTACTGCAGATTTGTACTACACACTTAGTCAGAAGTTTTACTTTTCTGTGAACGTACAGATGCTGCATGAATCATTTTAAAACAACATCGTATTTCTTTTTTTGCGCGTCAGGTCTGATCCGGTCCAGGGTTCGGGGGGCTGACGCTGCAAGGGCAGGAGTCCTCACTTTCCTGGACAGCCACTGTGAGGTCAACAAGGACTGGCTGCCCCCCCTCCTGCAGAGGATCAAACAGGTAGACAACAACGCCACTTTGTTTACAAACAAATCCAAAATCCAAAGCTTTGTGTGTCTGTGCGTGCGTGTGTTTGTGATTGAAATTCTGACTTTTTCACATGTTTAACCTTGAAGAGGAGTGTGCGTCTGAGCGTTCTCAGCGTGAACAACTTCAGCAAGGCCACTTCAAAAACATGCAGCACTTTATTGCTCCACAGAAGGACTGTGTGTGTGTGTTGCTCTGATTGCTCCTCATTAAGAAATAAGTACTGCACTTTTCCCTTCACCCCACTCGTCTCCTCTGCTGTCCTCACTTTTTCCTCTCCTCATATCATCTTTTACCACTTGTCATTTCGCCCTCCTTTTTCTCACCTTGTCACCATTTTTCTCCATCTCCACCTCCTCTGTATTTTCTCTCTTCTCACCTCCTTTTTTTCCGTCCTCTCACCTCATCTTGCCTCTTTTCTTTTCACCTTAAGACTCTCCTGTTGAGTCTGCCCTCCTGTAGGAAATTGGTTGTGCAAGTAAATTAATATTTTTTAAGATGCACATGTAAGAACCACTTGTAGTAACAAATTTGTTCTTAAATACCACATACATGTTGATTCGGGAGAACTTGCCACATTCACCTTTTTTTTTCGTATTTTGAATTTTCTTTCAGGTACAAACACAGTTTATGAGCGGTCCAGATCTGCAGTAGGAATCATGTGCAACTAGTTTGCTTTGTTTTACACTAAATAATTGTAGATTTCATTATTTTGAAGCAGTTTTGAGATTGAAACACACTATCAATCGGTGTTCTGTTTGGTGGCATTCTTCATGTTTATGTGGCTCGTTTATGCAGTTTTCTGAAGTGTTTGCTGAATCTGATGTGGCACACTCGTACGAGCTCATTGTACTAAAGCAATAACCATAAGTTCAGTCAGATGTGGCCACTATCCTTGAATCATGATCTGTTCGTGCAGTTCTCTCTAGTACTAGCCTTATGGCCAAAAGTGTGTTCTGTGAGGTCACATTGTCCTTGACCTTTGGTGTGCAAAATCTAATCAGTTCATGTTTGAGTCCAAGTGACAAAAAAATCCCTCAAGGCATTCCTGAGATCTCGCATTCATAAAAATGGAGAGACAGGAGGTCACAGCCACCTCTGACCTTTGGCCTTTGTGCCGAGACAGTTCAGATAAGAATACAAAAATGCTCTTGCATGAGGCCCATCCATCAAAATGTCCCTAAACGTTACAGTTTGATGTTCACCTGAGGAGAAACAAAATTGGACTTCAACACAGAAGACAGTTGTTTCCTAAAGATCATTAAGATTAGTTGTCTTTACGTGGCCTTACTCTTCAGATTCAGATTCAGATTCAGAAAACTTTATTTGTCCCAAACAGGCAACTCATTTGAAGCTTATCCATCCATATACACGACTTCAAAAACTCACAGACAAGGTAGTTACAATAGAATTTAAACATTTCACTATAAATAACTAATAAAAATGAATACATTTCCAAAGTTATAAAATGTAATAGTTTAAAATGGCTGCTGCCAGTGTTTAGCCTGATAGGAAAAGGAATAAAAGAATTGAAGCAGGAGTTTTGTTTTGGTTGTAATAGTGGCCTGAGGGCATTACAGTGAATTCATTGGACAGAACATGGTCAGATTGGCTGAATATTCCTTTTGCTTTCAAAAGGAGCTCACATCTCTTTGCTGGTCTCCGTTTATCTTAGAGCAAACTCTCACAATACCTTTTAGGCTTTCCGTGTCCTTCACAAATAGCCCATTAAACCAACACACATATAAGGAAGTTAAAAGACCTTCAATGAATGATTGATACAAAAAAAAATAGATGTAGTTGGAAGTACCCATGACCTTATTTTCAGAGCACTTCTGTGAATCTCTTATTGTTGGCCAGCTCTAACTTATCAGTTTCATAGTTTTGTATATTTAATATTTTTGGGTCGCAAAATATGGTTGTAAGATTTTTTCATACAAGAATGTAGCTGTTTTTATCTTCAGATCTGTGACTGATTTATCAAACTAGAGCATACTTGAAAATTTGCTCCAATGTTTCCAATGTCCAGGTAGGTCGTTTCTAGATTAATCAACCACAGATAAGACTAAAATACTGACAAAAATGGTCTCAGAGGTCAAACTTGATGCCATCACAGTACTAGATTTGTCCAACCAACAGCCCAAATTTCTAATCACGTGGAATCTTCCGTCTTTAGTCAGATGGTCGTTGTTCTAGCATCGTCCATTTCCTTTACTGTTTATCCAAATGACCATGAAAACAAAGCACTTATTGAAACCCAGGACCCAAATCTTTCCCTAAGTCTAAGCAAACCTTTACCATGACATTTGAATCCTCTCCTGTCTTTACAACTCAGTCTCTCACAGTCCCGTCCACGTCGCTGCCTTTCCTCTCACCTCTCCTTTTCTTACGTCGCTCTCCCTTTGTCCTCACGCCTCTTCCTTTACTTCTACCTCCCCTTTTTTCAACCTTCTCCTCCCTCCACCCACCTTCTCATCTCAAATCACCTTCTTTTCACTCTTCTGCTTTCATATTTTATTGTTTTCCCTCCACCTTGCCTCATTTCCTCAACCCTCCTCTTCTCTTTTCCCATCTCCTTATTCATTCACCTGTCCGCCCCTTCACCCGTACATCAAACCTCCTGTTGTTTCTGCTGATATTAAACACCTTTGATCTTCATCTATGGAGGAGCGATCGATGCCTGTGCTGCCATATCACCACATCCATATTTATACAGTTTGAGCGTATGTGCAGGAGAGCCATCCATCACTGTCTGTCCAGCCGCTTTATAATCATATATTTATATTTAAATGTATGAGCTATTGATCCAGATAAACACACACAGGCAAACTCCAGACCACCATGACTGTTTACTCACCTCAAAATGATTGTCTGTCTCATTGATATACAGAGCCAAAGTCCTTCCAAACTTCCACCAGCTCATTATTGTTATACTAAGGCACTTTAATTTTCATTTTAGAAAAGTTAAAAGCATTACCTGCTCTTCTTTGGCCGAAGCGCATTAAGAGAGAAAGTCAGAAAGTCGGAGATCAGACATTTTGCAGTTTCCTTACTCAGTAAATGCCATGTTTTGCTGTTCTTTGCTGCTGGAAGTCTTAATCGAGCCTATATGTACTAAATTAAGATTTTTATATTTATTTTCTTAACAATAGCAGCTACATCTTCCCACTTTTAACTGTCTGCTCCATGGTTTGTTGAGGGATTTTTGCATACAAGACTGAAAAGTATCTCACTTAAATGCAAATGAGCTGGTGTTTATTTGCTGCTTGTTATGTTGAATCGTGAGAGCTCGTATAATAAGTCTCAGAATCAAACAACGCTATACATAGCCATGAAAAAGTGAGCAATGACAGGTGTCTGGTCTGGCAGGTACGGCGAGTGATGCATTTCTATTTTTATTTTTACAATGAATAATAAACCTGAGCAGAAAATGCAAAATGAATCAGCACAGAATGTAGTGCCACCTGCAGAGAAAACCATGAACCAATATTACATTTACTTGTTCTTTAGTGAAGAACATTTATATTCACGCTTTAATCATGAGTCTATAAATGTGCTGAAAACAAAAACAGGATTGTTACCTATTTCCACTTTATTCCATTTTATTTGAATACAAGTACAGATACTGGCTTTTCTGCACATGCGTCATTTTAATGAATTAAAAAATGATCTGGTTTAGCTTTGAGTTTTCATCTGCAGCCTGTATTTAGTATGAAACATCTACAAAACAGTCACGCAGTGTTTAATTCTTTAGACTTAATTTGGATTATTTCGTATTTCAATGAACAAAGCCTCTTCTTTGGTGGTTCGTTAAATGCTCTTCAAATGTAATATAATATATTCTGGTCAAGGTTAAATAACTATTGTAGAATATTACATTTTGAAGTGGCAATAAGAAACGCAAACATCCTCAAAATTCAGTATTGCTTAAAATACCCAGAAGTATTCCAATAGCATTGTTGGCGTATTCTTTCTTTGTGCAGCGTTTTGTACATGGAGCGTCTGAATGATTATTTTATTATATTTTCACGGTGGTCATGCTGCTCACATCTGTCCGGTGCAGCACTAATATCATACATGAAGGTCAGATAATATGGGGTGTCATTAAACTTCCTCATTTCAAATCAGCGGGAAAAAAAGAAGAAATGACTGAAATTAAGAAAGAGCTCCCGAGCGATTTGAAAATAACACTCATCCAATTACAGCAGTAATGCCGCAAATGCTTCACCCTGAGTGCTGCACGGTGTCATTACCCAACAGCTATTAAAGCAGAGGCAGTGCTTTGTAATGTGGCTGTAGCTGTAGAGGGATGCAGCCTGCGTCCCCTTGCACTGACCCTGCAGCTAATGGTCCAGAACCGCTCCACCTGCTCTGTAATATCACTGGCTGAAGACGCATCCAGCCGTTTGACCAAACTAATAGAGGGACACTCTGTGATTTAACAGGGACCTCAAGTCTGGCATGATTGTGTGTCTGTGTGTGTGTGTGTTGTTGTACTTTTATCCTTGTAAAAGGCAAATGGTCCCATCAAGGCAGAAATATGAGGGAAATCAAGTGCAGACAGTTTGCCAGCTTTCACTTTTACAGCGGTTTAGGACTTAGTTTAAGAGTTGAGAGGGCAGTAACTAAACTAATGTATAAGGGTCTTATAGCCTTATGGAAGATGAAATGACAGTGAATGATGCTAGCAAGAAAATAATACATTAGCTTATTTTTCTTGTTATTTTTCACTGTTGTGTGCTAAAATATACTCATGGGTGCATCTGCACTGCTCACGTGCCTTAAACACATTTTTTAATCGCAGCATTGTGATATATTTTAATGGTGTCATCATTTATTTTTACAGTAATGCATCTGTCCACAGATACATGCATGATTTCAGTGCTATACAAGAAAAACATGCATCTAAATGAACATTGGCACATCTTCCATTGCAGTGGAAGTGAAAGGAAAGAAGACTTCACCGACAAAAAAGTCATATCAGTCACAGACCAGTTTTTCTGTTTTTCTACCTCCACGTTTCTGTCCTTCCTGGAAACTCATCACGTCACCTAATGGTACCCCCGTGTAGGACACACATGCGCAAAAAGAATACGTTTATTCCACACAGATTATCAAAGGTTTACTCCACCCCTCTCAACCCGACTGAAAATCCCCTCTGATCGGGACAGTCTCTTCTGACTGAGGTGGATACATGAGGCAGTTTAATTCTGACTGGGCTGTTATTCCCATTATTTGTGGAATATTGGGGCCAGCGTAAACACAACTCCTGACTGAGTTCTTGTCCATTAAAGTTATAGTTTGTCGAATGTGCAGGATGCATGCTACTCTCATTTGTGTTTTGTTTCACCTCCAATACTGTCAGTTACTGCAGTTTAACACCAACCAAATTACAATGTCTCCTCGCGTGTGTGTTTTTCTTTTTAACACACATTTGATGATTTGTACCTGAGCATCTAACGGCCTCTGTAAATGTTTCATTCAGGTAAAATATATATATAAAGACCTCAGCATCATAGTGATAGCGGCTCTGACCTTGCCTTCACATAACTCCTGTGAAATAAAGATTCAGCAGCTTCTAAAAACATCCTTGGAATTTTATCTGTCAGGTTGTTTGTGTGAATTAACCATGTATTCACTGGTTTATTCATTTTGTCTGCTTTTTGCTGAAAGTTTTGTGTGTGTGTGTCTTATTTTTAGTGGCTTAACAGTGTGATATTAATGGCCGTAAAGTGAATAAAATGAAACTGAAGTGAAGCGAACAGAGGTAGAGGTCATTCTCACCTCAGTAAATGCGCTGTGTGCGTGATCGGTGCTGAATGACTGAAACTCCTTTTAATGCTGTGCCATACAATGACCTTGGAACATATAGTCTTTCTCACACATGCACTTACACTGGACGGGAAATCTCATTTACTGCTGTACAATTCAGTGATCTTCACACAGGAACGCATTCGCCTTTCCTTTTTTTTTTCTCTGCCGTTTTCTTTGGATCATTTTCATCTCTTCACTTTTTATTCCAATTAACTCAAAGGCGCATGTTTGATGTTGTGTTTGTGTCCAGGACCCCACACGTGTGGTTAGCCCAGTCATCGATATCATCAACATGGACACCTTCGCCTATGTAGCAGCCTCTGCGGATCTCCGGGGAGGTAGGAAATCATCATCCTCCATCTTCATAGATACTGGGAAACTGACCATCTAGCAAACATTTCTGATGCAGGGGAAGGGGAATTTCATCATTTATCATCCTGGATGCCCACTATACAGGCGGACGACAAATTAAGCACATGGGAGAGGTTTTCCCTCGGGGGTTTCTGGCAGGAGGGCATTTGTTGTGATGTTGTAAAATGGTCAGTTTGAACCCAAACCATGATCTTCTCCAGAATATAACCACGTGTTTTGGTGCCTAAACCTAACCAACCTGTGACTGAAAACTGAGAATAACAATGAAAAAAAAACTGAAAATAAAGACCAAACATCATAGTTTTCCTTTGGATAAAACCCCACTGTCTTACATAACACTGTTGTGTGCAACCTACACATTCTCACTCCCAACTCTTCACATACTGACCCTCAGGAGGTTGTCATTTTTTCAATGCACATGGTACCCTTATAGTGTCGATGCGGGTTTGGTTAGGTTTAGGCATAGAAAGAACTTGGTTAGGTCAACTTTTTGAAGCCAAGTGGCCATCAGTGGTATTACACTTATTTTACAGGTTGCATCTTCTTAAATATCATCATTTGATACTTTCTTTGTCATATCTGAGAGTGGACTTTAGCTTCTAGGTTCAGTCGATAATTTAAATAATTTATTCTCATGCAAAAACTAAAATAATAGTGCGTCATTTATGATATTATATTATACCTCTGCCAACATTATCTCTGCATGAAGGTTCTTTCAGTTTGATGGAAGTTCAAGAACAACTTTTTCTGTGCATTGCTGAAAGAAAGAAACGTGAATCTGGGAAATCACTAATTGAAAGTGGAGAATGCAGGATGTGGGGATAAATTGGTAAATGCCCTCTAATGCAGTGAGCATCACAGATCAATGATGTAGAACAGAGTATGCGAGGAAGGCTTTTTCTGCCGTTACAGATGAGTTAAAACTAAATAGCTTGATAATGTATCTGAACAATACACTGCTGTGTTTCCCACTCGTCTCCCTTTGTCATCCCCCAATTTTTCTGAAGGCAATCTGTGCTAAGAGCTTCACAGGCCCCGTCTTTCCATTAGTCTGTCTTATTCCAATCTTCTTCTCTTGGTAGCAGAGATTCAGCAATCAATGCTGATAATAGTCCTGTCCATGGCTCCTTCTCTTTCTCTCTCACACAGACACACACACATAAACACATATATGTAGACACACACACATGGGGAATCGATGGTGATCGTTTGGTTCACAAAGGACATTTTAATTATAGATGAAGTCATCACTCATAACATAAAAAAAGATGTTATAAGAGGGACTGTTATTGATCAGACACACACATGTTGAAGTGTACAGAGACACACACACAGATGGAGTATGAAAGTGTTGTTGTCGTACTCTTTGGCTGTAAAAAAAACAACATTTGTCAAACATTACAAATATTTGTCCATCCACACACACACTATAAATTAGAAATTAACAAAGATAATAAATGCAAAAATCAGGGAGGGAGGAAGGAAGGAAGGAAGGAAGGAA
>JAPQRN010000017.1:6931438-6943474 GCA_037367275.1 Coranthus polyacanthus | reverse complement strand
AACACTTAAATGAGAGGTAAATAAGTTCAAGTTGCAATTTTACATTTGCTTGAGTGTCAAGAATGGATTAATTTACCAGAATTAAAAAAAAAAAACAGTAATAACAATAAACTGGATGTTTTTTTTCTCTGAACTCAGACAGAACCATTATAAAGTACTTTCTAATTTAGAGAGTTCTAAAACCCTATTCCACATACACCTATTTTCACAAATACGGTGAAACACTGTCAAGCCTTAACCTAACCTTAGTCATCACAACTGAATGTCTGACCCTCAGCCTGACCAACGTCTCGACCAAACTGAACCCTCAAACAGCAATTTGAAGGTCCTTCTGAAGGTGAGGACCGGCTGAAATGTTCTCACTTCGTAGGTCAGGTCCTCACTTCAATGACTAAAAATTCAAACAGAGGTTGACACACACACACAGACACACACACATCATGTCTCTCAGGCTCAGTGTCAGTATCTCACTTTCTCGTTGACTCCTCTTGTTCTCCTTTGTACTTGGTGTCTTTTCATCTTGACTTCTATCTCTCGTCTTCCTCATCAAACCCAGTCCATGCTCTCGTTTTCACTTCCCGTTGCTCCCTCTTTCCCTCTCTGTCTATGTTTCTCACCCTCTGCCTCTCAGATGCAGTAAAAGTTTCCAGCTTCTTTTTCTTCGGGGGAACTCTCTTAGTTCTCTCCTTCTCTCTCCTGAGCTTGCAGACAGACGGCAGCTTTGTGAATTAAATGACTCTGACTTTCAAAGCACGCGCATGCACACAATAATGTGAACTACCGTGATGCTTTCTGGGTCTTTTATGGGTTGCCGTGTGTGACTGGAGAATAAGAACAGTATAAGCAGGTCATATGAAGAAACACGCTGTGTGTGGAGAGCGGTACATTTCCCCTCAGACGCACTAAATCAAACCAACAAATCAGAGTTCATCGGACAGGTCATCAAATATTTACTGAGGTTTGGCCCACTTAGCCATGATGTGCGGGATATTAAACCAGTGAAGAGACCCGGAATGGAAAAGCCCCGAATAAACAACACAGAGAGTCTAGACTCTTCAAAATATCTCAACTTTTACCCAAATGTTTAGAAAATGGGCAAAAAAAAAGCATATTTATGCACGTTTCCAGCCACCATTGTTATACAGATGTTAAAAAACAGGCTCTTCTTCATCATCGTCGTCATGGTTTAAAAGTTTCCCCGTTAGATGTAGTATTTCATACAATACAATGCATACCTGAGCTGCTGAATGAGGAGCTGACACACACACAGTAATAGGCTGTTTTGACGAAAACCTGAAGCCGGCTGACAGCTTTTGCATCTCGAAGTGAACTATTTTTCTGGGTCATACTATAATGTTCAAACTCTTCCACAGTTTGTCAAAAGCCTTTGCCTAACAATAATCCCAGCTCTTCACACATGGCGGCATCTTTTTGCTGTTTCCCATATATTTTGCCATTTATGTTTGTTTCTTACATTAATTCAGTGAACGTTTTGCAGATCCTTCATTGCTCCACACATGCAGACACACGCAGTTATTCACTAAATCTGTTTCCAGTGCACTTTGCATTTATCTGTTATTGATACGCCAAATTTTCCACCTCTCCCGAGCATTAAACCTTTTTTGCAGTGTTTTGCAAATGTGAATAAAAACAGTTGGAAATGCACCTGATGACTCATCTAAAAAAACTGCTTTAAATGAACTCAATGCCAAGCTAAGATACAGTCTACGTAATATGCCACCTTTTAACCTGTGTATTGACTCAGTCGTTTCTGTGTGTGTGCAGAGATCTCGTTCCGCGTGTGGCAGTGTGGTGGCAGCCTTGAGATCCTGCCCTGCAGCAGAGTGGGTCACGTCTTCAGGAAGAAGCACCCATACATCTTCCCTGAGGGCAACGCCAACACCTACATCAAGTAAGTGTCACTTCTTATTTTTGGGAGAAGAGCGTGTCTGGGGCGTTCTACGAACTGCTGTCCAGCGCCCAAAAACAAATTTATAAAAGCCTATGTGATTACGTGAAGTTTGTGTTGGAGTCTGTTTTGTGCGTTTATTGAGTTCAACCAACTCTATTTCTAATTGACTACATTCATGATAACAGCCTCTACACTGATTTCTAGACATGTCCTTACGCTTGCTCCCGAGTTCTTCAGTGGCTCTCTTTTGGTCGTGTACACAAACAGTGTGCAACACAACCTACCGTTGGAGTCAGAAAACAACCAGGTCTCAGCACAAACACAGACTCCAACACAAACTACACATGACCACGCGAGCATCCACAAATCTTACATATTGAACCTTTAACAAAACAAAACAAGAGTGCTCATTTGTTTTTGTTTTTTTTGTTTCAAAGTACAAAACACTAAATTGAAACAAGAGCCATTTTTCCTTTTCATGGTCAAAAAACACAGTTACACTTATGATTCATGGAGCTGCTGAGCTGTCATCCAGCATCATCTCCCAGTGCCTTTTTGACTGCCGATACTAGAAGTGCCGTTCATGCAGTTTGATGGTTTGTGGTTATCTTAAGGAAAAGTTGGAAACCGACCCACTACATGTATTGCTCACTGCATAACTGAGCTCCTGCTTGACCAACTGTAGAACCAAACCAACAAATGACTTGTCTGACTTGTCAGTAAATTCCTAAAATCCCATAATATATTGTTACACACTAACCGACATACCTAACAGACCGTCAAACCACCTTCCCGCTGACTGATTCGCTGCCTGACTGACATAACACACACAGAGGAAGCAGATATGCAGTGCTTGCACACTGAGCTGTGTGTCGCAGCCACTGAACGCTGCTCACATCATTGTTAAAGTGGATTTACAGCTGCCTGGGAGCCTTTGAGCTGTGAGTACAATATTATCCTATTAGCATAAGCTGTAGTCTGTTCTCTGCCCCTTTTAAACAGTTCATACCGAAAGATGTTTACAGGCAGTCCAATAATCCATTAACAGGAGTATTGTACTCAGGCTACATGTGAATTGATCTCTTATGAATAGATTAATCAAGGATACGACGCAGATGCCGATTCCATTCAGATGACAACATCAAGTGAAGTGTCGTCATGGCATGATGTGTTCTTCTAAAGTGAGGAATAAAACATTAGAGAAAACAGGATATGAGAAAAATATCTTTTAAAACCCTTTAAGGTCTGAGCCTAAAGGTGGCCACCCTCTGCATGACCTGCTCGCTTTGTGGTGTAATAAAGTGAAACAGAAAACTTTCAGTTCAGTTTTGTGACTTTCTTATATAATATGTGTAAGAGATGATTATGTGGGTGACTTGGGGAAGAAAGGCAAATTTCGTAACATCCCGTCAAATCCCTCCTGATATGTGGCGTTTTAAATGGAAAAGGGACTGACCGACCAACACCTTGGACGCACCTAAAAACATCTATTATTCAGGAAACGTCTCAGAGCGACTCTGGACAAGGAAAGGACAAAAACTTTGACCACAGCGATGAAGTGTGACTGAATCGTCAGGTCTCTATTAACACACGGTGTAACTGTGAATACTGTGTTATGTTATCTCTGTCGAATATATCTAAAATGTTTGAACACACAGGCCTACTTGCGAAGTAGCCTATGCTGATAGTTGTTCATTTTTTTTTCTGTTTGGGTAATTTTACTACTTAAGCTATTTGATATTAACAAGAGAAAAATGTTTCGGCTTTCATTGATTTCTGTTTGCTTGTAGTCTACCACAAACATTATCCCTTTAATCTAATGAGTAGAGTTTCATTAACTCCCTGTCATTCAGTGTTTGTGAGATATTTCTTCTTCTTTTTCGTTCTCCCATTCTCTCCTCTAATTAAGAAACTCTTCGGGGTCTTAAAGGTCCTTCTCTCTGCTCTTAACAGTTTTTCACCTCAGGAGCTTAACAGTCTTAACTTTAAGAGGAAATTTTAAACAAAACATCATTTTTCTAAGAGTTTTAGTAGAATTTTGTCCAACAGTTGAATTTAAGCTCCATGAATACAGCCCCTGCTATGTTTTCTTTGTTATTCTGACTCAGCTTTTTCCTTACTATTAGTATTTTTTTTTACTATTCTCACTGTGCAGCATTCAGTACGTCTGTTTAGTCTGCAGATCTGTAGGGTAAACTCTGTTTTAAATATATATTGTATGCACAAATAACTGCAAATGTACAGCGATTTCCCTGTTTATTTACTCCCATGTAAACCTGTATATCAGGACTTTTTAAAAAATGTTATCATTTGTTGTGTGTTAGCCTTTCTGCCTCCAGCAGCTACAATAATCATGGGAGTAAGATTACATTGTTTTTTCCCCTCTGATGGCGTCTGAACTCCAGATCTAACTTCATCATGTCTTTCATTTGTATCCAAAACAATATCATACTGGGCCTCTGAGGCACAAAAAAGAAACACAACCAATCCTCATGATGCGACTTTTTTTTTTTAAAATACAGGAGGTATTTTAAAAAATAAAATGCCTAAACATCTCCCTTCAGAAATGAATATACACAGAAATATCATATTTAGGCATGCGTTACAATGCATTCTGGGAAGCATTTTAATGACAAACTGAAGCGAAGGCAGACAAAGAACGTGCCAAAAAATAAATTGCAGCACTTCATCACCAAAAAAACTCCTGGGATCCCCTGAAACGCCACAGCCTGATGATATTTATGTGGCGGGCTTTTCCTTTAACAGTTCAGCAATTCATAAACCTCAGTGGGTTGACAAGGCATTATCGCTGCCAGAGTTGGGAGTTGAGTTCCCACCGTGACTGAACAGACAGAGCAAGGCACTAGCGCTCCCAGGTTAGAGGGTTCAGTTCCCACATAAACTTGTTGTTCTCCGTCAACCAGCTAATCCGCACCAACACTGTGACACTTTTTCTTTTCTTTTTTTTTTTTTTAAGCCAGGCTGTTTAGTTGCTCATTTCGCTCCCTGTTGGCTGTTACCAAGGCAACATCTGTTCTCCACGGAAGATGGTGACTTTTATTCGTATCACGATGGCCTGATGTTTGTGATCAACGCTGATCTCCCAGACAAAGCTGCCGTTGTCTGCTCGTGTGTTGCTCTGCTGGTTAATTAGCTGGAGGCAGTCTGGGTTATGAATATGCTAAATAAAAAGAGCTGCTTAATAATTCGATTACAAAGATTATGCTGTTTCCTCCCTCGCTGTGCCTGCTGCCGTGACCTTGTGTGTCTGTGTGTGTGTGAGTTTTTAATTGTAAGCCTGTGTGTGACCCGAATTTATGTTTATACGCCTACAAGCATCTCATATCATCTTTCTCTTCCCCTTTCATTAAACTGCCACAGCCTGTGTGTATAATGCCTGTAATGGAGGGTTTCTGTCATTTCAATGAGATCGTTCACAGCTCAGAGAAACTCAGCTAATAGCTAATTACTACGTAGAGGCAGAGAGAGAGGGGAAAAAGAACGAGAGGAAAAGAGTAAATGTGGGCGAGAGATAAAGAAAATGTGCTTTCGGTGCAGTGTTGGTGAATGAAGTGCGGTGAGTCTGAACAGAACAGAAAAGAGACAGAGAGAGAGATACAGCAGGATTTACACCTGTTATAATCCGGACTTCCCGTCGCTGCCGTTTGATGGGAGCAGAGCCAGGCCTGACCAGTGCAATGCTGGTTCAGTGTGGTTTTCACTTTATTACAGCTCAGCGCGTTAAATGACACATGTCGCCAATGCTGTCGAGTATCAGTGGTTATTGTCAGCTGTGAAATGTGCACAGGAGCTTGACTTACAGCTCAGTAAAACAGTGTTTTCAGCGTAACCAATTCACAGTAGGCCTTATTTATAATCACGGAAAGATGCAAATGTTTTGCATAAATCAACTGTTTTTACTGCCACTTTACAGCCATTTTAAAGACATATATGTAACAAGAAGAGGTAGACTGATTTTGAAGATTGGAGATGATTGATGAAACTTTTAAAGGTCAATATAATAACAGTAGTTTAGAGCAGGAAAAGGCTAATAATATATATATCAACCCTTGAAAAACCAATGACAATGTAGGAAATTAGCAGTGTTTGATGATTAGGAATTAATTGAAAGTAACAAATGCTTGAATAAATAGCACTGATTTTCTTTTTTCCTTTAGGCGTAAGGTCTTAATGCTACAAGCGAATTTACCATCTAAGGCTTTAAACGTTTCCAAATCACATCCACGACCCTGACAACTGTGGCTGGCGTTTTCCAAATGATATGTTGTCGTTATAGCCAGCCAGTCGTTCAGATCGTTATAAAAATTATAGGCGTTGATCAGTAATTCGTCACCATTTACCATTGCATTTACAGTTGTCTTGACAAGATTTTATTTTGTTGCAGTTTAGAAGTGCAACTAAAAAGAAAACAACCATTCAATAATTCAGCAATCATTTCCCATTCAAGCAGCGACCAAATCTGAATTCTCTCTAATGAGACGACTTTGCTCCTGGCTTTGATTTGATTTTAGTTTATCATTGATTCATATGTTAATAATCTACAAAAAATAATTTGCCTTTATATTCATTAATCTCTTATGAACTTGATGCATATGTATTTTTATTGTAAGAATATGAATCCAGCTCAACGTATGTGTGTTGTCATCACATCTTGGCCCTTGTAGAAAGTCTGTTTTTTTCTATATGGGTGTCCTGTTATATGTTCTTTTTTTTAACTTTCTATAGGCGTAACTGTGATTCGTGTTGTCTACATTTTCTACCGTAATCTTATTTAATCAAAAACCCTCAAGTCCTGTGCTCTGTTTTAAGTTTATAGGCAGTATTTCCGCAACATGCCACATATGTTTTCAAAGAAGCAGCCGTCAAACATCACTGATTCTCAGCCAGAGTGTGACGTGAAGATGTAAGTATCAGCACATTACAGTGAGGTGGCATGTTCTAACTGTATGTTCGTGTACGTATGTCGTCGTAGGAACACGCGGCGCACAGCTGAGGTGTGGATGGACGACTTTCGCCTGTTTTACTACTCCGCTCGCCCTGCAGCTCGAGGCAAATCCTATGGAGAGTAAGAACAATACGCGCTTGATTTTTTTTCTCATTTTTTTGACACACACAGGCCTTCTGACATATATAATTTTACCCCCCCCCCACTACGGAGATATGTCAAGATATAGTAAAGACTTGACAGATAATGGACAAATTAAGTCGAAGAACATTAAACAATTTCATACATCGAAGCAAAGACTCTGTAGTTTCCATGAAACAGTTCTGCTGTTATGAATTATTCACTTTCACCTTAATCATAAAACCAAATTTTCCAAATTTTTTCATGTGCGGTCCTGTTTTTAGTCCTCAAAAAGGAGATGAGTTTCCAATCAACACACACAAGCCACAGTACAACCCGCAGCTGTGCTTAAATGTCAGCATTTATCTGTTAGAAACAGGTAAACGCTGACATTTAAGGTTTTACCTGCTATTTCACATCACACATTCCAATTATTTTATTATCTATATTCAATACTTTTCTTTCTTTGGTTGTGTTTTTTTTTATAACTTCAGCTTCTCCTGGTCTGAGCCCAAAATGTTCTGGTTATCTGACTGTTCATCTGTCTGCCTGCTTGTGTCTTTGTGAATGTGTCACCAGTATCCGAAGCAGAGTGGAGCTCCGCAAGAAGCTCAAGTGCAAATCCTTCAAGTGGTACTTGGACAATGTCTACCCAGAGCTCAAGTAAGTGTGTGTGTGTGTGTGTGTGTGTTTTTTTTTTCTTGGACTTATCCCTGCAGGAAAAGCTTCTGCTGAGCACACAAAATGACAGAACGGAACCGTCTCAAGGCGGCTTATCAGTTTCATATTTTAAATGGGATTTTCTCTTTTATTGTGTGGGGTTTTGCTTTGTTTGTTTTTAGCTTTTTAAAGGGGAACTCCAACAATTTTACAGTTTTTTTTAATTTAGAGTAGTACCTCAGCTGTGAATGCTGAATGATATTTTCAATTGCTTTGAGCAGTAATCCTTAATTAAAAGGCAGCTTGCATTACGATCTGGAAAGTGTAAACTTACTTATTGTGTCCTCTTCTTCACTGTTGGGTCTCGATGAGTTGTCACCGTCTTGGTCTAGTGTTGGCAGCGCACTGTGCCTTCCCGGACCCAGCTCTGTCATCTTAATGTTTTTTGTCCTTCTCCAAGTAGTTGCTTTCTCTTTCAGACCAAAGCTCAGTTCAGATCAAAGATTCACAAAGAGACAAAGCCGTGTTAGGACGTAGCTTGTGAAGGTTGCAGAGGTGTGAACTGGCCCGTGTCAGCTCGACTCAAGCCGACTGACGGTGTCTCTGGCGGATGGTTTCAGAACGTAGTGTCATACAGTGTACGTTTTTCTCAGTGTTTATGGACTTCAGAAGTCCCCAAGAAGCGTAGCATTATTATCAGCTCTTCCCCTGGTGAAATTCTGTCTTGACAGTTTATGTTTTTTCTAGTTACTTGAGGCAGCATCAACATTTCTAAATGACAGAGCTGCTCTGGGAATAGACAGAAGAACTTCTTGGCAATCTCATTTTTGAATTTTTTCGTAGTTTCATTGCTAAAATTTCAGTAACCCACTATCTCTGTTCTGATTCATATACTACAAATAGCATCAACCTCCGAAAAGCCAGCAGTTAGGATTAAAGTACAGAGTCGTTGCTATGGGAACAATGTCATCTTGTCTCATCGCATCGGTGCGACCTGGCAGGCGACTTCTCGTATTCATCAAGACAGATCTTTCTTAGACATCTGCTGTGAAAGGCTTCGGCCTTCTTCATAACACTCTGCACAACTCTAACAATTCGACACATATAACAGCACAGACATTGTGTTTCTGTTGCATATTCCCATCTTTGTCCTCAGGTTATATCGATGTGACCTCCAAACGGACTGAAGTCTTGGCATGCATAAAGTGCTTTCCCTTGGCATGAAACGCGTGGCCATTCACTAGACACAGAGGGTTTCAACAATAGACAGATTTAAGATGCACTGTGGAAATCCGAGGATGGAGTGTTTTGCTGTTTTGTCCAGACTAAGAGCTTCATATAGGGAGCAGCAAGTATTGTCTTAAGAAAGAGAAACTTAATAAATATAAATCCAAGCAAAAGAGCTGGCATGCTATCAAAGCACTCAGTGTTTTACAGCTTTGCATTTTAAGAAAATGTGTCTTCCTCTCAACCACTTGACTTTCTTGGAGTCAAATGAGACAGTTTGTTTGATTTAGTGACTGCCAATGAAGAGAACACAGACCTCAGACAGAAAATAGACATCTGTGCAGAGGTCAGTGTGGCCAACTAGTCATTTTGTTGCTGGGTTTGATACCTGTAGACACCCTGGTAACGCATATCTCTTAGTGATTGTATCTCTGACTTACTGCGCTGACTGTGTTCGGTGATTGGAGGAGAGCAGCGGCTCATTTAGTCAACCGATCAGCAGCCGGATAAACAGGTGAATGGATGTACCTAACTGATCCCCTTTGTGTTTGTCGGGGAACTCCTTCTCCTTTGCTTTTGTTCTAAATTACCAGTGACTTTTAAATTTACATTTTTCAACTATACTATATGAAAAGGTACCCAGTGGTGTCATGAACATCCAAACTTCACACGACATAATCTAGCCACTTTTCAAGCAAGTTTTTTCCACAGATGATAGTTGGCGAGGCTGGCAGAGGTTTGACTGTAAGCATGCTTTAAATTTCTCAGACAGCTCCCTTTGCCTCCTTTTCACAGCTCCTTCAGTCACTTTGCCTGTGTACAAAGGACTGCAGAGCTATCAGTGCCTTCTAGGAGGGACTGAAAGTATGCGCTGCTTTTTGCTATTCATCCAGTTATTCTCGCCTCTGAGATATAAAGACTTGGAACCGCAGACGACACCAGTGCTCCAGTGTTGTGGAAGAACACTAGCAAATCCCTGGACTACTCCTCTCCCAGGGAACGCAAATTTACACCAGCCATTTGAACACATTCTGGCTCATTATATCTGTCAGGAATTCCCTCCCACTGAAGCCCTGCTTTTCCCTTTTCTCTACCCTGCTCTATCGCCCGCTTCATTTCTCCCTCAGTAATTTTCCACATTCTCTGCAGTTTTCCCACCACTAATCGCAGTCTCTTCCCACCCTCACCTGTTTCCCATTCATTAATGAACACAGTTTATAAACCATTCACCTTCCCTTTGTTCCAGATCACGTGTTCCTGCCGATACTTTCTATACCATTGATTAACCTTCTTCTGTGTATGACCCCTGACTGCTTTCCCACGGGCTCCTGATTATCGTCTGCTCTTTTTGATGATCTGGTTGCCTTTTTCTCCCAGTTTCCAGTCGTGTTCAAACGCTGACCTTGCTGGCTCTTCACCAGGTCTGTCTTTCTCTCATGGTAGATCTCCTGCGAGAATCTCCATCGCAGACAACTTTTACAATTATTTCAAATTACCACAGGTCCCAGGGTAATAATAAGTCCTGAATAATACTATGAGTAATACTAAATGAAAGGGCTTTCTGAGAATGTCCGTAATATATATTTCATGCCAGTGCCTCTAATGCTGCTTCTTGGAAAGTGACAGTGAAATAATTTGAGATGTGCTCACGACTGTAAATGTATCTTGAAATGTTGACGCAATATATTTTTGATTCAGCAACGTTGAGATAATATGTATCCATGGTTTGCCGAAACATTCAACAGCAACATTTTATTCTGGCGAATGGGTGATTTGACGTCTTCTCCTGTCCTTCCTCAAGTCTGCTGATTTCACGGTTCTTGATTGTCGCCCATCCCCAGTTTCTCCTCAGCCCATTCCTCCCGGGTTTGGTTGCCTGTTCCTTCCTCCCCTCCTCCAGTTCATCTCCAGCTCAGATCTTCAGTTAACTGCGTGTCTTCAGTAAAGAACCATTGTTTTTACGATCATACATTTGCGTCCCGGTATGTTTCCCGACAAAATCATAGTCATATCTCTGTGATGAATTAATTAGAAAAACATGATAGATGAGAGTATACGGTGCTGTGTGAAGCTCAGGGCTCAGAGGTTTGTAAGGAAATACGCAGCCTTTTTATCTGTAAGACGGAGCCAGCCATGTGATATTTATACTTATCTTTAAAGATAAGACAGCGGCAAATGGTGCTGCACACAATGCATTTTGTTTTAAAGCACCTGTCAAAATTCACGACCATGCTGAGTGTGCTGCCGCTTTCAACCACACATACACATATACAGAGCCTGTTTTATGTCTTTTTGAACACCTCATTCACTGTCTCCTGATTGGCTGAGTTCCCGAGGGCTCTGCCTCCTCAGACTGACTGCCCTATCTGCACACACACACACAAATGTACATATCCTTGGCAAACCCTGGCAGTGGCTCTTATGTACAGTTGATGTACACACAAACATGCCACTACAAATACTGTAATATCCATAAGCACCCTCTTTTCCATCTCTCTCACACACCCTTAAATACTCACACTCGGACACACTTAAATGCCCATTTATCCACTGGAGGCTGGTGTTAATCCCCTAGAATGGAATTAACAGGCTTGCTCTCAGGGGAAGACCGACCTGACCCTTTAAACGCAGAATAACCTTTAACGGGTTATTAAAACAGAGAGAGATAGCAGATTGAATTAATGCTACAGGGCTTAAGCCCGAGTTTATAGCACAGCCGAGAATTTAACAAGAAAGCCTGCGAAAGTTTATCAAGAAGAAACTTTGTGGAGTAATGAGTTTAGAGAATCGTGGCCATCAGCGGCTTTATTAAAGGTGCAGTGTGTCACATTTTTAACGCCGATAAATCACTGACGAATTGACTGATGGTTAATGAGTCCAAGGTAGAGATGATTGGACGCATGGTTTACAATTGTGTCTTTTAATAGCAAAAGAAATGTTGATGTTTCAAGGTTTCCACACATCTCAGCAAGTCGAATTTAAGACTTTGTTACAACCAATATGAAAGCAATTTAAGACTGATTTCACATCCATGTAAAGGGATATATTTACATTTTAACGCTTTCATTTTTTCGCAAATAAAACACAATTCTTTGTATGAGGATTTTGCAGAGATTGGTGCAAATGTGACCATTCGTGATACTCAAGACTG
>JAPQRN010000017.1:6919745-6931338 GCA_037367275.1 Coranthus polyacanthus | reverse complement strand
CAAATAAAACACAATTCTTTGTATGAGGATTTTGCAGAGATTGGTGCAAATGTGACCATTCGTGATACTCAAGACTGTTGAGGGTAGGTTATGATTTCACTCTTTTCTTTCTGGGTGCAGATATTTGTGATCAAACTGCACCTTTACCTGCAAGTCAGAACTATCTGTGGCTTTATTTGAATTTCAAAAGCAGCACACCGTTCTGGCTTCGGGTATTTCACTTCTTTTTCAGCTGAAAGTCTCCGCACAAAAGTAAACACAATAGTGCTTTGAGGATTTTCTGAATGAGTTGTGCCTCGTGTTTCCTCCTTCAGAGTCCCAGACGACTCAGACTCTCAGTCTGGGGTGATCCGGCAACGACAGAACTGTCTGGAGTCCCGCAGAGTCGAGGGCCAGGAGCTGCCTGTCCTCACACTGGCTCCCTGTATAGGAACAGAGGGAGTCCCCGCCATCAACCAGGTGAGGTATTTGTTCATCTGTCTCTAACAGGACTTCAGATCAGCCATGTGAAATCACAACAAACCTACAGCTCCTTACGAGGATTGTGATCAGCGTAATAAGCCAAAAAAATCTTTGCTTTTTATTGCTACTGCTAACGCTGAGGGTTACTTTAACACAAGTCCTGGCAAATCCAAATTGGATAGAAGCTGTTTTTAATTCAGTCATTCATTCAGCCTATATCTTAACTGGGAAATACATTGAGGTAATGTAAAAAAAAAAACCCAAAAAAACATTGTGATACAAATAATAAAAAGACAAATTAGTAAAATAACCAAACTATAGGGATAATTAAAACTATTAAAATCTGAAACAAATGAATCAACTTAAACAAAAACAGCTGGAAGTGAAATATGATGAAATTAAAACTGTTAATTGCCCTAGGGATAAGACCGAGGCAACATTTAGCTCCGTGCCTGCTCCTCCAGGTTGTGCAGTGAATAAATCTGGTTTTTCCAAGCTTAGTAAAATCAGCCGGTGCCTGCAAGGTAATCCAATCAGTTGAGCATGTTTGATAAGAGCCTGCATTAAAAGAGGGAAACAAAGTAATATAACAGGATAAAAAAACCCACTAAGGACCTCATAAATAAATAAAACCCAGTGTCTGTCACGTCTTACACAGAGGGAGGGCCTCCCTACATTAGCATACAGAGTATTGTAATTATCACTGGTAATAAATCTCAGTGCAGAGTGATAATGAAGACGCTAAACAAGAGGCTTGTTTTCAGAGGCTTTGTGTGGTCAGATTCATTTGTAAAGAAAAATACAATATTTTATTAAAAAAACTAACAAGATCCTCTATAAATTGTTTGTTGCTCTGCTCAGAGTGAAACCGAATAATGTGATTTTACATGTTTTTCCGTGATGTATGATATTAGATTGTAGTTTATTTTCATCTAAAAGCCTAAAGTAGGTAAACATTGTTGACTTTAGCAACTCCTAGTGGTTGTATTTAGGTCTGTGTCTCTCTCGCCGTTCATTAACAGGATGTAAATAAGATTCTCGTTAAAAAAAACACACACACACAGAGAGAGAGAGAGAGAGAGAGAGTCATTAAACTAAAACATAATAAGGTTACAACAGAAAGTGTGTTTGTGTGTTTGAGTTCTGGCTTTGCTGCCCTAATTTGTCTTACGTGAAGTCGGCAAAGTGCGGGAGAGCGGTTGTGTGGTGTGTGATTGACAGGCAAGGTGTAAGGTTGTGTGTGTGTGTGTGTTTTGCGTTTGTGTGTGCATGTCCTCGTCCAGCAGTTTTTATGTGTGTTTTGTTTTGTCCAACTTGCTCTTACTGTGCTCTTATTTATTCGTAAAACGCAGCAGCACAACCGAGAGCCTGTGTGTGTGTGTGTGTTTGTGTGTGCGTTCACTAGGCCCTCTCTCAGCCATAATTAATACCCGTAGGATTCTCATTATTCTGTGTTTAGGGTGAGTGTGGAGGCTGTGATCCTCTAACAAGCCGCGGCGCTGACAGCAAATGTGTCAGGAGCTGAAATGCCCAAAGGCTAAAGAGGCCGGCCTGTGACTGAAAGGTCTCTGGTTCAAATCCCTCAACTCGCTGAGGAAAACCACTGGGATGTGTGCATGTGTGAAAGAGAAACCTTCCCTCTTTAGCTTCTGTGGAGTAGCCCTGAAGGAAGGCTCTTCATCCCTGTTTGTTCATGTTCACAAGTCTTGGCAGCTCCCTGGTGGGAATGTGCTTGAAATTTAAAAAAAATAATTAATTTCGTTTTCTGCCAGTTTCTCCCTTAATTACTGAATGATGTCAAAAGCCCCTTCCATATATATATCCCTTCGATATATTTAATATCTTAAGTCAGTCTAATGAACAGAAAACCTTTGCATTAGAGACTCTTTAAAGTGACAGATACTGCTCTGTGTTTTTTTCAGTATTTTCTGTCATATATAATGTTAATGTTATACGTATATGTCTGATTAATACATGGTTCAAGTCTGTTCGTTTGAATTTCAGCATGTTTCACAATCAAACACCAAAAATATATGTATATGTATAAGTAAAGGCCTTTTCACGGCGACAGTTCATTTGCTCTGGTTTCAATCAGTTGATGAGGTTGTGAATTTGGAACGTTTTCCCCTTGGTTCAGTTTCACAACAAACCCCAGTAGAAACGTTCACTCCTCTTATTGGCCAGATGTGTCTGGGACGGAAGCAAGAAAGTAAACACAGGAAGAAGGACTTGTGTTTTGGACGTAGATGTATTAGTCGAAAGAGATCATGGCTAAATGGCCTGTTTTTATCGCCCTGAGTATACCTGCCATTTTGAAGCCAGTCAAGCATTTTGGTTGTCGCCATGTTGGCTTCTTGGAGTCGGAAGTGACCATATTTGGACATCAAAACCTTCTATTTGCCCTGAGATCTTATTAGTAGAGGAAACATTTAAAGGACAACCAGAACACATATTAAAGGGTCTATATAAAACAAATGAGCACAGAATGATCTTCAGTGTAAGTCTCAGAGACCGGGCTTCTTGGAGCCAGCATCTAGTGGCCGTCAGTGGTATTACGCTCTAAGATACATCCGCACTGGCTTCTACATGAGAAACTACTCGACTCCTCTGCTGTCAATGATCAAACTCAGTGAAACTAAGCTAACATCCCTTACAAGTACCACTTGCCAGTGCCAGGGGGATGTGACATCCTCTGATGGCTCATTAATCATGCAAAGCTATTCTAGTGTATTTAATTAATAGAATAAAACTAAACTGCACTTAAAAGAGGTGATGACCCACACCTGGTATCTCTTTAGAATATTTAACTCAATTTCCTTTTCTATGAGAGTTTTTCTTTAGATACAATTAAACAAAAAAGAAAGTCAAAGGACTGAGTTAAAGGTCAAAAGATCACGTTTAGGGGCAAAGTTAATTTTATAGTCTGAATTTTGTGTTGAATTTTTGTGCTGAAAGTGTTATGTGTGTTTTCATGCCTCTTTTCTAAACGTATACACTGGGACATCCTTCTCAGACGTTTGCAGCAGCTCCAATAGGCCCTAATAGCAGAACATGTTTAACTGATTTGAAACATCCACTGCAAACATAAAGATCAAGCTATGAGTCGCTAAAACAAAGAGCGAGGATTTCTGTCTTGAGCCGCCATTTTGCACCAACATTCACATTCAGGCAGAAATCAATAGAGGAGGCAGAGAGACCAATTTCTAAACCCACAGCAGCTGAAAACAGACCAGAAGGCTTGTAATGTCAGTCAGGTTGGACTTCAGATGTATTCTACTGGTCCATTAATCAGTAGTTTGGCATAATTTAAAGGTGGCAGCAGTATATAAAGGAGCAGAAAGTTAAGATGAAGGAGTGGGAGTGAGTGGCATGTAATACGACCCACTGAGCCACAAATACATAACTCCGAACACAGTTTGGGTGTCAAAATGTAATGAGCACGTGTGTTTTTTTTGCTGTCACTTGTGAATGTGCGCATGAATACGAGGCGGCTCAGTCAAGTCTCTAAGTAAAAATAAAGCTTACACTCACAGCTTTATGCACAGGGCCGCAGGTGTCAACGTTGCTTCGAGCAGAAATGCACTTTGCTTTTAACCTGTATTTATCCAGGGAACACTTCTGCTGAGCATGCAAACCCTGTTTCAGCACTGACCTGCTTCATGTTGCACTAAGCAATCACTGAGTACATTTCCCTGCAAAACATGAACCCCGGTTACAGTTAGTTATCTGCTCCCCGTCTGCATTATCTCGACATGTACTGACTTAACTGTCTGTCGTCCATCGCTTCACCACTTTCATTCGCTTTGTTTGTGAAACGAATACAAAACTGAGAAGTGTTATCTGATTACGAAGAGGTAAAATACTACAATACTATGCTTATTTCCCAGGAGATTAAATATTAAATCTGCACAAGACAGGGAGTAGCTTACAGATAAAAAGAGAAACAAAAAATACAAAAATCAAAGAGAAAAGTTTGAAAACTATACACAGATAAGTAGATTATGGGATTCTGCAGCTCTAAAATGTACTCAAAGGGTAAAAGTAAAAACTATTTTTACATTTCCACCAGGTGTTTGTAAAGCTACTGAGCCTCACATCATCTGTGTTAGTTCTCCTGGTCGCGGACATGTCAGGAAATAGACGACACCTTTTCTCCATCCCTTGTTTTTGTCTTGTTACATCTTTTAGGTCGCCACGTCTGTCGTGCGTGATACGCGCTGCTCTGCGCACCAAGGCGTCGACTTTTAAAATGTTAAAATGTAGGGAGTAAAAGGCCAATAGTCCACTCTTCTTTGTGTTCGACAACATTATTAAACCACAAACATACCACAAATTATCACTGACCTACGGTATATTTTCCTCCTTTTTGTCAGCTGCTGCCGCTGGTTAGTGTAACTGACTGCTGGCATGGTAACAGAAGTCTTAAGCCCAGTTCAGACCACAGATTCAGACGCAACCGTTTTAGAACGTCGCAGGCAAAGGTCGCAGCGCTGTGAACTGAACCCGTCTCAGCTCATCTCACACCGGCTGATGGAGTCGCCCAGCGATTCAGCTTTGTCAACTCGCCAGAGGCTGGTTTTAGAACGTCGCCCTATATAGAGTGTGTTTTTCTCAGTATTTATGACTGCAGTTCACCTGTTACCTTATCAGCTGTTTCCCTGGTAAATCCTGTCTCGATAGTCCGTGTTTTCTCTCCTTTATTAGAGGTGACACCACCGCCTCTAAACAACAGAACTGCTCCGGGAATCGCTTTGCCGTTTCAGTGAATACCAAAAGTGGAGCTGTGGTGCATAATTCATTATCACTGCCTGCATTCATATTTTAAGATGCTACAAATTACATCCACCTACAACAAAGCCTGAGTTGCAAAGTTGCACGCAGTTGCAATTTGCGGCTCGTCGCGTGGCAAATCTTTGGTCTGAACTGGGCTTTAGTTCTAATTCGTCCATTCTGTGTTCTAAGTCAGTCACAGGCTCTCCATTGTTAAAGAAAGTCAAAAAGATTTCCAGGCCCCTTTTTTATGGATCTGCCTAGTTGTATTAGTTAGTAATAGCACAGATTAGATGTTTCAGTAGTGAATTTACAGCCTCGAGTGGGTTAACACTGGATCATTAGTGTGCATGTAAACGCGGCGTCTTAACCCTGGGGGTTTCCAACAGTGATGATATATTGAGCTACATTACCAATTAACCTCCAGTGTCATTCTTCTCGCTGTAGGTCAATAAATCAATCATAAAGCCTGCGGTGTGGAGATTTTCCAGATAAAACAGAGCTGATTTGAAAACACCTCCTAAGCCCCTAAACGTGTTCACTTTATAACTTTACAACTTTACTCATTAAATGCTTAAAAATATAATAATTGACTAACGCATACATTTGTCAAGTAAAACGCTGTTCTTATGTCTTATTTTGTGATAATAACATGGTAATTGTTCCTGAATATTTGGTGTATATTTATAAAGGAGCAAAATGTGTGTCACGATGTGATTGACTTTTTTTGTGTCCTTTTAGTCACATGATTATCAAAGGGGTGGAAGGCCCTTTTAAAAATCAACACACACACAGAGTATACAACTGAGGATCCTGCTACAACTATAACCCTGACCTAGTTACACGTCTGGTGTACGAGTGCGTCTTGGCTCTGATTTTCTTTCCCAACACGTCTTTGTCCTACATTATCTTTTAAACATCAGGGCATCTTTGAACTTGACCTCTTTAATATTTGCTGCCTGTACACCTGTGTGTGTGTGTGTGTCTTTGTGTAAATGTGTGTTCAGTCGTGGAGAAAGAAGAACTTCCGCTTAGATGAAAGCAGTAATACCACAATGTAAAAAAAAATACTCTGTTACAAGAAAAAGTACCAAGAGTAAAAGTACAGAAATAAAAAATAAAAAAAACAGCCACAAAAATTCAATAATGTATTGATAACGAATAAGCAATGCAGTTCTTCGGTGACATTTAGGAGAATGGTTGCTAAGCAACACACAGACACAGTGGAAACCAAGTTTAAAGATTTTTACATTTACCTGGGTATCACCATTAGCCTAATTGTGAGTTTTCTGTAGTAGTGTCCAGCTGTGTTCAGGCTTCTCTGCTGGTTCAGGTTCTGGTGTGTTTTAATTGCACGTGAGGATATAACCCCAGCATCTTCTCTCATTTTAATTTGGGGCGACAGTAGTTCCAGTTGTAGTAGACGATTCACGTTTCCGCCCCGTCGCTGATGTGATTGCCTCCAGTTCAGCATCAGAGAGTTTTTTTTGTACAGTTTCTCTCTCCAGGTCTGAACACAGCGAACAAACCACACAGTCTATTTAACAGTCACGGCTTCGTATCTCGCTCTGCAGTTTCTCTCATTAATTTCAGCATGTCTTTATTTTTTATCTCTTTGTCTCTTTCCACCAACTCATCCGTACGTAGCTCACCCAGTAAATTAAAATTCACAATAAAATCACACCTTTTAAAACAATTTGTTTGGTGCAGTAAGACTGATGTAATGTGGTGACAGGTGTGTGTTTTATAGAGCATTTTACCACGGCTTCGAACGCTGAACTGAAATGAGATGTTCTTTTATTCAGATCTTTAATGTCCAGGTCTGCACATACTTTGTTTGGGTGTAAACATAATGTTGGTCGTATAGTGTATTTTATATTTATTTTCAAAGGTAAAATCTTTATCTGTAAACTACAAATAATTAATGGCAGTGGGATAAATGGGATGCTGTAAACTTAAAGGAAAAACAAATATACAAAGGTCCACTAAACTGAAATTGAAAATGTCACTTTGTTACCTGTCTCTGTCTCTTTCCTGGTTTTCCATGAATAAAATTAATGACTATACTTGACCACTTATCAGAAGCAGAAGCAAAATGTCAGTTTTTGAAAACCAACGAGCTGAAACACCTCTCCTTTCTCACTTTCTGTGTATCTGTTTTATTTTAGGAGTGGGTGTACACTCACGGGCAGCAGATCCGTCAGCAGCAGCACTGTCTGTCTCTGTCCACCACCTTCCCCGCATCACAGGTTCTGCTGCTGCCCTGCAACATGGCCGACGGCAAGCAGGTCTGCACACACGCACACACATGTTGTGTTTCCATGTGTTTAGGGGGGGGGGGGGTGTTACAATGCCTTACACTGAATTCCTGGAGACGTACCTAGTGCTGAATTTATAAATCAGGAGGTTTAGGTGAGCTGCTAGCTGTTAAAACTAAACAAAAAATAATAACAAACAAAGCGTCGTTTATCTACATTAATAATCAGCTACCTGCTGCGTGTACCTCCACCGAAGCAACCAGACCTTTCCCAAATTAGTTCTGGTTCTTGAGCCGGTTCTCTTCAGGATTCTTGGATCCCTGGTGGCATCTAGTGAACCACCCCACCTTTCCCCAGTCTCAGTAATTCTTAAGTTTTAAGAATTCCGTTGAAGTTAAGTTTTAATTTGTTCATTATTTGTCCTTGCCTTCAAATGAAACCTTAAACTCAGTAGATATTAAATCACCACCAAGCGCTGGGTTTAGTCATCAGTTATTGCACCTTGTTTTTTTCCACTGGTTTCTCAGGCGTCTGTACATCGTTGTTGTCTTCTCTATCCTCTCCTTCCAACCTGCAGAACAACTTTTTCAGCTCGAGACCCAAAAGATAAATGCTCTGTCTCCCCGGGACCCAAGCTTCCAAAATTACATCTTTGACCTTATTTTCATCTTGTTACGTCTTTCACGACTGATGCTTCTCCCTTACATTTCACACGGCTTTGATGAGGTCAACATTGATAAACTCTTCCAGAAAACACTCTTATCTATCACTCTAATCTTAATCAGGATAGAAGAAGAATATTCACATTCTTATGTATTTTATTCGGACAGTTAACGACCCAATAAAAACAGCTCCGTGACCCGTTTTGAGTCCCGACCCTAAATTTAGTAAAGGCAGCTGCAGAATATCACACGTCCACAGCGGTTCACAGAGTTCAAAGGAAAACCTACTGTACTATTTTTTGCTTACAGCTGTGAACTGACTTTCCAGGTTCTGAACCATTTTATTTTTGAGTAAAATGCTCAGTTAAATATGAGGTTTTGCGAACCGGAACGGTACAGGTTCCATATTGGTGGGAAAGGGCTATTAGTTTCCCACCAACCTACTGGTTTGAAGAAATTCAACAAATGAGTTTGTCTTTTTGACATTTGTTATTTTCCTCCTTGTTGCGAACTTCAAATCAAAGTAACATTAGTTCATGCGATTTTCTTATGCAAGGTTTCTGCTTGTCCTTAAAAACTTTCAAATCCAATAATCTGGATGTTAGGCTTAAAAAATGTACGGTGCCTTCAAGTGCACCTTGTAATTTCAGAAATATATACTCAAACGGCCACGAAGGTTGTTTAAAAAATAAAGTTTATATGTTTTCTTATTTTCGTCCATAGTCCTACGTCTGTCATTTCTTTCTTGTTCTTTCACTACAGCATTTTTAATAATAAATTGATTGGCCATCATTTCTACAATTGCAGATTTTAATTGTTTTCAGCTATTTCCACATTATTCTTATGCAACAGGCCCCACAGTGTATTTTTAAAAAATTCGGACTTTTGGACAAATGTAGTTGATGAACCCTGCATTATGGGAACCTACATTTTGTCCCCACAAGTGACTGTAAACAGATTAACATCCAGATAAAGTAAGAAGCACTTGAACACACGAACACACTCATAGTTTAGGCAGACAGGTGGCGTGTAGCTGCAGGCGAGTCACCGTCATATATCACGCTGCTGATAAATGAATCTAAATGTTAATTAATCTAAAGTTAAATTTGTCTAAAGATGATCGCCACACACACTGCAGGGGCAGATGCTTGACACTTTTTTTGGACAGGCAGCTCGCAATACTCTTAACACAGTCACACACACATACATCCACACACTTGTCATTACCTGACCACTGGGCACCTTGACGGCGTCCCAGAAGCCCCTGCAGCAGAGAACAACCTGACAACCAATAAATCACCTGAGAGAGAGAGAGAGAGGGAGGGAGAGGGCAGAGGGAGGGAGAGAGGCACAGGTGGAAAGGTGAAGCAAGACAGACAAAAGTGGAGAAAGAGAGGGGGAAGTGTAAAAGAGGAGGGAGGAGGAGGTGAGTGGAGATACAGAGAACAGAAGGAGGAGGAGACAGAAAGGTAGCTGAAGATTAGCTCATTACACCACACCAACTGTTCAGTCTGCATGGATAGGGGTGTGTGTGTGTGTGTGTGTCTGTTTGCGATCTAATCTTTGATACGATCGGACATGAAACGATTGCTTTCATGTTTATACATGTGCGTGATTCACTCGGCGGCTTTGTCATCGTTATTATCGCGTATTATTTGATCGATGAGTCACCGCTGAGTGGTGAGGAAGATGAGGAAGAATCAAAACAAAAAGGAAAGACATGGACAGAGAGAGAGAGAGAGACAAACACATAAGGAGGTTAAAAAGAAAAGGAGGATACAGAGGAACAGAGAAGATTAGATTTTATGGCGCTGCTCCTGCAGATGCCTATGCTGTAACGTTTTATTTATTGTATGCCAGATTTCCCCCCTTCACACTACACGCTCGTATTGCAGCATCATACCATGTTTTGCTTTAATTATCGTCCACACAGCTGCTGTTTTCATTTTACATTTATTTCGGTAAGAGGACAGGCTGCGCACATACTCATAGAACCGGGGTTACATCTGATAGCATCCTTCAGTTATAAAAGTGACTGTAAAGGAAAGATCTGCACTGTGTTGCTTTTCACACGTTTAGTTTTGGGGGATTTAGAGGATCTAATTGCAGAAATTGAATAATGTATAATTACGTTTTTCTTAGAGCATAATGGGCTGAAAATAAGAATCATTGTGTTTTTGTAACTTAAGAATCATCCGTTTATATCATCGGAAGGAGTGAGGCCCCTCCACAGTGTTTCTACCGTAGCTCAGAACAGTTTTTCTTTCTGTTCTTCCTCCTCTTCTTCTTTTTTTCCGTTTTGTTGCAGGTGGCATCCAGCATTAAGGTGCATTACCAGAGTTAGTGCGTGGGTTCACGTGGACCAAAACACACAAAACAAACAACACTTTTGTGTTTGTAGTGGCCACCATAGGGGAGGGTGAGATGAGGGGTTTTCATTTGGCTGCAATCTGCAGCTTTCCTGCTACATTCCACTAAATATTACACACTGAGCCTTTAAAAGACGACAACAGTTTGTCTCTTTCAGCATCTTCCATGTTTTCCTCATTTACAATTTGCAGCAACTTCGCAAAGTTGCAAGAACTCAAGTAACCAAACACAGCTCCTACAGTGCCTAAGATAAGATAAGATAAGATAAGATAAGATAAGATAAGATAAGATAAGATAAGATAAGATAAGATAAGATAAGATAAGATGCTTTATTGTCATTGTATACATACAAATTCTGGTTTGCATCTGAAGGAGAAGGATGATAGAGAAGGACAAAGAGGGAACCAAGACAAGTGTACAAAAAAAGTAAGGGGAAAAAAGAGTAGAGTTAAAAACTAATTGAGCGTTTGAATGTGTCATCTGTGACACCATTTCACACTGCAGCATGTCAACAGGATCCAACAGCAAAGGAAGAAGCACAAGCGTCAATCAAAGCGAATACAGATTTCTGTCTTTTCTGTTGTTTTTTTCCCTCCACCTTTTCTGCCATTTTCTCCCGCTATGGCTTCACAAGTTCCCCTGTGAAAGCAACAACACCACAGAAGAAGACGCGCCATCATCCAAATGAGATAGAAAGCCGAGATACAAGGGTAGGCCGTCAACCGCGGGACGCTGATTGGTGATTAGTGTCAATGCTGAAAAATAAGACCATGAAACGTGTCCCAGTATACGTATCAGTAAGAGTCAATGAGCCAGAAAGCAAGAAAGAAAAGACAGAAGGAAAGAACATTGTACAGAGAGGAATATGGAGAGAAGGAAAGAATGACAGGAGTGAAGGAAGGAAGGAAAGATGGGTAGAAGGAAAGGAGGTATAAAGAAAAGAAAAACTGGAGGATAGAAAGAAAGAAAGAAAGAAAGAAAGGAAGGAAGAAAGAAAGGAAGGAAGAAAGAAAGAAACTAAATGAATAAATCAGTAAATGTACAAATCTGGATCATTGAACATCAAACTAA
>JAPQRN010000017.1:6857898-6880469 GCA_037367275.1 Coranthus polyacanthus | reverse complement strand
CACACACACACACACACACACACACACACACACACACACACACACACACACACACACACACACACACACTCACACAAACCTTACATAACACTGACAGACACACACACAGAACGAGGTGAACCTCCACTGCTGTCCAATCCTTAAACTGCAGCACAGATGAGAAATGAAGGATTATTTTCCTAAATCTGTTGCCTCCATGTCCACACAGACACACTCTCCTGCAGAGGCACATAAGCAGATTATTCCGTCAGAAGCCAGGCGTACAGCGTGCTGTGTGTCTATAGCGTATATACATCTCAAGAGGAAAAACATTACTCACATTGCAGTTTTGTTCCGTATGTGTTTTCTGAGAACAAGGTGATCTTTTGCAGCTACTCCACATCTCTAATGTTTTTTAGTCATTGAGCATCTTTTCAGCGTTCACTGCATTTCTCTGGTGATGCGCTAGTGACAAATTGTGGTAAATTATCCTGATGCAGGAGAGACTTTTCGAGTGGTTTCTTAGGTTTAAGCAGAGAGTCACTGGTGTCTGGATGCAGTGCAACAGTGAGGCTAAGTATTCCGACATTTCTAAGTGTTCCCGGAGGTTTCCAGGTGGTCGCTGACGCCCTCCCATGATGCATTAGTAAGGGTATGTAGTCGGTGATCTGAAATTGGGCATTACTTGGTTGTCTGTTCATAAAGTGTTAAAGGCATTAACAAGTGTTTCCAGATGTTTATCAATTGGTCACTAAGACAAACATCCTAGTAGTTGCCAATGTTCTCCGGTGGAAAAGCAGTATTTTCTGAATATATATGAAAACATTACCAGAATGACCACGGTCAGAGCTATTTTACAATTTACTATTTTTTTCTTCCTATTTTACTTTTCTTTATTTACTACATCTAAATGAAGCAGCCTTACTGCTTCACAACGGGCCGCTGTTGGTGCCCACCTTCAAAAGCCTCAGAAACAACCTGAAAAACCTCAGGGAGCACCTATTAATGCTTTCATTTATTAATGCATTTCCAGAGCACATAGTATAACCTTTAGTCCACCAGCAAAGGCGGCTGGCGACCACCTGAAAAAACCTCTGAAACAACCTCAAACACCTCACTGAGCACTTACTAACATCTTAACAACCATCTGAAACACTTCCAGTCAGTGTTGAAACTCTGAAGAACGTCTTGTTGATTATCGTTACTCTCAAATTCTGTTAATGTTTTGATTTCCGAAGGCAACCGCGCCTCGTGAAATAGCAGAAAAACGTATGTGTACTTAAAACTGTCGTAGTGAAGAGACCGAGGACGCACGGTTAAAAACATAGATCATTTATTAAAAGAACACATGCTGCTACAGTTGATCAAATCAGCTGCTGTCAGACCACTGATACTGTAACAGGAGGAGAGAAGAAGGATTACTGGGGTCACATGTTCTCCACAGGAATACAAAACCACATCGGATCCTCTCACTGGAACCCTGGACAGACTCCACAGCGCCCTTAACAATAATAACCATAATAATAATAATAATAATAATAATGATAATGTGGGAGTGTTTGTCAGCCAGCTTCTTAAACCTATGTTTATAGGTATTAAAGTCAAAGTGTTTGTCAGTCTGGTACGGTAGCTCCAGTCGTTCCAGTGAGCGTTTTGATCACGTTTAGAAGCTGGCTCAGGTCTGTGATAGCGGTCGGGGGTTCGATTCCCACAGAACGCCACAAACACATCGCACTGAATTTTTTTGCTCGTCTTAGGCCACGGCAGACGTAAGGTGTCGTAGAAGGCGGTCTGTCCCTTTGTTTGTCGCAGCACAAAGGCTGTGTCTGCTTTATAACGTTTGTAACAATGTTTTGAACAGGAAAACAACAAGGTCAGGAAAAAAAAAAAAAAAGACACACAGAATTCAAGAACACGTCTGAGCAGAGAAACGAACCGTTCGGTCAAACAAAGAGGACCTGTGTCGTAGCGAGGCACAAGGTCTACAGTAACACAGTCATGTTTGATAAAAACATCTTTAAAGCGTCACGTGGAGTGATTTTCAGACTTTTCTTCATCTTTTACACTGAATTTGGTCGGAAGTTTTGAAGGGAAAATATTATAGTGTGAAGTTTCTGTACAAAAAAATAACAAAAACAGGATTTATATAATACTTCAAAAATACTATAGGATATTTTAGGATTTTACAAATTAGCATTCCTGTTTGATCATTGACTTGGGCAGCAATTTTCAGAATAGAGACCGGGTTAAAAAAACAAAACAACAACATTGTATTACATATTGTAAAATGAAATGTCGCTTTACAACAGAATTACAGCAGACGATGGACAGAAACATCTGAAACAATATCAGCACTTTGGAAACAAATCGAAGGCCTTTAAAAAGCCCAACAAATACAAGGCATTCTTTTTCTTTTTAAAAGCTCAATTAAACTGGTACGAGTACAATCAATGAATCAAACTCAAATGTTCTGATAAAACAGATTCAGGAAGTTTAACGCAAACAATTTTCTAAAAACAAAAACAAATGAAAACATTCAGGTAATAAAATTGTCAAGCACAAACCTCTTAACCTCTTGCCAAACAACAAATCAGATTTCCGTTGCTACATTGAATTGGCGTTCGTTGCCGAGTGTGATTGAAGTTCTCGACATGTGACTTTGTTTGACTTGTGTCTTTGCAGAGCAGTCAGGTGGTTTGTCACTGTTATTGGGGGGAAAAAGAAATGTAGGTATTTGTTTCAAAATCCAAAGCTTTTCAGGCTATTTCTGCATTGAGAAGAATTAGGTCCATATCATGTGTTGAATTCTCATTTTACAGTTTCAAAAATACAAGATCATCAGTCAGAAAAGCGGTGTTTGTCTCTCTGGATATGTTGTTTCTTCAGTATGAAAAAATACATCACTTCTGTAGTTTTGTTTGTTCACAAGCCCTCTGTGACGGAGGACTGGAGCAAAGCAGCGTTGTGCTTCTTCTGGATGCCTTTAGAAGGTATCAAGACGTGACCTTCGGTACAAACGTGAACTGTACATACGCGTTGAGCTGGTTGGTTTGTGTCAGAGCTTCACATCGGCCTCTGGGCTGTGCTATGGTCGTCTGCTGGACAAACATCAGAAATATGTACAAATACTCAGCTTCTTCTTCCAGCACCTTGAATCCGTCTGGATCTACACAGCTGTGGGTTTAGTTGTAAAATGATTTAAAATGACCAAGATGTCTTTCTGTATCTTAAAAGTGGTTTTGTTTTGTGCAGACTGAGTCACGAACACCTTCCTCTTCCTCCTCCGTTTGAACTGTGGAAGACCTGGATTTGACTTTTCTTTGTTGTTTTTTTTCTAGTCTGTCTAACACAGCGTGTGCATAGCTTATTGTTAAACCAAGAAGCTAGGTTAAAAATGTTGTTCTCAATTGGCAACAAAACACCTCTGCTGAGAGCAAGAAGACACCATGAAACATTCGACAAAACGACTTAAAATGACTCTACTTAGGAAATTCTGTATCAGACTGAAACGACCGAATTCAACGGATGCTGCTTGTTGCATTGTTTTCATGTGAGAGCATCTTCAAAGTTGTACCAGGAAGGATTCTCTTCATCCATCGTTTTTATCTCCCAGAAGTTGAAGTACAATGTGTAGATGAGCACTACAGCACGATTTAACATTTGTGGGTGATCACCTCCTCCAAACGTTTACCAGTAATCTCTAAAATGGCCTGGTACAGCTTTACCGAACAAAGATGATCTTCATGCACGAATGAAAAACAACAATAATTCTTCAATTTAAACCTTCAGATGAAAACCACACAAGTCTTTTTTCATGTTTTTCATGAAGCCTAACATAAAATTGAACGGTTGTATTATCAGCTTTAATGCCAGAACTTTTAAAAACCTTTTCCTAAATCCTGTTAACGGAGACGCTCAGTGATCAGAGGATGATTGTGGTTTCATGACTTCTCTTTGTAAACTGACTTGTGTAGATTTCAGTCAGAAGGTTTAAAACACATAGTACATTCTGTAGATACATTTAGACATACATAGATACAGACCGTGTTTACTACAGTCCAACTAAAAACACATCTGCTTTGTTGTGATTTTGGATTTCGTTGAGGTGTGATACTGCTTGATATCTGGCTTTGATATGTGACAGTGTTTGCAGTGTCTGTCCACTTTAAGCTCTTGTAGTAGAATGAACTATGAATATCATACTGGACATGTGTGATATAAGATTTCAAGCTTCTCAGCTGTGATTCGTCGAAGGCCCCAACAGGAGAATCCAAAAAACTACCAGAATCCGATGAGATTTTTGGACAATCCTTATAATACATCACACATACGTGTGTGAATCAGTGCATACAGTACTGAACGGACTCCCATAGGCCACTTGGTACTGAAACTTCACAGAGCAAAATGATGATTCATCAAGCTGCTCTGAGAACTTACTAAATTTCCTGACTAAGTGATTTACTTAAAACAACTTGTACGTCTTTGATTTAGTTTATCAAACACAAAGCAGAGCCGATGTATCCCTGTCCTTTGACTCCTTTTCCCAGTTTTTGGGGTTATTTGACCTAAAACACGACAAATCTCAATATTAAATATTGTGTAACCAAAACATTTCCTTAGAGCCCTCAAACGGCCTCCACTGTGCTGTCCCGACGGCCTTTAACATCCACGGACAGCTTGCACAGAGTGTTACATCGCCTTGTCATATAAATGAGTCTTGAAGGAGGTCTTTGTTGCAGCAGCATCTGCTCTCAGTCGTCGTTTGTCTGACAAGACAAAAGGCGGCGGCGGAGGCCTGTACTACGGAGCAGGATTCAGGGTTAGGGAGTTAACTTCAGGTTTAACCTTGAGTTTTCAGCGTCATGATGGTGGTTCAGTTTTTAGTGCGGTAATCACCACCATCATTTATTACACCTAAACTCTGGAGCATTCGTAGTCGCGCTGTCAACTGTTACTTTTATCCTGTATTATATTTTTAAATTCCTCATATTTGTTCAGATTTCTAGCTCTTCTTGCGAGAAATAACCAGCTCTAGGCTGATCATTTTACGGCCAAATAATTTAGTGGTCATAGCTAGAGTTGGAAAAACTGTTGAGAAAACGAGCTGACGGCTACGTTCGTGACACCGATTTGTTTGTTTTTTAAGTCGGGTAACGGAAAGACATCCCGTGTTAGTTGAAGTTGCTTCGTAGTAACAAGACCCTGACCTGGGAACTACCGTTTCCACCCAGAAACGCATAATAAATAACAATCAAATGTATTAAATACAAATAATAACAATGCAGATTTTGAATGGAAAACCAAATTATTAATGATCCCAAACCCTAATTTTTCTTGTTACAGAACAGCAGAAAGTGCTGTACAAACACCAGCTAACTTCTTGTCAGGTATTGAATCTTTTCTTCCTGAGGTGTTTGTGTCTGACGTTCAGAAAGTTTGGCTGGAAACGGAGCTTCAGTTATGTGTCAACAGAAGGCAGAGAGGAGAAGCAGGGAGAATAAGGAGACAGGAGGTTTGCCGCAGTGCTCTAATGATCCTCCTGATGTTCTGCAGTGAATCCTCTCTCTGTATCACTCCCTCACTTCTTTCTTTCTCACTCTTCTCTTCTTCCTCTTTTATCCTCCCTTTTCCTTTCTGCCGACTCTGCACATGTGATTTCCCAGCGTTCTTTATTGAACGCTTTCCCTTATTCTAATCTTGTCCGCTCGAATCAATAGAATCTGAATATACAAGTCTAATTAGTCATCTCATTTACTCTGCTCCGCTGGTTCACGAAGGTTTTGGAAAAGTCAAAGCGTAACTAAAACATTACTTTGTAACAAAATGCACTCCGGGAGATCGTTCTACTTCAATTTAGATTTTTGGTGTGACTTTTCTAAAATGGCGACTTGTTCCCCGTGTGCGGCTGAATAATAATTCATTTCTCACCTGCATTAGAAGGTAAACGCTGCATGACTGAAATGAGTCGATGTGAGGAGTGTAGCCGCAGTCGGGCTGTGTGGCGATGACTAACAGTAAACAACATCCACTGTGAAGCACGAAAACCTCAAACAGTCTTTTTGTGTCCGAACCTCAGCTACGACTGACTTCTTTCTTTTTAACTCTTGTAACATTTTGTCCTTATCATTCACCTCATTAAGTTCAAATCCAACCACATCACATCAGCGGAGGAGACTCCTCTCTGTTCCAGAAATGCTCGTGGCGGGTGAAGTTATTTGTACTGGGGTGTAGGATGACCGAGGGATGAGTAGGACGCGATAGGTGATGGGATCAGATGCGGATCTGGTAGCCATCGTTGAGAGTGCTGAGCTCCGGAGGTTTCCTCTCCACCGAGGCCGGCCTGAAAGAAAACAAATCAACCATCAGGTCACACACATGTACGAGCTGAAAAGTCCAACGTGTGGCTTTATTTCACTTCAAAACAAATGCCTGTAAGAGAGGAACAGGTTCATTTTTGTAGAGTCAAGAGCAAGTGCAGGTGTTTTTTTTTTTTTATCCTAATCAATAAAAAATTGCTGTTCTTTAATCTTGTTGACTGTATTTTGTGCTGTTCTTAAGTACTAGTTCAGGCACTGGTACTGTAGCATGCAAACTGATTACATGGAAACAAAAAGAAAAAAGAAAGGCACATAGAAAAGATGCCAGTGTTTCAGCCTGGTCTCGACGTGTGATTGTGGCAGAGGTAGAAAAGGTTACCTACAGTTTTTTTTCCCTGCAGTGTGTACATTCAGAAGGAAAGGAAAGAGTACACGGAAAGCAGCAGATATGAAGAGGAGGATGGAAAATGAAGACATGCGGCTCTCGTTTCTTAGTGAGAGCTTCTACCAGCAGAAAGTCGTCACATTTGATCCTCCTGTCAGTGCCCTCCTTCCTCTTCACTCTTCCCTCTCTCAATCTTTTCTTTATCCTCTGTTATTTCCTTCAATCATCTCACAGCAAAGCTTTGAAGCTTACTGAGGCATCAAGGAGAAAAGTTATTTGTTCAAGGCGGTGTGGAGCTTTCTTCTTCTTCTTCTCTTTTCCCTGTTTTGCTCTCCTCCTCTCCTTTACCAGACCCTGCCCTCTCTTCATACTTCTTTTCCTAACCTCTTTTCCTCCTGTCCTCCAACATTTCTTCTCTACTTTCACTTTCCTTTTATTGTTTTTGTTTAGATGTTTATCGCTCTTATTCCTTCTACATCCTCTGCGTTATCTTTGCTCTATAAAAACAACTGGTTTACTTTTGTTATCCTAAGGAAATCAGGGGTGACACGTTCATGGATGTACATTATTGAATGTACTTTTTAAATATACATTTGATGGTTTTTATTTCATCTAATTAAGTTTAGTGTAGGATTATGTAGTTTTGTGTATACAGCAGGCAGTGTGTTGCTCCTGCTGCTAAAATAAGCCTGTGCAGCTGAAGTGTCTGTGTTTTAAAGCAGCAGCAGATTCTTATACCGTCTCTGAAGTGGCAACATGTTGTTAAATGTGGAAATGCTCTGGTAATGACAGTGATAGCTTTTTAAGTGCTACTCTTGAGTGCTTTAATGTGACAATGTGCTGTTCTACTGTCTTCTGATCGTTGAAACAAACTACTTTTAAATAAATGAAAATGTCAATGACTACGGTTACATGCACAAAATATTAAGGTTTTGCCCTTAAAAACACAACAAAAAGACAATAAAAGTATGAGTGTTTCTCCTTCCAACCAGAAATGTGGGCTTTTCTTTTGGCCACAGAGCTGACTGTAAACAGGCAGGAGTCTGTGTGTCGCAAAACAACAGAAAACTTCCAAAGAACAAAATTACCATCCTTAAATAATGCAAACTGACTGACGTTTCAACATTCCTGTGTCTTCATCAGAGTCAGGACAAAGGCAGGAGGCAAACAATTATACTCAACCTAGACTTGTTGATAGTTGTTATTGGATATTTGACCAGAGTTTCAAATCTATTGGATCATGAACTCAGGGAAGCTGCCGGTGAGAAGGAGAAACAAAAGCATTTATATCATTAAAATGTTTTATTGATAAAATTCTCTAACAACCAGTTGTGTTGTAATTTGATGAAGGTGATGGTTTGACATCAGATGGCTGAATAAGACGTAAGAATGGTAAATTACTATTTTAGTATTGGGATTTTTCTAAACGCACAAGCATGTGACTAAATACTTCGTCACGTCTGGTAGAGGCTTCTTCTCATAAGAAAGGTCACGGCACCGCCACGTCAAATGGCAACAACAGGAGACTCACTAATTCTGGTGCAGTGTGTGTGTTTGTGTGTGGTGACTGCAGTACGGCTGGGCTGCAGCTGTTGTCCAAGTCAGATTGTGTTACATCCTATCACACAGCTGACAGTACGCACGCACGCACACACACACACACACACAAACACACACACGCACACGCACACGCACACACACGCACACACACACACACACACACACACAGGCTGCGTAAAGTTTCCCTGCCACAGGAAATGAAGTGGCGAGTGAGTCACAATGTTTTTAAGAGCTGCTAACTCTGAAAGAATTCCTACTTTCTCAAACCAAGGTCTGGTTTCAAAAGTCTTTTAAACTGTTAAATGAGGATGAATAGATGTGATATTATCTACTCTATTAAAAACAAGGATGGTTGGTTAAATTCTAGTCACTTCGTTCAGTCACTGATTTCAACATGAATCTCAAGTGGGTAAGGTGGCCAATGAATAAGGTAACTTTAAACACACATTATTTAACTGCTGCTGCTCGAGCCCTCAATCAAAACAATAATAAAAGACCTAGAAGTAGCTGATGTCATGAAATATCACTGGATCGTGGGAGTTGTTTTTCGCCACCAGTGCAGATGAAAATGTTTCCGATTAAAGGTTCAGTGTGTATTGTAATTTTTACTGACATCTAGTGCTGAAATTGCAGATTGCAGCCAAATGAATACCCCCCCACCTTCTCCTACGGAGGCCACAAACAAACCCCAACGCCCTCGTCAGAACCAGTATTTGCCTTCTACGTTCTGGACTTTCTACACACAACACACACAACAATTCTTATCGCATGAAATAATGAAAACATAACCATAAATATGATATCTATTTCTGCAATTAGATCCTCCTACATCTTATACAATGGACCTTTAAAGTTTTATTAACGTTACATTTAGTGACTCATAGTAATGTTCGGGCTGAGCGATAAAATGATAATGATAATTAGAATGTTAGAATTTTATATCATATAGTAATATCATTTTTATATTATTGTGATCATTTTCCTTGAAGATAAGAGGTTATGACTGCTGCAATGTAATTTCACATCCTGATAATTATCAAGTCTTTATGGTTCATTTTGTTTACATAATTAAATGAAACAAAATGTTTCAATGTTTTGTTTCATTTTCCCATTTTGCATGTTTTGACATTGAACATTTTATCATTTTAATTGTTTTGAATGTTCTACTTCTACATTTATGAACTGTTCTGACCATTAAAAACAGTTTAAAACCACAAATGACCATCTGGTTTCTTCAACTTTCACAAAAAAAAAAAAAAGCCTTTAAACTGGAAAGAACTAATGATTATGGCATTTATCACTGCCTAATATGAAAATGTTTATCATGATATCATCTTTGGCCATATCGCGCAGCCTTAATGCACGTCATGTCATTCTAATGAAAGAGCTGCGCGTTCTTTCTTTCATCCTTCCTTTCTTTCCAGCTCTGCTCTTCAGGTCATGCAGAGTTTAGGTATTCAGTGATGTGTGTATTGGTGCGTCTTAATTTGTCCCTCTAGAATACATTGTTCTGACATCCTGATGGAAACACCACTTGTGTGTTGAGCTGACAAAAAAAAAAAAAAATGCAGCCAAAGCACCAGAGCCACTCAGACGCTAATCTTAACCTACAGCTGACACTGAGGAGCTTGTGTGTGTGTCGTTTTGCCGACAGCTCAGCATTATCTCCAAGCAGACAAGTCCTTGTTCTGTTCAGCTAACATTCAGCCTTGTCATCATGGTGTGTGCCTGTGCTTTAAGGATGCGTCTCTATCACAAACACTAACACAGTGCAGTCTCTCTTCCAGTCTGAGATACAGGATGTAAGATCACTGATACTGAAACATTAAACCAAATGCATTTATGAAATATACTCATTTAAAGCTGTAATATGTAACATTTCCATAGCGAAATGTCTAAAAACTACTGTGTACTATGTTATATTTTGTTGACTTGTGCACTTGTGTTCAAATTCAGAGAAATCCATACTTTTATTCAATGTAACGGCCCGTTTCATTTGGTTGCCTGTCAATGCGGTCGTACTGTTTCTAACATTACTCGCAGCTATTTCATTAGAATTAAATGACATGGCATGAACATACGTCACTAAACATAATGCAAACAGAACTCATACATACGTTACATCATCTATAAACATGATTTCTGCCTGAGACACACGAGATAGGTATTTCCATGATCCCACTCTGCTTCGTGTCGACGTCTTTTATTATTGTTTTGATCAAGAGACCCCAGGGGCAGAAATGACATGCTGTGTGTTTAATTATTGGGGAACTCACTGGTAGGTCTGAAGTCCTTTTCTAATCTAAAAATCTCATTAGCTGCTTCAACAGCGACACATCATCTGCTTCAAGTTTCCTGTCCTGAGGCGTAAACACACATGAAACAGGAAACACTTACGATTTGTCTCTGCGGTGTGTGAAGCGTCGCTGAGGGCTGCTCTGACGTCGCCGTGGCGATAAGGACTTTCCCCGGCTACGCTCCTTGATTGGTGACTGGGCGCTGGATGATTTAAGAATCTGAAAAATAAAAACACAATGCAACCGTCAGAGACTTGTTTGTCTGGACGTCTACATTTAATGTCTGTTGCTCTGTCTCTTATCCGATTTTTGTCTTTTATAGTGAAGCTTTGTGGTATCTGTTTTTGAAATGTGTTGTATAAACAAACGTAATCATACTTCAACTATTAAAGTAGGAGGCTCAGTTCTGATTGGTTACAGTAATGTCAGTGACAAACATGCACGATACCAAGGCCCAAGCTCCTGAATGTAATACAGGTGTCATTAATGTCATCACCAGTTTTAACATGTCTTCCACGATAAGGTGAAATGTTTCACCTACTAAACTCAATAAATGGGATTCAAGTATTATTAGACATTGTATCTACTTTTTTACTACAGCAAACATAAGGATACAGAAATCTGTGAAACGGGTGTGAAAACTACAACAGCAGGTTTAATTGTGTAAATGCTTAACAGTTGCCATGTATCAGGGACACACAATGATGCTTCTGGGTCAGATTATCATCTGTGAACTGAAGAGTGGAGAATTAAACTGACATAAAACTCATGGAATCACATATAAATGGACACATGCTGGTCTTCTGTTTACACCCTGCTTCATACACCTTCAAGCGTTTCAATGTAAGGAAATTATGCTAGCTTGACGCCAGAAACCACTGCTGCTATTTTGCTGCAGGGCAGAAAGTGCAAGCATAATGAATGGGATTGGAGGAAAACAATCCGACTGTGCATTTATGTGAGCAAGATGGTGTTTTTTCTTTTTCCTTTTAATTTCACTGTGTGGAAAGAACTGCTGTGACACATGATTCGTGCAGAAAACGCAGCTTAAAGCCGAATATTAGGCCTTCAGCTTGTGTGTAAGTGGGTGTATTAAAGAGCAATGTGAAGCTATCATTAAGACAGAAAACAGAATGAACATCATCATGGGTGCCAGGTTTTTTCTGGACAGGAAGCAGCTCTTCTTCCGCATTTGGTCACACTCATCATGTGTTTCTGATAGATATGTTTCAGTGTGTATTTATGTGTGTGTGTCATTGTTTTCTGCATCACATGTTTACAGCCAGTGTTGGGGAAACTACTCTCCAACTACGAACTACTTCACACTGGAACAAGTTGAGCTACATACAGCAAAGCTACCCTAGGGAGAAATCTACTGCTACTCCAACAAACTATCTTGTGAACAATTTTCAAATTGACAATGCAAAAAATGTCACTCAGGTGAGTTAACTGCAAAAGGTGAAGAATTTTAAGTATTAGGGTCATTCTTCCTCAGGCTTCATGACGACATCGCTGTGTGAGCACACTGAGCAACGCTGCCTTTTTGTACATGCATCTCACATTACACATTACCTCCTATATCCTTTCCCTTGATCTCAGTGGAAAACATCATGAGGCCAAGGAAAGATGTGAAGGACAATTGAAGCTCTGACAATACGACTGCTCTCACACTAAGTGGACGTTAACATATGTCAACATGACAGGCCGCCCTGTCCTGACACCCTCAAACGGCCCTTTGAAGATGTCAGGATGGGAAACTGCCTCACTTTCCAAAAAGTCTTCACTGTCATGGTCTAAAAGTACACACGCACACACTCCAACATCTATTTATAATAAATTCACATTCTCTGGAGCACAGTGGAGATTATACCCAAGTCTCACAAACCACACCACAGCTGACCGGAGTCTGACTGTGTGTGTGCATGTATGTGAGCATGAAAGTAAATGTGTGTGTGTGACAGCTGCAAACTCGCTGACCTACATATCTTGCTGACATGCAGCGCTGTCCATATATCTCTATCCAACCCCAGCATCACACAGCCAGCCACACAGACACACAAACACACGGTTGTGATGGAATTCCACAGACTGTAAAAATATGCTAAAATGCGAAAACAAATTTTCAAATACCCGTAGAAAATCTTAAGTGAATCCTAGAGGTGCTCATAAAACATTTAACCTCAAACAACCCACTTCGCTCTCACTCACATACACATGCAGACAAACACACTCCCTCGCACATTCCTTCCTTTTTCATCATGCCCTAAATAATTCCTGACAGTTTCTATTCCATGTTCAGCTCAGAGGAAGCCCCATCCATCAATGCGCTCATGGAAAAATAGAGCCAGGACAACACAACCGGCTGTTAAAACTTTTAACAAAAGCCTAATCAGACATGAAAAGTGAGCACAAGCAATACGACAACTCTATATCAAGATCAAACTGATAGGAAGCTTGGTTAAGTGAGTCTAACTGACTTTAAGTCACTGAGCACGTACGCAGCAGCTTAAACAAAGTTACTTTTCTTGATTCACTTTGGAGCGGATTAACAGGGAGCGCATGTAATTCATGTGACCACAAACGGTCGCTGTGTTTACTTTGTGTGTTTGCTTGTTGACTTCACACACTGACTTTTTAAAAAGGTCATGTTTTGCTTTCTAGATCTGATTTAGTAAGACTTTTTGGTATTTTTAAGGCTGTGAAATCATGTTTGTACTGTATTTGGCAAATAAACACTACATCTGATTTATTTTGTGATCTGTATGCTGTTGGTGTTTTTTAAAACAACTGATGGTCAGTAGACGTGGTCACATGGACAGTATTTCTTCACCTAAGATGTTTGACAAACTATGATATTTATTTAACAATTTGCACAGGTGATCTCAAGCTTAAAACTTTACACTCATGAAAGAAATGTGACACATGAAACATAAATACGACCATGTATACTGGTCTCATTTTCATTTAGAAGTCACAGAAGAAAATTGGTGTTTTAAGTGCTTGGTACAAATAAAAACCCTACATGATTCATTATGAAAACTTAGTACGTAATCAGATGATATAATATACAGTGTGCTCAGTGTATATGTGTGTTTGTATATATAAGACTACCTTCATCCTCATGTCCCGGCCATGTTTCTCAAGCTCCTTCCTCATCTCCTGAGCTCCCAGTCGTGCTGCATTCAGCACCAAATGCTTCCACTCGATTGGCTGGAAGACATGGGGGTCATGAGGCACGTACAGGCCGATCTTCACCTGAAAGGACCAGATTTTAAACTTCAGACACACTCTTATCAGCTCCACTAATACACAACCATTCTTTCCTCCTCCGTCCTCTCACCTTCTTCAGAGTGTGCTGGTATCTTTTGTAAGAGCTTTCAAACTCTGCCACTAGTTCTCCCAGAGTGCGGTGCGTTAGTGGTTTGTCCATTAAGTCCGGGCGGCGGCTCATGCCCAGAGAACCATAGCGGCCATTGCAGTAGACGCCCAGCACAACATGGTGGAAGCAGTGGCCGGAAAACTGGGTCTTAAAGCTGATGGGGAAACGCTCAAGAGATGTCAGCCCGTTGGTCAGGTAGCTGGTCAAAGCAGTGGAGTTAAGGAGGGATTTTTAATTTTTCTTTGTAATGTGTGTGTAATGTATGTTGGATTTACATAATATTCATCCATACCTTTATACCATGAACTAATCTAGACAGAAATATAAGATTTGTGCACCAGTGGAGCTGCCTGTTTGACAATAAACCTGGCAGGAATAAACATTTGACTGTACACCAAAGAATGAAAGTTAAAGTTTTTTTGTTAGGATTTCTCTCAGCAGTTCCAGTCATGTGAAATAAGATTCAGTCAGACTCTCAGGAGGCCGATACTATTAAAATGCCACGGGGTAAACAGAAGCTCTGTGACCGCGCAACTGAATCTGTTTAGACCCTGTTGTTTTAAAAAAGAAAAACAGAGACAGAAAGACGGAGGAGAACAAACTTCAGGTAAAACCAGAAGCCTGGGATGATGAAATACAAAGCTGCTATACGGACCTCTTCATTCCTTTCTCTACCTCTATGCTCTTTCTGATCTTCCTCTTTGCTGCTCCATCTTTTTCTTTGCAAACCAACAACCCGGTCCACAACTATTTCTAACAGAGGATTACACTTTCATTTTCAACAAATATTAAACCCGGTATGATATAGTTTGACCAATAAATCTGCTGGAAAAATCATAAGATATGTGCGAGCAAAGTTGACAAGGAGCGTTGCACCAGGACAAGAAAAGAAAGGCCGATGCATGCCGTCTTGTCTACTTGTATTACCGTATCATATTTACTGTGTAGAGGTGTACGTACACATAGAAAAGACCCATACAATCATATGCATACAACAAAAAAAGGCCATGAGGACAGTAAACAAAGTGTGTGAATACACTAACATGCCATATTAGGACATAAAGAAATATTTAAGTCTGACTTTGGTGATGCTCCTGATGTGAATACAGAACATTATCGGCTGCTATTGGCTTTTCACGGTAGCTTTATGTTTTTCTAACTTCCCAGTGGGTGTGACCTGATAACCTATGGGCTTGCAGTAGTACTTGTTGTTCTCACAACGCATTTAAAAGCAAGAGTTAAGGTGAGTTCATAAAAGTAACGTTAACTTCATAATACAATTGAGACGTGTTCAAATTTGATTCCATTTTAAAGACCTAAAAATGGCAATACTGTATTTTAGACTTTTTAAGAATTTAAGAGTCTGTGGAATACCTGATGAATGAAATCTATAAATAAACAGAGAAAGTCCAAAAAAGTACAGACTTTTTGCTTGTTTAATAAAAGCTGATAAAACTGTGCTGGCTACATGATCTTATGTTGTAGATGTAAAAACTAAATAATGGACAAAGACTCTAAATGAACTGAATGATATCTATATTTAGACTGTCAGCTCTCATGCTGTGGACTGCACAGCTTCAGAGTTCAACGCAGATACTGATCCAACTGTTGCAATCTGTGCAACCACACAAACACAGACACAGACACACAGACACACACAGACACACACTCCGATCTGGACCGTCTCCTGCTGACCAGCAGCCAACCAGCTGCTCTGTTCCGTCCACAGAGGCTCGTCATTGGCCGGAGCACCAGTCCGTCACCTCAGCAGCGTGGATACCACCACATGAAATATTCAAAGAGCCATCTACACAACTGGACCACTGATCACACACACAAACCATTGTGTGTCCATGCTGCAGAGAAGCCTGCAGCATTAAAGCAAACACTAACCTGAAAGGGGAAGGCTCGCCTAACTGAGAGAATTCCCGTTTCTTGTTTTAGGTACAGCTGCTGAAGTGCTCTTGAGCAAGACACTGACACTACCTCTATAAGTCACATTTCAGTCACGAACTAACATGTCACCTGCACCACAAGCAATGACGAACAATGAACATTTGTACTGAAGCTGGATCATTTAGTCGTTTATATTAAGCTTCCATTTTGAAAAAGTTTTACTGTTTTGAGTCTTTTGTTTTTAACCTGTATTAACCTTTCTTGTTTCATGTCTCGAAGTTCCATACACAATAAACGAAGAAAATGATCAAATGTGATGAAGTGCAGCATGGTTGTTTTAAACAATTTCATAGTTGAATTTACAGAACTATTACTGTATTATAATGAATCAAGTCTGCAGGCACACAACCCATCCTCCTGCTCTTATCTAATAAATGCTTTATTAAACAAACTTCCTGTGATAGAGGACATGTGACACTGCTAACAGCATCACACTTTGCAATCTCTGTCGACATAGAGGGTTCCTTGTTTTAATATCATTTTTTAAATGAAGTGAATAATTATATTTTAAGAACAGACATCCTCAGCTGACTTCACAGACACACTTAACAGCTCTCTCTACATGAAAAGATTCTAAAACGGGTTTCAGTGTTCAGTCCTACAGAGAATGAAGGAAGCGAGAAATATTATATGGATATAATGCTAAACTAATCCAATGGATTTTTACATCCACTATCTCTTGCTATTCCTGTCCCTTCTACCATCTCCACCCTTCTCATCTCTAGCTCTCTCTCTCTCAAAGCAGCAAGATTTAAGATAAGAAAACACGACAAAAGGCATAAAATCCTCTTTACGTACAGGGTCTTCTCACCAAGAGTCATGAATTTCATCAGTGATTGTTTAAAATCACAGTCTCTGTCCAGAAACAGTCTCTAATGGAGGGAAACCCTAAAATGAGGCACAGACAAATGTATTCTTTGGTTTAAATTGTGTAAGACTCCACTCAATGGCCAAAAGTATTTGGTCACGTACTTCTGTTTACTTTTAGTACAAGATATTTTATAGTTTACCTTTTGCTCCTAAGTTCAAATAGAGCTGTGTAAACTATTGGCCGCAAAACCGACAATGAGGACAAAAGTATGATCAGTGAGAAAGAAGCAGAGGGAACTGTAAACAAAAGGACACATTATGAGGGAAAAAAAGGACACTAGTTCATATGATTACACAGTTCATTTGTTTGCAAGTTCTAAGTTTTACTTTGGAGACAAAATTGTCTTTTGCTTCAATGAATGTTATTCTCTCTCAGGTTATCATCTTTATTTGATATTTAGGTGTTGTTTGATTATACTCAGACAAATCGGGTTCGACAGCTGAGGACTCTGTGGTTTATTCTGCAAAACAACAGTACAGTGATGTTTGATACACTCAGACAATCAAACACACAGAGCTGGTCTGACCCGAGATAAACCGTGAATATCCTGGAGAGAGTTCACATCACTGCTAACAGGAAAGGAAAGGAACCAGCGGCAGAAGACAGACTGAAGCCAGACAGACCCACAGGACGGACCCCAGTGGCAAAGCTACATCAACAGCAACATTTTCTGTCTACATCTCCTTATAGGCTCATCCTCAGGCATACTTTCTTAAAAACAAATCAACTGAACGTTTGGATTTGAGTATCATGTTTATTCTAAAAGGCTCTAACATTAGCCTAAAGATTTAAAAGTCATTTTTGGTTTGATTTATTTCAAATGGAATTCAATGAAGATAAAATGATTATTCTGCTGTCTTATTAATTCCATAAACTTGTAACTGACTTCACAAGTGATAGAGTTAACTGGTTAGGCTGGTATCACATCATCTTAACAATAGGCGCTACGTCAACAGGGTGTGACCGCTCTTATGATAACATTTAAATAACTGGTTATGGACCTTTGACAACAGGTAAGGCCTCATAGCTCAGAGGTTAGAGCACTGGTCTTGTAAACCAGGGGTCGCGAGTTCAATTCTCGCTGGGGCCTAATTTCTTTTTTTTTTTCCCCTGGTGTGGATGACCTCAGAGCCACATGAAAGGTGACACTGCACAAACATACACTGTCCTTGGCTGATATCAAGGCGTCAATGAGGGCATGTCCTTCGTACTGATCGTCTGTCTTGTGTTGTCTTCTCTCCCTCGTCCATTTCTCCTTCCCTCTCCCTTCTTATCTTCCTCCTCTTATTTTGTTTCTCTTTTGAGCTCCTGCCACTTTATTTCCCTTGCGTCTCCACCATTCATCTGCAGGGTAAAGCCAGTCTCAATTAAAGTCACTGTCAGCTGCCACCCTGACAGCCAAGGAGAAAAAGCCACTGTGAAACTAGCACATGTGAAACCGGACTATCGCTTGACACAAAGACAAACCTCAAGTAGCTATTATACCAAACAGTATGCGCCGCAAAGATATTACATTTCTCAACTGACTGACTGTCAGTGGTGCATTTGGCTTTAGTGAAACCGTTTCATTTTGGCCATCATTTCATCTACAAATTTAAAAATAGAGAAGATGATGCCCATTACATCCTGGAATCCAATTATCTGTTTTGTCGAAGGAGAACCTGAAATGTAACATGTGTACACAAAGAGTGGGTTTGTATCCAGGCAGCCACAAACAGGCAGCTGTTAGAGCTGTCAAAGGACCAAGGAGCGAGAAGCAGAAAACAGTACATACAGAACAAGGAGCCTACTTCAACAGATGTCTAGCCACAGCGGTTCCATATCAACATATCATGACTAAAAGCTGTGTTTTCAGCACTCTCCGCTGTTGGCTTCTCTTGCTTTCCATTTTGTTTTCATTTTGAACATGGAACATTTTAAAACCAGGAGAAAAAAAACAAAAAAACTCCTTCGTTCTGGGTTTATGCAAAGCCTGTCCTCCTGTTCTTGTTTGGGGTACAGCTGCAATGTTATCTATCACCAGGAGAACCGTTGGTGCTCTGACCTGGAGTAGCTGTTAGCTTCACTGCCAGCAGAAGAGCTGCTAACACGCCTGCCGCTGTCTCCAGCTTGGGAGTACACACATATTTTGGCCTGATCTTCAGACGTTCTGGGTTGACATCTGTCGATCTTTGGTTTTAGACAGATTAACACTTGTAAGAAAGTTTTTATTGCACTAACAGTAACATGATGAGCTGTCATCAACTTAAGTAGCCTTATGTTCACTTCACCTGTCTCTCCCCTTCTCAAACAGACACACACAATGAAACAGAGCAGAAGAGAGAAACTAATGCAACTGTAAATTACAGCAAAATACAATAGAGACACTCATACTGAGCAAAATTAAATGTTTATTTTTTTTTTCCATTTTAATTTTATTTCTTCTGTGTGTGTGGGACCCATTGGAGAGGTGGGCCGGCCACTGATTTTTTGGATGTGTATTTGTACCATTGGTTCATCTTTCTAAGCTGTAGTGGACCAAATCTGATGAAACACATCAAAACTGCAGGTTTTCAGGAAAATAAATGCTGAAGCTGCTGGAGAAAGTAAGGACTGCTGCTTTAAAATGTGAGCTGTGCCTGATAATACCCAGCTTGTGTGTGAGTATGAAGGGGGTTAAACTTGGAAGTAGGCTTGTTGCCAGGCAACACGGTTCAGCAGGAGCTGGAAAGGGTGGCAGTGGTGGGGGGGCATTAGGACATTAGAGCAACATGTCTCATTGATTTCACCCACAGATAACAAAATTACCTTCTGGCACAGCGTTTGGTTAATAGAAAGGATACATTCCCAAGATGACAGCTTCGAGGCATTTGATTGGCAAAGACTCCCTGATCATCTCTCTTGCTGTCTCCATTAACCTGTAGGAGGAAGAAGAGGAGGAGGAGCATGAAGAGCCAGCAGGGCCATGAGAAAAGGGATTGTTGGGTCAGAATGTGAAGGACACGTGGAAGCAGTAAGGGGACAATGATGCAGAAGGATGTAAGTAACGCCTGTGACACACTGCCTCATGCGTGTTTGTTCACACTGCCTGCCCTACTTTCTACAATGAGTTTCCCATTGATATGCTATCAATATGATTTCATTTCACCATGAATTTAGTTTCTAAGAAAAGTTAAGGTTCAAGCAGTCACATGATTTTCATTAAACCAACAGAGGGAGAGATTGAGGACTGAAATATTTTTTTCATGTCTGTGACACATTTCTGATAGTCCAGACATTGAAACTATAATGGAATGTGTCAGATACGTAAACTAATATGCCAGGAATTTGTCAATTTGACTCTCAACAGAGCTTTTCTCTGTCTATTTTTGCAACAGGCTGCTTACCACTTACCTACAAAAAGGCATGTGTTCTATTTTGTAAATGATGCGCTGCTTTGCGACTTTTCACATGCATCTCTTACGCAGCCTGTATGGCCGCTCTAATCGGTTAACAAGGGACGGCGAAATGAAAAAAAAAACAAACAGGTAATGTGAACGACACGCATGCAAGAGGTAACTGGTGTGTTCCAGGCTTAAGAAACGGGGTAAGGATAAAAAAAGAACTGCAGAAGCATTTGCATTTGCTCACAAAAGGGCAGGGCAGGTCAGAGGTTAAAAGTCAGGGATGTCTCACTGCTCACCACTCCTACATGCTTATCTCTAATCAAACCAGCGGATCAATGTGATCAGTATCATGAGCATACAGAGCACACACTACCAGTCATCTCAATGACAACACTGTCTCTGCTGATGTGGATTGGATTTTCATTAGATCAATATTACTGTAAATAACCAGATTAAGCTCCTGGCTTGATTAAAGTTATTAGACGGCTAACAGTCTCCAGCATCCCTCCCCAGTTCTCCTACGGGAATAAAGTCTTAATTGTGAAAACTGAGTCATGCTCATACTAATTATAAACTGAATGCAGCTCACAAAGCTACACAAAGATGTATTTAAATAACAATTCTGATAGCTCAACTCTGTGCTAATGTACTGTAATTATATTCAAGTAAAACTGCAACTGCATAGTGGTATTACTCAGTGTTACGTTGAAAGTGACTTGACACTTACCCACACAACGGACGGCTCTTCTTGATTTCAAAGAACTGAGTCCCAGTGTGGTTGTATCTGGTAGAAATGTAAAGGAGAACTGAACTTTTGGAATGGATTTCACTTTGTTTAATTTTAGTAGCTGTGTATCCATGTTAATTCCATCTTTCTACAATACAATACTTCCTACAACAATACATCCATTATACAAGTATATAAGGAATAAAATTCTTTGGTTCCAACTCCTGCCATTAGAGCTTGAACAAAACAATAAATAAAATCAATAACTACTAACAAAATGATGTAAGACAACAATAGGAAGACAATACAAGACATATAGTATACACAAAGGTGCCCAAGTCAGTATGATATGCAATCTTTCTTTCCATGTTTCTACCTTTCTATATACATAAACACATATTCTCTCAAAAGATTAGATCTTCTGTTTGCATGTCAAGGATACTGCAGAGCCTTCATGTAGTTCTGGATGGCCACCAGCCAGTCTGGGACCGACATGGATGGTTTGAAGGTTGGAACTGAGGGAACAGGATGCTGGAAAGAGAGAAACACAGAGACAGAGAGAATTAGAGGTTTTTACACTTTATTTCCAGCCAATCAACACATGGCAACATTCAGAGTCCCAAAACCACCTCCCAGCTTTAAAAATCTGACTTCTTAACGTACTGTGACTCACAGCTTTCCGAAAAAGAAAAAAAAACACACACTGGATTGACTATTGTTTAAGATGCAGTGTTTCATTCATGCAGCCAAGTGAGAGAAGTGAGAGTCAGATGGACTGCATTTTTTCTACATCAGTGTAATCAGTGCCTTGGTTATCATCCTGAGAACATAAAAATTTAATTCCGTTTAATAACCGATCGTTTTCTGAACACCATTTACCAAACAGGACAAGAATATAGCTCTGTTCCCACATTTTAAAATATCACGCTTCTCAACTGGGATCACTGACTTTGAGGAAATATAGACCAAAAATAAAACTGTTCCCACCTAGCCTTTTTTTTCTTTTTTAAACAGACCATTTGACATTTAGTTTCAGATTGATATATTTATTTACGGTAGGTACAATACTTATGACTTTAAGTTCATGTTCAGTCTCTCTCTCTCTTAGGCCTTATTGCCCTCAGGGAGGCATGGTGCTGCTCCGTACAACAGATTTATTTAATACTGTGACTTAGATGTTCAGTTCAACAGTTATCTGGTTTCTAATAAAGTCAAAGATTAATAGATTAAAAGATATGAACAGATTAAAAGATACTGGCCAATAATTGGCTACCAGATTTTTCCTACTCCAAGCTTTCATTATTATATCGGCTTTTAAAAATCTTCAGCGGTTGTACTTTAGTTTCTACTGCTGCCACTAGTGAAAAAGAGAAACGTAATGTATTTAACCTGTGACAGACAGCTGACAGTGTGTAGCTACATGAAATACTGTGACAGAGAAGTGAATGACAGATAACAACTCTGAACTTTGCGGTTATGTGTTGCGCACCATTTTGGACCGCAGTGCCACTGGAAAAACCACACTAGTTTGACCTCAACCAGAACCATTTCGGAGAGGAAACAGAGGGCACAGCTGTGGGTTCATGAAAAGACTCAACCACACCAGCGGTGTGAGTCAGACCAAAAGGCAAACACACTTCCTCTGACACACAGGAACACAGGCAGTGTGTGTGTGTGTGTGTGTGTGTGTGTGTGTGTGTGTGTGTGTGTGTGTGTGTGTGTGTGTGTGTGTGTG
>JAPQRN010000017.1:6846996-6857694 GCA_037367275.1 Coranthus polyacanthus | reverse complement strand
TGTGTGTGTGTGTGTGTGTGTGTGTGTGTGTGTGTGTGTGTGTGTGTGTGTGTGTGTGTGTGTGTGTGTGCGCAGGAAGGGTGAACCATAACTCCATCCTCACCATTTCCTGTGGGTTTTTACTTCACTGTTTATTTACAGCATGAAAAGAGAGCTGAAGAGGAAGACAACAAGACAACGTGGTGGGTGAACTCTGATACGCAGGGAGGCAGCGAGGGAGAGAACGCCACAACAATGTTAAATGCTGCCGTACTCACCAGTCAACATGCACACTTTGTAAAGCATGACTGTTATTTAAGATAGGGTTGTTAAAGTGTATACACTGTTTATACACAAAACAGAGAAATCAGTAAAATAATACTTAAAACAGGATTAAGGTGCAAAATATCCACATATTCTACAGCCACGTGAACACATACAATAATTGCTTTGACAGTCTTTCAGTCAGAAGGAAATTTCAATCGGGTTGAGAGGGGTGGAGTAAATCGTTGATAATCTCTGTTCATTAGGAAAATATTAGCACCTAATAACCATGTAAATACTTAATCTGATTATTTCATCTCAGGTTGGAATAGATTCTTTCTGCACATATTTAATCCCATGCGGAGGAGGAACTTTTGATGATGTGATTAGTTTCCAGGATGGACAGGAACACGGTGGTAGCATAAGAAACTGGTCTGTGGCTGATACTGTTTAAAGACTGCATCAGTATGTGAGGTGAGATTGAGGTTTACTAGGAAAGAGCAGACAAAATACTAATATCGGTCCCAGGAAACAATGTGGGTCCACTTTGGCCATCTAAATGAATGAATGAGTGGATTAATTTAATTTTCACAGTTCTTTCACTGTTTCAAAAAACTGCTTCTTCTTCTTCTTGGATATTTCTGTCTGATTCGACTCTTCACCGCAGATGGAACCACTTTGCACATGTCAAAAAAATTCTATTCTGATTAAATACTGTAAATGCCATAGACTGTATAAAAGACGGACGTTGCACTGTGTTAAACTGAAGCCAAAATCCGGCGGTCATGGAAGAAAAAAAAACAATACTTTTATGGCATCAAAATGCAAAGATACTATTGAGTATTGAAAAATGCCTGGTATTGTTCGGTATCAAATTTCAAAACCTATGGCGTAAATCTCATCAGCATCAGTGCATGCAGCACACCTTCAAGAGTTTTATATATTTTTATTGAGGATATTATGTTAACATACAACTTCAAGTCATGGTAAATATGTTTTTGAGTTTATAAACATGCATATGAGCTGAAAATTTTTAATTTGCACCATAATATGTATTGTAATGACCTTTCAGGTAAAATGGGAAATTGGTATCAAAACGTGTATCGTTTAGGAACCGATATTGAAGTCAAGGTATCGGTATTGAATATTTTTGAGTGATACCCTGCGCTTATCAGATCACTTTATTCAGCACCCATGTAAACAGTTCAGTTGGAATCGCTAATCGGAATGATTTCAATCAGACTGTAGAAATATTTTCCATGTAACTGCAGCTAAAGTCTGACCAACTGGTCCATCCTTTAGTATCAGGCCACAGGCATTTAGTCGTCGTCAGTTAGCCATCCAGCCAAGACCAGTAAATAGCAGGTTTTACTGCCTCATAATCTCTCATGTAGTAAAATCCTCACTAGGCGTAATACACTGGCTGCATCTGCTGGTGTGCGCACACACACACACACACATACATTTACACACACTAAAGCTGCTTTCTGCTGGGTCAGGGAGTGAGATAAGGGATGATCTCTCACTTTTATTATCCTCTCTACTACAGAGAAATGTCATTTCAAGCTGCCATCACATTCACTGCAAAAACCCCTGCCGCCATGAAATTCCATCTCACTGTACATATTGTATGCATATACATACACAGACATATACAGCATATTATATTGTCCACACAAACACAGTGTCAGCAAGCAGGGTTGTGTCTTCTCACCAGAACAGCGTCCAGTACATAGTCATACATTGCCCCTTCCTGTTTTCATTTCTCCCTGATCCTATGTAAAGATGTCCTCTTCTTCTTCCTCCCCCTTCATGGTAACGTCAAACCTCTCTATTTCTTCTCTCCTCCCCTCCCCTCCCTGCCTCCTTGTTCATCACCTCCCCTCTCTTTTCCTTTCATCCCTCTCTCAGACTCAAGACTCACTCTTTCACTTTACTTTCCATTTTCTCCCCATCTTGAGAAAATCTCTCCATCTTTTTTCCAACTTGAAAAGTCCCATTTTGTATTTTCAGTTTTAATCAACTAACAGGCTAACTGTACTATCAAGTAAAAGAAGAGTCTAACAAATAAAAATATTTGTAAGGAATTTAACCATTTATACGTGTAATGAATCATCAAATGTTCAAAGTATCAGCTGTTAGTACCAGAGAGATGATGAGAAACTACAGACACCACTGACGTCAAGTATGTTTTAAGCACTTTTGCTTCATGTGCATTAAAAATGGAAACAGCCAAGCAAGATGGACTGAGAGAGAGAGGGAGAGAGAGAGAGACAGATCGAATTTCATGCTGGCAAGATATCTTTGGAGGGGGGACATTCAAGGAATTCCTCTCCCTCCATGTCTTTCTCTGTGACAGGTGAGAAGCAGATGATTAAGCAAAGGTGTGACTCCCTGCTGTTGTATGTTTGAAATTCTTCTCTTTTTAAGTTTATGAAGTAATAACATTCACTCAAATTACATTTTTTTGTGTTCACAGAGTTTTGACAGAGACTTTTGTTCTGACAGGTTGTAGCCAGTTTTAGTCGTTTAGGTAGTCCAGTTGGTATCCAGAGATTATCCACTACCCAGATTGTATTGCAGGGATTATTTGGTTGCTGTGCCAAGCTTCTATTCCATTAATGAGGGCAAGAAGAGTGGCAACATGGAGTTTGGTCAATGAAAATAACACAGACCTGCACTAAAAAAACCCAACTTATACCAAATTCTAACAATAACACTGTTATTAGGACGTCTTGCTTAATCCATCTGGGTCAGTGTTACAGCAACTGTATCTGTGGTAACTACCCACTTTCACACCATAAACACACACAAAACACCAGAGTCAGGTTGCATATTAACAATACTGCAACATAAACCAACAGGTGCATGTATAGCTTACAGTACCAGCACTGCACACAACATTACTTTGCTTTAAATCTAAGACTATTTCCAAAGTTTTGTAAACCACAAAACAGACGAAATATGTATTTTTGAAATCAAATCTTTTTCTGTCTTTGTTTGTGTGCAATGTTCTGCTGCCATCCTTCTGTCCAGAGCTGCAGTATGGGATTTAGTCAGTGTGTGCCAAACGGGTCACTAATGACCACATGGCCAATTAGTTGAGCTAAACAACAACCAGATTCCCTCCTCCACAGCTTGAAACACAACAAGCATTCATCCAAATCACTGACGAGAAAACTATGAGGAAAATCTGGACCGAGGGGCCTCTGAACTAACAGATGAATGATACGCATCTTCTTTTGTTGCCACTGACCCCTGGCCCAGAACACGTTTATCTTTCTCCTTCTTCTACTCTAAGAGCATTTTAAGAGCAGCGTTATTATCTGTAGTTTTACTGCTGCTTTTACTACCACCAACACTAATGCTATTGATTTGTTTACAGTCTTGCCTGTAAGTGATAGCTGGTGTTTGTGGTGTTAATTTCAATTTGCTCCCCCTGAGTCCAACACTGAGAGGAAAAACTTCTTTTGATTCAAGTTTTTGGTAGTTTAGTTAAAGTTAACTAATATATCAAACACTGAATTAAACATTAAAATCAGAGGTCAAAATCTATAAAAGTGCCCCAGATATGTTTTCTTTGTTTCAAACCATCTGAGGTTGTGCCGTTTGAATAATTGGATATAATTTCGTTATGAAGTATATAGTATAATGTGGTTACGATTTTATTTCATTCATTCAACATTTGTATTCCACACAAATCAATAATATCTAATGAATCAATAATAATTTCTCTAACCCATGGCCAGGATATGAAAGTAAGTGAGGAGTCACAATGAATCACACACACACACCAGAATATGACAGGTATGTTGCCCAAATTTAGCACACTCGTTGTCATGGTAACGTGCTTCCTTGTGTGTGTGAAAACAAGTTGACATTACACCTAAACTGTGAACATTTCTCCTAAGACTGTCATTATGCCTTACACCGATGAGCAGACACTGACTCCATGACGTATCATAATCATCACTTACGTCTCAGCACTGAAATAATATACGACACACTCTTGACAGAATATGAAAAGTTCTCAGGTAGTACATTCCTTTTTTAAAGAAATAATATTGTTTAGTAATTCAAGTGTTGTAACAATGTAACAACAGTCCAGCTTCTGTGCATCATCTGAGATACAGAACATGGACCCAAACATTATTCCACAGAACTGGTAGTGGCTAAAAACTCCACAGTATTTTTAAAAAGAACGGAGCACCAACATAGGCAATGATGATCATCTCAAAATGGCATTTAATTGGCCAATTAATCAGTACACTAAAAACACATTTAGCCTTTGCAAACAGAAATGATGTACGTGTGTATTTGCATACTGAGCAGGGAAGTGAGATGCTACCACAAGTGGTCACTGGAGACGCATTCTAATGCCAGGTGTGAAGTAATGTACTTAGAGCTGTCCGCTTGTGATTGGATCACTCAAGCCTCATGTTAATGCCAGGTGTGAACAGGGCTTCAAAGGCAACAGAAAGCAATCCTGTCATATGGTGAGCGCCTGCTCCTAGGCAGCCTACACCAAGAAACCTGAGCTCTCCTACTCATCCATCCCGTCTTGTCAAAGCAGAGAAACACAGCACTGTTTTCAACACTCCCAAAAAAAAAGAGACCTCAAGTTTCCCTTCATAGAACAGCAGCCACGGGGAACCTCCATCATGAGCTGATTAATACTGATGCACTCACATGGACATTAAACAGATTGCTGCTCTCACCAGCTGAAATTACTTTTCATGTTCTATCTATTTTAAACAAAGTAATCTTTCAGTTATGTTGGCAAAATGTATGCTTGGCTTACCTTAGGCAGGTATGCAGCGTTCCGTATCCTATCCACCATTTCTTGGCCCTCAGGGTGCACAGCAGCCACATGGGACCACATCCTCTCCCAGGTGACGCTCTCGATGGGGAAACCAGTCCGGTTAACATAGAAAAGAACCCCTCCATCCTTTTCCTCTTCCTCTGGGGACCGGGAGCTGTTGTTAGCAGGAGAGGCAGACGATTCCTCCTGGGTGCTACAGCGGAGGAGGCAATGTGAGCTGGTGCTTTTGGACCGGCCGTGCCTGCTCAGCTTGGCCGGGGAGGTGCCAGTCCGGCTTGGGGAGTTAGGGCCGGTCATTGATCCCACGAAGGCCAGGAAGAGGAGGAGGAAAATTCAGGGGGATGCAATCCTCCTCCAGCTACGAGAGCGTTTCCTTGTTTGACGGCGCTGAACAGTACATGCTGATTTTTAAGGGCAAACCTGGTAGTGTACAGAAAAACAAAAAAGTGTCAACCTCTTCAACAAATATTTGAGGCTGACTTTGCAGTAAAAATGCTGTGACACTTTTTAAAATAGATCTGCAGTACATGGTAACGTTTGTACTTCAAGGTTCACTTCCCAGAGATATTTCCATAAAGGCACACTACTGTTTATCATCCTACCCAGCTTCCTGCTGAGTTGGTACACCTAAGAAGATCTGTGCCTCTCCTATTTTGGAAATGGAATGATAGAGCTCAGTGTGAAGTCTATAACATGACTATAAATCCATATAGAGAGACAAAATCATTCCCAATGTAACATCAGTCTGCCAAGACTTATTCACAGAGGTGGAAGAACTCAGATCCAGAAGTAGAAATACCACATCTTAGAAATACAAAAGTAAACATCCTTAATTCAAAACATTACTGAAGTAAAAGAATAGAAAAACAATCAGCAAAATCAAAAGTCAGAAGCAAAAGCAGAATGGCTTTGAACGTGTTATGTTTATACAAAGTATTAGCTACATTATCCTGTTTTATATCACTAATAAAATACAAGTCAGAGCACTGTAGTTCATCAATGTGGAGAAAATTTTAGATACTTTGAATATACTATTGGGTTATTAGCTTAGTAGTATAGTACTGCAAAAAGTAACTGTAAAGTTTCACATAAATGTAGTGGAGTTACAAGTACAATATTTCCCCCTGAAATGTAGTTGAGTAGAAGTAACTGTAATCACGGTCAAAACTGTAGTAATGTAAGTAGTGTTTGAGTAATTATACTTAGTGACATTGCACCACTGCTTATTCATATCCGGGAAATCCTGAAATAGCTGTGGGAAAACATTATTTGACAGCAAAAATTCTAAATCCAAACTCACAGAATATTGCAGCACATTGTGTGTATAGCTAAGACAATATCCCATTAGAAATAAGACTGACATTTATTAGTAGTATGGCATTTTAGAAATACCAAAGAGGTGGAAAAAATGGGTATTTTAAAGCCTGTGGGTACAGGAAAAAACAACGGAATGATCATGTTTCTGTGCAACTCCCCATTGCTGAGTATGACAACAGGCTAGTTCAGTAAAAACTGCCACCATTAAAATCATAATGCAGCTTAAAATCTTTGCCAAATGCAACCTGTGAGTACCGCACCATAGATTCATATCGATTTTAGGTGTATTTCACTGTAGGTGCATCCGCCGAAATATGACAACCGTTATTAATCCAACCGTACCGTATTTTCCGCCGGGGCTCCGACTTCAGAACAACGACGGACCCTCCGGTTTAAAGGCATTGGACTCGTAAAACACAGAGTGAGACGAGGTAGGTCCCATTCATAACAAGGCTTCGTTGTCCACCACGGGCTGAGGAGTCTTGTTTGGGTTCAAGGCTTTGTAACTTCACCCCTTCTTGTAGTTGTCAAGTTAAAAGTACGTTGAGACTCCGAGATACGCACAGGTTCCACTTCAAAATAAAAGCCGAACGCTTGTCGGTCTTGCGCTTACGAGAAGGTGACTGCGATGAATCAATGCAGCGTAGCAGGTATGTTATTAACTTGAAAACGTGAAATGGTTTTGAGTTCAATAGTTGGAGTACTCTCTCAAAAAACTTAACCGAGCTTTTTATTTGGAAAATCTCCTCCGGAAGTGCTGTTGCTGTGCTAGCTAACTGACTGGTCCTCTATCTTCGGGGGCCGTTGCCTCCCACCGCTACACAAGTCCGACAAAATGACCTCCTCTGAGCATTATTCCCCGTCAGCAGCCTGCAAGGCGCCTCCGTATCTACTATCTCCACAGAAAATCCGAGTTCATGCTGATGAAAAACCCCTTTTCCAATCCCTCACATGATTCAATTGGAATAAAACGGTCCCACTGGCTGCGGACTGTGGCGCTGCCTTTCTGTTGCTTGTATCCCCAGAAGACGCCAGCGTTCGGCATCCTGTGATTGGTCGAGCCAACAAAGAGGGGCGTTCCTGTATGTCCGTTTTACCATATTTGGAACTAATGCCGCTCTCCAATTGGTAGATTTTAATGGACCAAGGCGTCAACAAGTGATAGATCCGCAACAAATGGGATTTTTCTGCACCTTGTTGCAACTGTTGACTTTGCGCATTTTCAGGTGCGTAAGGTTACTTTTCAGAAAATAATAGTATATAATAGAAGTCATTATAACAATGAATAGCTCATATAATATATAAAACTTTTAAAATGTCTTCCCTCATACATTGGACAGTAACTGTTACATGCACTGGATTTACACAAAAACAGCTGACATGTAAAGAAAATAACTGTAAAACTTTTAACCTTTGATTTAACCAACCACAAATGCATCCATCACAGCAAAGTAAATTGCCCGACAGTAACTCCATTGGCAAAATTAGTCATGTTTATGTGTCGACTATCTACAGATGATTTACAAAGTCAAAGAAAAACCATCCACCAAGTGTGTTAGTAAGGTGTTGGGCCACCACTTGCCACCGAGCAGCTGATTCTACAAGTCTCTGATCTCTACTGGGGGGATGAACACGTCTTCCAAAACATATTCCCTCATTTGGTGTTTTGATGATGGTGGACAGCTGTGTAAGTTTGTCCAAAATCTCCCACAGGTGTTAAACTGAGTTATGGGCCTGCTCATCATTTTTGACATTTCACAGAGCATCATTAGATGTTAATTGCTCAATTGTACTATGCACTATTCCATTGTGGAGGCATCTGCATTTGTTATGTTTCTCCACTCATTAATTCAGGGTTTCCTTTAATTTGTCACTCAACTCATCTGTGTTTGCATTGAGTTACATATACTAACTAACAGCTCCCCCTTGTGGACGCAAATACTTCTACAGAAACAAATCCTACAGCAGGGACAGGTATTTTGGACTGCAGAAACATTCCAACAGAAATCACTGAGTCTAAACTTTGGTCAAAATAAGTCCAAAAGAGAATGGCAAAAGGTGAAAAAAAATGTCCACATAGGTTCAATGACGTTGTGATATTATTACATAAAATCTACCTCTGCACATTAATATTACATACCAAACACAAAAATGAAAGGTGTTGACAAGTAAAATGTGTCCATAAGCTGTTTGATCCCTGTGGACTTTTCTCTGCTGAGTTCATGTTGATGTGGAGGTTGTTGATCAGAGCTGGCTGACGGCGGCAGAGGCTTCTCCATCGTTTTCATAGTTCACAGCGTTGTCGTCATCTTCACCAATGTCCACCACGTGAATCTGGACAATACAGTCAGTCCTGTTAATCATAATGTCTGATCTCTAACCACAATAAATACTGAACATGAACAAAAGATTCAGTTTTAGAACTCACAGCATTGTTGTCCGTCTGAGATTTTTTCCCTAAACCACCAAAAAAGTTGACTTTAACTTCAACAGAGAAAATCAGGACTGTCAGAACTTGAGTTTTCTCTGTAATTTCTCTCACCTTTACATTTTGTCCAAATGCTGACCCCCACAACACTTAGTATGAGCGATGCTAAACCCACAGACACTATGACTAACCTCATCCAATCTGGAAAGACATGAAGGACATAGAAACCATCTTTAAAAGAGGAGAAATCACACCAGAAGAAGGAAATGTCATTATGCGTATGTTCATCGGATGTATCTAGGCTTCAAAATACACCAGAGAGACATAACAGGAAAACAATAAAATAAAAAAACTTGAAAAGTGCTTATGCTTGTGTATAGCAGACACATATTCATATTCAATGCATTTATTACAATTCTTCTTATTCTTCATCTTGGTTTGTAATTTGTTGATGCTGTTTGATGGCGACAATAAACCAAATTTCAGTCACTGTCAGACTGGGCTGAGTGGTTGTTATTCACACCATAGAGGCCGAGGAGAGCTGTTATCTCTTAAACAGTTTGTTAAACCGAATAAAATCAAGTATAGAAGGGAGGAAGTGAAACTGGTGCTTTTTGTATTTTCTAGTTGTTGTCCCGCTGTTTCTTCACATGAGCAAAATAGATAAAAACAAGCTTTGTTTACCATCTGCAAATTAAATGAATATACAGTACCTTATGATCATTTAAGGTGATTTAAAACAGCTCATCATACTCTCACCTGTGGATTGAGGGCTGAAGGGAAACAGGTAGACTGTTGTGCTGTACCGATCCTTCACTTCACACTTGAACAACTCGGTTTTCTTCGACTTATTAAATATGACATTAACAGAGCAGCCATTCCGTGACACCAATGTGTCGAAGTCATCCACAGCATTATCCTCATACAGCCACTTCAGTTTATGTGCACACCAACCAGGTGCCGACACAGAGCAGGACAACGTCATCCTCTCATTGTATTCTTGTTTATACACTGGCAAAAATCAAATGACATTCATTAGAGTTTTAAAATGTTTCAGTGATTTGTTCTAACACGACAAACACAGGTAACATTAATACTCACTGCTAATAACTGACAGAGAAATCCAAGTGTCTACCACTTCTTGTCTGTATTTGTACTGCTGACAGTGGTAGAATCCAGCATCCTCAGCTTTGACGTCCTTTATAACCACAGAGCAGTTTGCTGTAACTCTCAGTCTGTCTGATTGAACTTTGGTATTTTCCTGAATCTGGCCACGTTTGACCAGCTCCACTCTCTGTCCAAACTCACTGACTGACCAGTCAGTCCTGCTGCATTCAGCCTCATTGGGTGTCGCAGTTTCACAGGACAATGTGGCATCATCTCCACCTCTGACATTGAGGAAGGAATACTGTCCAGCCATCGCTACGGAAAAGATGAGAGTGAAACGTAAATTGAAATATGAGCAGAAATTAGCCAGTGTGAGATAACTAGAGATAGTTCCTTAAACTGTTGTTGACGTAACCATACCATCGGTATATTAAAAAGAAAAGTTTTGGTTCTTAATGCATTAACCCTCACATGGTATTTGGGTCAAATTGACCTGTTTCAAATTTTTACAAAAACAAAAAAGAGCACAAGTAGAATTTCTTTCTACCTGAAACTCAGTGGCCTTAGCTTACTTTCTGTGATAAACATGTAAAAAAAAAATTAAATTTGAGCACACATGTTATTATACGTCACACATTTCCATCCTTCATATGGTCTTCACATGGTCTTCATAAGGTCTTCACATGGTCTTCATCTGGTCTTCACATGGTCTTCACATGGTCTTCACATGGTCTTCACATGGTCTTCATATGGTCTTCACATGGTCTTCATATGGTCTTCA
>JAPQRN010000017.1:6831548-6846896 GCA_037367275.1 Coranthus polyacanthus | reverse complement strand
AGCTCTTTCTCTTCTTCACCACCCTCCTGCAGAACTTTCGTTTCTCTCTTCCACCTGGAGTTTCAGAGGATGAACTGAAGCTGACTCCACGAGATGGCTTTTTTGGCATTCCTCCAGTTCATAAACTGTGTGCAGTCTTCTCTATGTGAACAAGACGACAGGGAATTGAACCCATTCTCGTGCACTGGTACCTGCACCTTTTATGCATGAGCACACAATTTGCTGATTTTTATTCACATATTCACTTAAAAATATCAAGAATTAGAACAGATTTAGGAGAGGATATGACAGGAGGAATGATTTTAAATGGAGAAAATGAATAGCTACGATCATGCACTGACATGGACAGAATGATTGATTGAACGTATGGGGATTTTTTTCAGATGGTGTGTACTTTGTACTGTTTGTAATGTTTTTTTGAAGGAAATAAATCATAAATACACAATCCTGTGATTTCTGCTAAATTTGTTAAACTGGGTTTTATTCTGATTTACTCAAAAGAATTTTTTATTTTCTCAGTAAAAAACGAACACACCTAAAACCAAACATGATAAATGATTTTCGAAAACATGCCACATATGATTTTTTTTTTTTTTTTTTATTTGTTTGCTGTATAGTACAGAAATCAAAATGCATGTTTTGAACTTGCTGGGCACACATGAGTTGCGTTGTTTCTATAATCGGTATTCTCAGTTTCTGTCCTTTGGAACTTGCATTTGAACTATACTCATCTCATGTCCAGTTTTGGGGAAAAAATTATATTTAACTTGATCTTAATCCAAGACTAAATGGACCTACAGTAGCAGATGTTTTCTATATTGGTCCCACCTGTTGGATTGTTCTATGTTATTTATGAACAAGACATTATTAAATTGTTAACTAGCGCGCCGGTCAAATAAGGATACGTAGTGCACAGCAATGGGGATTTTCAGTCTTTCTTTCCAGTCCGTCAGTTCTCTCTCCCTGTTTGGGACTCTGGTGAACCTACTACTCGTCTACTTTATCTTCTCCTCCAGCTTCAGCTCCCTGGAACATTGAAAGGAGCCCCCAGGACCCAAACATCATCTTCTGCTTGGAAACCTGCTGCAGCTTGACATCAGGAAACTACGGCACACTGCAGAAGGTGAAGAAGTGGAGGGATTTGGTGAGGTTTTGTAAAACTAATCAAAATGCAAAGCGATCAGGATGTGGCACAGGCGCAGTCGAGGCTGAGAGAGCACCTAGTCCTATTATAACTGTGGAATTGTTTTCCTTGTCTCTTGGTCGTATTCTGCATTTCCATCACATAAACTCTAGGGGCAGAAGCAGATTAAATAGGGGCTTGATATTTAAATGACAATTGTTTTCAGCCACCAGATGATTCATCAGAAAAATAAATACTCAAGTAAAGTACAGACACCTGAAAAATCTGCTTACAGTAACCAAGTATTTGTACTTTACATCCCACCTCTGTAGTAGATAATGTGTTTATTTCTAGAAGTGCAGGGATCTTTTTTTTTTTTTTCTATCTCGGAGGAGGGGAGTCCACGTCTCACCAGTTGGTTACTCCCTTTGGGTTGTGCCTATTCTATATTCACTGGCTCATTATATGTGTTTGTATTGACGCCCAGAGCCAGAAGCATCAGAGCAGAGAGTACCAGTCAGGTCACATAGGTGTCTTTTACAGCAATGGGGGTATTAGAGTTTTTTTTCCAGTCCTTCAGTTCTGTCTCCCTGTTCGGGACTCTGCTGGTCCTGCTGCTTGTTTTCTACATCTCCTCCTCCAGCTTCACTTCCCACAAACACAGGATGGAGCCGCCAGGACCCAGACGGCTTCCTCTGATTGGAAACCTGCTGCAGATTGATATAAGGAAACGTCATGACGCATTACTGAAGGTGAGCAAGTGGGTAGAGTTCTGTGTTGTCCTGTTGGTTGGTTTTCTGGTCTTTAATGCTGTCCTATAGGCAGAACAACAAATGTGCCTTTGGTTTTCAACAACTTGTGCACATCGCCTATATTGCACTGAAAGCAAAGTGTGGACCTATAAATTGTTGTAGCAACTTAAAACTTTGATGTGACTGACTTTTTTAGACTATGTGTGCTATGCCACTCAATATAAGACATCACTTCTCATCAACTCCATTATACAGCCATGGAAAAAATGAAGAGACCACTGGTTTTACTATTTACAGGCAACATTTCTCCCAGATTCCAAATAAAAACATCATTTCATTTGAAGCATTGATTTGCAGAAAATAACAACTGCTCAAAGTAACGACCCTAAAGTTAGACCCTAAATAATTCATTTTGAAACAACAAAGTAATGATTTAATTTAGCAAGAGTTCAGAAATCAATATTTGGTCAAATAATCTCGATTTCCAATGGACACTTTCACGCTCTCTCTTTCACTTTGCGGTTTGTGTTTGATGTAGCTTAAAGCTCAGCTTCATTTCAGAGGTTTTCACTTGGTTCAGGTCTGAAATGTGGAGCGGTCTCTTTAATTTTTTCCATGGGTTTATCTTGGTAAATATTTAACTGCACACTTTTACCCAAGTGTTATATTCTTGGTCAATCTGTGACACAGAAAATGCTTGGTCTGTGCTCAGCAAGTCAGTAAAATGTATACAAATGGGTGAAGAAAAGGATCACACAACAAATCTGCATATAATGATCTCAGTCAGTTGTCACTGGATGCAACATACTGTGGACATGACGAATCCACATGATATGATCTCTAATGTTGTCTACCGTCTGTCCTTAGCTTTCCAAGAAATATGGATCAGTGTTCACTTTCCACTTGGGTTCCAAGAAAGTGGTGGTCCTGGCCGGATACAAAACGGTGAAGGAGGCCCTTGTGAACTATGCTGAAGAGTTTGGAGAGAGGGAGCCGCCTACAGCACTGAAAAACTCAGCACTGATCCATGGTAACAACAGAAAAAACACTCATTTATTAATCTGTTAGAAGTAACACATTCATAAGGTTCAGGAGGATTAAATGAAAGATACAGCTGTGTATTATCTGCATGGGTGTGAAAGGGCACAAGATTTGTCCTTGTGATTTCTCATATAATCTCAGCATATTTTGACATAAAATGGTCAACAGTGATAAGGAGCTGCAGTAATATCAGCCCTCGTTTTTAGTTTGAGTGGTGAGTAGCATCAAATATTGTCAGTTTATGAATAATTGAACGGTCTACTTCGAGAAGAGCTGTTACAGGGCTGTGTGGCTAACTGCACCCTGGACAACAACGTGCAGTTAATCTCTTGCAAACATTTTGGCTGAAATTCCTTCAGGGGTTTTATGGTCCAATGGAGATTCATGGAAAGAGATGAGACGCTTTGCTCTGTCTAACCTGAGAAATTATGGCATGGGCAAGAAGGCGTGTGAGGACAAAATCATCGAGGAGTGTTCCTACCTCACAGAAGAGTTTAAGAAATTCAAAGGTGAATATCTTTATCCTGTGATAAAACAATACCTACATTTTTGTCTTATTTTTTGAAAACGCATACACACTGAACCTGCACATAAATGTTTTTTTCCCCTTGTTTCAGGAGAAGCTTTTGATACGACCGAACCACTAAACAACGCTACATCTAATATAATCTCCTCCATGGTCTACGGCAGCAGATTTCAGTACAATGACCCAGAGTTTACATCCATGATATATCGAACAAGTAGGAACATTCAGCTTCTTAGCACTCCATTGATACAGGTATCGGCACAATTTCAGCACGGAAAAAATAATACTTGGTGTTAAAACTGAAAAGAAAACACTTTGATTCACTCTACCTATGATGTCTCCAACAGTTGTACGATATATTCCCTAGTATTGGAAAATGGTTCTCCGCCGCTCGAGAGGAATTCCTGAATTTTTATGCTGCCAACAGGAAACAGAACTTCACATTATTCAGTCAATTAAAAGAAACCCTCAATCCACGCATGTGCAGAGGAGTTGTGGATGCCTTTCTGGTCCGACAGCAACAACTGGAGGTTAGAAAATCTGTCAAAGCTGATTTAATCTGCACATCCTCATCCCTGAACAATAGAATAGGTCAATTTGCACTTATTCACAGAACATATATGGGTGAAAACAGATACAAAATACAATTGATATTGATATTCTGTTGCATTAGGCTTTGACAATGCCATTACTGAGCTTTGGTTAGATTAAACACCAAACAACTTGGTTAGAGTTAGGAAAAAACAGCCGGGGAAGGGATTGAACTAAAAAAGGGAAAAAGACACAAAAGTAAACACATCATTCACCTTGGTCTCATGTGTTTGTGTCCACAAAGTGTGTTACATGTCAGATTGAACATGTAAAGCGTTTGTGCAATTTATGTGCAGGAGTCTGGGATTACATACAGTCACTACCACGATGAAAACCTTCTCGTGACAGTACTGAATCTGTTTGGTGCTGGTACTGAAACAACATCAACTACACTCAGATGGAGTCTTCTGTTTATGGCCAAGTATCCAAAGATACAGGGTAAGGAGCTTTACTCATGCGCTGTATTAACTGAAAAGCTGAAATGTTTTCCTTTTTGTTCTAAAGTTGAACACGTTTTATCCCCCAGACCAGGTCCAGGAGGAGATCAGCAGGGTGGTAGGATGTCGCCACATGCAGTTTGAGGATAGAAATAACCTGCCCTTCACGAACGCTGTCATCCATGAAACACAGAGACTGGCCAACATCCTCCCCATGTCCATTCCTCACAGAACGAGCCAAGACGTCACCTTCCAGGGTCACTTCATTAAGAAGGTAGGATGGAATAAAAGTCTACTGAGCGGCACCTCAGTCTGGCCATGTGCTCAATAGTGCAGCTGTCCACTTCTGCCACAAGAGGGCACTGGTGTAACAGTCCTCAGCCTTTCCAACAGACCTCATTATACAGTATTTCATAAAACTCTGAAGCAGCAGCAACAATAATATTGCGGTGGCGTGCCGCTGTTGCAAAATCTATATAGACCCTGGTCTGCATTTTATAGATTATTATTTTCTGTTCTGTCCACAGGGAACGACAGTGTATCCTCTCTTGATGTCTGTTTTGTATGATGAGACTGAGTGGGAGAAACCACGCAGCTTCCATCCTGCTCACTTCCTGGACAAAGATGGAAAGTTTGTCAAGCGAGACGCCTTCATGCCATTTTCTGCAGGTTGGTAAATTGAACTCATCTGTTCGTGATTTTATTCATTTATTTGCAAAAAAAACCAACCTTTTCCTTCACTCTCTCCCGCAGGTCGCAGGGTTTGTCTCGGAGAGGGTCTGGCCCGGATGGAGCTCTTCCTCTTCTTCACCACCCTCCTGCAGAACTTTCGTATCTCTCTTCCACCTGGAGTTTCAGAGGACGAAGTTGATCTGACGCCACAAGATGGCTCCACCCTCAGGCCTTTACCACATAAACTGTGTGTAGTCCCGTGTACATAAGAAAAAGAGATGCTGTCAACTTAATATGGACACATAAAACTGATTATATTTGATTTTCACAGATCTTCATGCATGCACCAGTACGTTTGCTGGTGTTCAACTGGTCATTACAGCTGTTAATCACCTGTTTTTATCTCCCTCATCTCTGAAATGACCTATAATTGGCCAAAATCTTCTGTCACGGGTTTGATTTTCTACAGCTTGAAAACAGGGCAAAGAGGAGGCGCTGAAGACGTGTTCAGGCCATTCGAATTACATTATGCTGTAAGGATGGATTTATGGAATTTCTACCTAATGATGCTTTAACCAATCGTGAAAATAATTGTAAGCCTGGTTTGAACGTACACGCAGGTGACAAATTAAAAGAACAACCTACATAATGCATCTTAGTGATGTGTCGGTCCAGCCTCTGGGTTGAGACGTGGTGACTGTGAAGGCCACGAGCACACGGTTCACATGATGTTCATCAAACTATTCGCTGAACCCTCGTGTCTCATGGGTTTGGGTCTTGTCATCCTAGAAGAGACCACTCCCATCAGGACTGTCTTTCATCACCTGTCTGTATCTATCCAGTGCTTTGGTGTATGCTTAAATATTCTGAATAAACTGAGATGAGAATCAAATCAATTCTGGCTTATTGAATCTTTCCAAGTACAATACAACCATATGTATTTTATGATGACTTATTTGTATTATTACAACATCAGAGCAATGCAAGTGTGGGTATTTCCTTTTTAATTCATTAATTTTGAGGTGACTGAACAGTTGAAGAAATTCAAAGGTCGATGTAGTTTTTCTGTGAAAATGAGTAAGACTTTAAAGCCGTAGTATATCAAGTAAAACGGAGGCACACCAGTGATGTAAGTATCCACATACTTTCAGCTCAGAAAAACGAACAAAAAAAGATTAATCAGTATGATGTGTTAAAGTTTAACTTTGTGGTGAACAACATGTTTCCAAGTATTGCAAACCAGGACTATGGTCGCTGCCAACAGATAAAGGAATTTGAAATTGTTCAGTCAGTTAAAACAAACCCTCGAGGATTTGTTGATGCGTTTCTGGTTCAACAACTGGAAGTTAATGTCCTTTCGTATCTGAGTTTCACTTTAGTGAAGTTGTGAACATTTAAAATAAGTCATTTAGACGCTTAGCTTTACTTTCCAAAACAGGAAGTTCCACCATTAGGATGGAGCTCTATCTCTTCACTAACCTCCTGCAGGGCTTTCGTTTGTCTCCTCCTGGAGTTTCAGAGGATGAACTGGATCTGACTCCAGGAAGTCGACTCCACCCTGCACTTTACCACATGAACTGTGAGCAGTCTCCCTCCGTTAGTGTAAAGCCAGCTAAAGCGCCTTCAGTTCTGTGCGTAAAGCTGGTTTCTTGCCATTTCTTCACAATATCCCTCCATGTGCGAAAGTCTTGGGCTTTAGCTGTGTTGTTTTTTTCATGGTTGTGATGAGCAGACATATTTAATTCTCAGTCTCTCTATGAAGGTACAACAAGAAAATACAGGAAATCTGTGCACAGTATTAAAAACACGTGGAAAGAAATCACATCAAAGTCAGTATTTAGTGTGACCTGTGAAACGTTTGACGCGTTGAATGAAACCAGAAGATTAAAGCAGTGAATCTCATATAGTTCAAGACATGCTGAGTGGAGGGTTATACAAGATACTCGACACGTTGATCTGCAGAAATTGTCTTTAATGTTTAGATATTTCCTGTATATATTCGCGGTTGTTTCTCGACACAGAGACTGAGAAACGCATGTGTACGGTCATTATATCCTGCTAAAACAACAAACCTCACGGTGGACGAAGACTTTTGCACAGTTCTGTAGGAAGCCTGGGAAATAGTTTGTCTGGAAAAATATGAGATAAGTGAAAATCAAAATGAGCAGAATGTAATCTCATGAGTTCGTCTTTAGGACAGTATTGTTTCTCACTGTGTGTGTCCATGAATCATGTATCAAACTGCTGCTGTTCACCGACTCCATGAAGGGAAATAATGAGTTACAGATTCTTGTTATCTGGGAGGTCACACCAAAGAACGTGAAGTTAATAAATTGTCCTGAGAGAAGAAGAAGTTGTTCTTTCCGCCTCAGGTTGTTTGTGTCCATTTGCATAAATACTCATAGTCAGTTTCTTGTTTGTGCCGCACAGAGCTAAGCTAACGGAGCCCCTTTAACTTCAAGTTCTGACCAGTTTTTCACCTAAAGGCCCCTCACAGAATTTCAAAAATCAAGTCCCCCCATGAGGTTTCACCTGCATGTACCAAACTGATAGATGGTAGATACATGTATCAGGTCCAGACACGACCTGATACAGGACAGGACGTCTGCCATGCCAGTTTGAATAAACCATTTTTGCCCTTTTTTGTGCTATTTCCAGCTGTTGTACTGTTGGCACAGGGAGTAATATTTAACTCATTTGTACAACATGGTAGTTTTAATACAATATGATAACAAACAACACGAAATGCCCCAACTTAGCACAATAAAGCACCACATGTGATGCTAAGTTATAGGATGGGATTAATCAAAAAGCGAAAAAAATGTAACTACCGTGACGCAAGACCTCATTTGTCATTTTTAGGTGACAATAAAAAGTGCTCTTCAGCGTTTTCTTTAATCAAAAGATCCTTTTAGGTACAATAAACAGTAGAGCAATATGTGACTGTTCTTGTAGACGGTCACAGTTTAATCCAACAGCAATGTTAACGATAACCTGAACAAACAAATAAAAACTAGACACGTCACACTTTATAGTTAAAGGTCTGAGACACAGAGCCAAGTTTCCACAAACATAAGCAGGACTAGTGACAGATTGAAGGAGAGTTTTTCCCCTGGTTTATTTTATTTGTTGACAGCGCTGTAGACAGCATTGTCTGCTTCTGTCTTCGCCTGAGTCTTGACAGTAGAATAAGTCACCGCCTCTTCTCCCACCACCTGCAAACACAAAACGGGAGGTTTTAGACCTGAGGTGCACGAATAATGAGGATACAGAGGATGGCACGTCTTATCCCATTGACAGCAGAGGAGTTTCAGTGAATCCGTCAATAAGATGGAGGGACAACAGACAAAAGAGCAAAAGGCACCATTTCAACACATAACTGTAAACTTAAATGAGATATGTATCTACTTTAAAACACCTAAAATTATCATTAGAGTGCTATAAAAAAGATGTCACTGTGTTGTATTGTAGAGCAATGAACTGAATTTATTCACAGCCACAGGACGACGTATCGCTGTGAATGTTCGTGACCACTAGAGGGAGCAGTGAGTCACTCTGCCGGCCTCCCGTGGTGTTGAAAACTAACGCCGAGGGGTGTTTGACCAAAGCCGCAGAATGTGACAAGCTGGAGATTGAGAACCTTAAGAAACAGCTTTCAGAGGCAGAGAAAGTGAAAAACTGATAAAAAAAAACAGAAGCATCACCGCAGTTTTCTCCACTGGACACAACTCCGAAGTAAAAGAATGAAGTTCGACGCTGACATCGCAGCGTTTCTTCTCCACTGGCGAGTTTCATCGTGAAAGTTACCATGTTGTTTCGTTATGTTTGCCACGTTCGCTGTTTGTTGATACATGGTTCGGACTAAACTGTGACAGTTCTGACCTTGCTTGGAGAATTCCAAACAGATCTTCAGCGCAGCTACTGACAACACAAACCTGTTGTTTTCTTCGTAAAAACAGAGCTAAGCTAACAGAGCTGCCACATCCCCTTCGGCCCAAGTGACTTCAGAAATCATTTAACAGCCCTACAGATATCCAGTGTGTGGTTGGCCATGGATTATTATTAACACAAGACAAGACCAAAGTACAAAGCAGAGTGAAATAAATACAGGTGTATCGAGTCACTCACCTTTTTATTGGAGGTTGCATTTCGATGATATACCATTGCATAGGTCAGGTTCATCTCTGGCTCAGCCTAAATACAAACATTTATTATAATACATTATAAGTCTATGTATCATGCACATCCTTTAAAGTACAGTCCCTTTTTTTGGAAAATACCAAAAGACGTTGCAGTACAGCTACCGGCCACCAGAGGCAGCGCTCATCACACACATGTTGTATTAAACACGGGTTTGATGGAGTTCACCTGAACATCCGTGTGTGTCTGCGTTGTTAGCGTGCATCCAAAAATCTGTAAAACTCTCCTTTTTTAAATATTCATCTATTATAAAACTTTACTTTACCAGAAACTAGCTCTTAAATCCAACCAGGTCAATAATTAATTCATCATTTACAGTTAATTCCTCTCTTTCTGCTGCTCAGTGTTTTAACTGTTGCAGGAATATGAGTCCATATGTTTAAAAATGTAAAGTAAAGTAAAGAAACTGTCCCAACTTTACTAGAAATGAGGTTTTCATATAAACAAACACGTTTTACTCACAGCGGGATCCGTTAGGGTTTGAACACCTGGAAGAAAAGGTAGAAATTTAAAGTTCGCATCAGTATAAAGCTGTATAATGTGGACTTGTAATCATTTTTACCCTTTACTTTTATCGTATTTACAAGGGAATGTTTTACCCAGGTAGTGATAAAACAACAAATTATCAGAAATATAATAATCTTATGTAAACTAGCAGAACATGAAGTCAGTAACCAGCGACGTGTCAGTCAGTCCTCGTATAGATAGTATAGTCTATTGTATGTATAGTATTTTCTGCACCTTTTGTCTCCTGGACTATTTCTATGACTCTCTTCCTGAATGTAATTTTGATCAGAACAGCAGCGACGACCAACAGCGCCATCACCGCGACCACCGCACCAGCCAGGATGAGGTTGTTTGTTTCTGTGAAGATCAGTTATTAATGATTTAAAGAAAACCCGAAATTCAAAAACCCATTCATTGCAAAAGAAGAAATCCTCAGCAACAGCAGGTGTCACCGTCCTCATTCTAACTCAGCTTTCCCCACTACCTGCATCTTCAACTAATTATCTTACCTGAGTTTGAACTTCCTGGATGATTGTCCTTTCGCTCACTGGTGAAGACAGGCGTGTAATCCGCATATGTCAGTGTGTTATTCTTCTCATCGACAAACTGGCAGGTGTATCTCCTGTCGTTGTGTCCACTCTGACGCTTCACGTTCAGGAATGAGACACAGTCAGTCTGGTTGATGACCTTGTACCCGACACCTTCACCTCGCAGCTCAGAGCCTGTCTCGTCCACCCAGCGGACACCGTCCTGTGGACGAGCAGGGTGTCCACTGTCTTTCTCCAGAGAGCACTTTAATGTGATGCTTCCATCTCTCTTTGAATCAGCATCTGGTGGAGTCGGAGAGACTGAGAGAAAAACGGTCGACTGAAAAATCACCTCCTACAGCTGATGAAAAAATACAACAAAGAGCTTTTATTAACTGTGTTTTAATCTGGAAATATGCATTATTATCAGTTATTATTTAACACTGAAAGACATTTACTGTTTGAGTTTTGGAGACACTTTGTGTGTTAATGTGAATGAGTTTTCACAGAAATGAGACTCACCGGTCAGGATGTTCACATACACATTTGTGTCTTGAGAATCTGCCTTGTTACGGCGACAGGTGTATCTACCAACATCTTCAGCAGTGATGTTGTCAATGCCCAGAAAACAGTTAGAGTCCAGAGTCAACCTGGCAGCTCGGAGTGATCTCTGCACAATACGTCCATTCAAAATCTGACCTGCGCTACTAGACCCATCTCTGTTATAAAGCCAGTCAACCGTGGAGCACGTGGTAGATAACATACATGGCAGTTTGGCCTTTTGTCCAGAACTGTAGTAATGATAGAAGTAGTCAAGACTGAATCCTGCTGCAAAGACAAAAACACATGATCCATCACAAATGGTTCATTATACTACTGTAAATGTTATATATTTACAAGTGTAACACAACAAATGAAATGGGGAAAAAAACACAATTTAATTTTCTGATCTGTGTTTGTTTTTTGTGCAGGTCAATATGTAAGCAAACATTCAGAGTGATCAGTATGTGATCAGCTCATTTTATGACCTTTTCTTTCATAACCGCTGTCCTTTTGCTGTTTCACACAACTTGTAGCTGATTTTTACTGGCGATAACGTTCTTTTACACAATGTCAAAGTTAGATTTTACGTCAGCAGCATCTTTATACTGACCCTCGTTGTATGTGATGACAGAAACGAGCTGTTATTTAAATATTCTGTCATGAAGATAAAGAAAGAAACGGAGTGAACATTTCAACTGTTTTTATACTTTTCTTCTCTTTCACTTAAGACGTTCGTCTATATAGATTTGAAGAAGCGTCTAAATATAACTCCTGTCCTTTTCCTGTTTCACACAACTTGTAGCTGTCCTTCCTGGTGATAAATTAACAAAAAAGAAGGAATAACGTTTAATATACTAAACATTTAAATAAGAAATTTACCCTCAAACTGCAGAAAGGGAAGACAAGCAAAAAGCGTTAATTCCAGAGGAGTCATTGTTCGTTCTCGGTCTCTACGAGGATGTTTTGTGAGACTCTTCTTCGCTGCTTTAGAAGGTGGTGATGATGTTGTTCCTCTTTTTGGTTAAAATGACGTGTGAAACAGCATCACACTTTACCCACCCACTTTAGAAGTTAGATATGTCTGAGCTCATGGAGGTGTAGCCACATCTTCCTGCTTTTAACTGTAATAAAATTAACTTCAGCTTCACCTTTTCTCATTGTGTGTTGTGTTGTGTTGCGGCAACATAATGTCATTTTCAGAAGTAAAAAAGTCCCACGTTTGCTTAAAACGGAAGGAAAGACATAGAGTAATGAGATTATCATCATATAAAGCAGTTAGTGTTCGTGGTAAAAATGTGTTTTTTCTTTAAAGGGGACACTTTGGGCAGGAGTAGGTGGGAAATGACTGATGTATTTATTAACAAAACACAACACGAGGAAACAAAGGCCATGAAAACACACAACTCAATGTGCAAACTCACAGCACATGACGTACCTTTAATCATCTAAAACACAGTATCACCTGTCCAGGTAAGGAGAGGGGCAGCAACACATGAACGAAACATCAAATACAAAACATCAACGTGGAGACACTAGACACTAGATGCTGTTAGCGAAGTCCTGACAAGCTGAAAGAGACCGAAATATTAGACTGAATGACGGGGAAATTATAAGTAGAGATTATATTATATCCTATGTATTATATACGTTGTTGAGCGTTGTCTTAACAACATATATTAAACACAAACTTTACTTGACTTTACTGAATGTATTTATCATCGACGTCTCACTGTCCTGATGATGCCATCACACTGACTCAGCCTCAGTTCCAGCTGTTTTACTGATTTGAACTGTGTCGTAACTCTGCAAAGCAGGCAAAATATAAAAACACGAAGTATGTTTTTAATCACTGTAGGTGTGAAGAAACAGACGGGACGGAGGCAGAAAGCTTCCTTAAGCAGCTCTTTGTTCATTACATGTGACACGTCAAAGCCATTAGAAGGTGAGACGACACAGACCAAGGTAAATGTAAAGATTCGATTTGTAAAACTGTAAATAATTAACTCTTTAAACGTGAATATGGAAATAGTAAACACTGAACATTTGAAATAGATTTCTAGTCAGTTTGTTAAATGACTGAACTTCTAAACTTCACACACGTGTCACTGTCTCTCCTGCAGCTCAGTTACAGTAGGACACAACGGGGAAACATGACTCTGACATTCCCTCAGTTCTGGTTCTGCTCCACATCAACTTTACGTAACTTTACGTTGTGTTAAACTTGATGAAACCAAACCACTGATTCCTCTGCATGTACAGTCACAGCGTTGTGTCACTGCCGTCACATGACTCAAGCTGAACGGGCCTTAAATCTGAATCTGCCATGTGAGAACATTTCTGTCTACATCCGGAACATCACGTCAACGGAGACAAGTCGATCTATTTTTTAGCCACATGTTTAACCCTCAACACAGATCTTAATCTCTTCTGTCTGTTAAAGCATGTTGGAGATATCTCATAGATGACGGTGTTCAGATCTAATCCTGGAAGGTGCAAAGTGACTCATAAAGTGTTCTGCAGGAGGCAAGTTTATTTGTGTAGCTCCTCTGAATAACAAGGTATTTCAAAGCTTTACATATGACAAAAATATATACAAAGTTCACAAAAAATATATGAAACAAGAAGGCGTAAGGAATGAAGGGCAACGAAAGGTAGAATTACCTCCGATTTAATCAAACAGATTAATAAACGTGGCTGATTCGTTGCTTCTCACTTACTCATTTGTACATTTCTTTAGACCAATATGTTTTATGTTAACGATGAATTCAGTGTAACAGAAGATTTTTATTTGATTTACACAGAAATTAAATGTACAAAGGGATGTTTCTGGGGTAAAATACAGCATGTTCTGGATTCTTTGACCATGAGTTTATTGCTAATAAAAAACTCTCTCTCAGACCTACATGTCATTGTTTAAGAGGAACTGTCTTCTTCGTGTTGCAATACTATTCAACCAACTTATTAACTTATAGCAGAGGTTGGGCGTGTTTCTGTCGGTCTATCAGCGTAAATGTACATCAGCTTGTTTTCAACACAGCGATTACGTCACAGCGAATACTTGGTAACATCATAAATCACAAGTTTATTGTGGTCTGAAATGTAACGACGTTTCCTAAAGTGACTCAAAAGGTACAAAAAGAAAAATAGTTTATAAAACAATGCGTGCCTTTGTCCAGGTTCTACAAATTTTGGTACAATTTTGGAAGCTGTTCCGGGTCAAAGCTGACTAAATCTGAAATGGTTTTTGGTTTAAGTTTCAATAAAATATATTGAAATCATCGTGGCTGTTACGTTTTTATGTCGTACGTAAAATAGGACGTGCAAAATGTGATACGAGATGTTTTTTTCTCCATAAACAAGTTGTGTAAACCCTAAAAAAAACATACTCTGCCTGCTCTTGGAAACCATAATTAAGGATTTATTTCTGTCTGAGAGGATATTTATACATCTTAAATTAAAGATCTGTGAACAGTGAGTAAGCGTTAAGGAATGTTCGTTCAGATTTTATACATTTTGTCTCATTTCATGCATCAAGTATTCATGAATCATGCATTAGTTGAGTATGACTTAAGTAATGATTTCTTACTCAATACTGACAATATCAACACATTGACTTTAAAGCAAATACTTGAACCATAAGCTTTAACAGTCGCTGATCACTGCAGACTGATAGCAGCCGGACGTGCTCCTACATTTTCATACTTGATGTCCTCACCATCATTATTTGCCTGTGAAATAAAACGCAACACGTGTCTGTGAAAAGGTTTTGTTCAAAAAGACAATACTCTCTGAGGCCAAACGACAGATGAGTTAATTTAACTCACCTTGTTTCCACATCTCTTGTTCACTGTGAAAATAAGGAAAAGAGTAGTTTAAAGTGTTTGTTTTGATGTTATCGTGCCAAAATTATGACAGCAATTATGGTGTGAATTTTCTCACCTCTGTTTCTGATGAAAAGGAATGAAGTGACAGTCATCATAAGCACTCCTGCCACGCGGAGAACCAACGTGACCAAGTTCAGAGTCCAAGAATTACAAACTGATGAACAGAATGAAACATGTCAACGAGCTATGTGTAGCACTCATACTTTAAAATATTCAAAATGTCCTAAAAAGAGTGTTTAGGAAAAATAGTTCTGACTGTATCGTATTGCGTAGATGTGCACTGAATTCATTCACAGCGAGCGGGCGAGCTGTGAATGTGACCACTAGAGGCAGTAGTGAGTCACTCTGTCGGTCTCTCAGGGTGTTGAAAACTAACGCCGAGGAGCCTTTGACCAAAGAGTCAGGAAGTGACAAGATGGGGTGAGAACCAGTAAGAAAACAACTTTCAGCGTCAAAGAAAGTGACAAATTAATATGAAAATAGAAGCATTGTCATGGTTTTCAGTAAAAGAATGAAGTTTGATGCTGAAATCACAATGATTCTTC
>JAPQRN010000017.1:6795266-6816169 GCA_037367275.1 Coranthus polyacanthus | reverse complement strand
AAAGTAGTTCAAACGAGCTCAACCTTAAACATGTGCAGCAGTAAAATTAACCAAAAACATCAAAAGATAAAACACTGACGGGGACCATTTTACTGCGCAATGACTACCGACCGCTCATTCTTTGAGTACATTTTGTTGATAATACATCTACATTTTGTGATTTTTTTTTTTTTACTTAAGTAAAGGATCTAAATTTTTATTCCACCACTGAGAAAAAAGAAGCAGCTGTTATTTCAAAACAATATAATTGGTCCCAATATGCAAAAATAAAGTTACGTTAAATTAAATTAAACTGAACATGTCAATTACTCTACACTACACAACTAATTTGTTTAAATTGCCTCTGAGAAGGGGATTTCTGAAGACTTTATTTGTGCAGAAGAATCTGCATTGCATCTTAACTGATTTGGTTTTGCATCAACAAAAATCCACCAATGAAATAAAAAATAATCACTGCTTCATTTAGTGACAACTGTGACTGAACGCAGGCAGTCAAAACAGAAGATTTGAGGTTAATTATGTGTTCATTTATCTCCTTTCTTTCCTCAGTGGCGCCATGCAGTGAGTCGTGTGGATGGCACACTTGCTGCGTTAGAGCATGAAGGGAGCAAAAATCAACACGGGATCATTAGTCACATTGTTATCCACACTCACACAAAGGGTTAGTCCTGCTGGTGGGGCCAGAGCAACAAACCGGGAAGGGAGAAGAGCTGCGGAGGTTTCGTAAAGAGTGCGTTTGATTTTTAAATGAACAACTGGGAGAATCCTGAGTGAATCAGACCGAGAAGGTTAGCGAGGGGGAGCTCGAAGACAGAAAATGAAAAGGGCGATGACGGAAGAGGGGACGGCAGGACAAACCTTCAGATACTGAGATTTAAGTGTGTGTCCGAACGGAGCATGTGTCCGAGGCAGGGGGTCCGGGTCAGAGGTCAGAGGGGTAAAGAGGGATATACTCACATTAGGACAAAAAAGGAATGTGCGTGTTTGCATGTTATTCTTCTGATTATACACGTACCTGTATTTGTGTACACGAGACTCTTTGTTTATGTACGTGTAAATAAAGTCTATATGTTACCTTTTTGAGCTTCTTTGTCTTTGCCTCCACCTCTTGTTGCAGAGAAGTGAAAGTCTCCCTCAGCTCCAGCGTCTCCTCGTCCTGAACCAACATTTGCTGCTGCATCTCCCTCTCGCTGCGACTCTGAAAGCGCAAACCAAAACTCATTCCCGTACAGCGCGTTGCACGCGTAAAAACCGATTTCATTCTGGGTCTCACTTCTGCTCAAGTCTCACCTGCTCTGCAATCTCATGTCTTTTCAGCTCCAGCATCTTCTGCTGCTCATTGGTGTGATCTATGATGTTTTTCCCACCAACTAGCAGCTTGCTCTCCATCGCCTACAAAGACAAACAATATTTGAATTAGTATTTTTAAAGACATTCACAGGTCTCCTTACCAGCAAATATCATTTAATACAAACAGCCGATATGTAGCGTAAGGTCCAGGTGATACAGAAGTAAACTACTGGTGGTTTATCAAATACACAAGTGGTACTGCTCAATTACTCTTGTCTGGTGTTTTACTTAATCTGTTACTGAATGTAGTTGCACATGTAGTAGTGCATTTAGACAATCCAACATGAAATTTAAAGATTAAGCCAACATAGTCACACACACAACAGTCTTCAGGGGTTAAACTGATGATATTTTGATCACTGAAACTGACTAGACTGCATAAGATATATGTTTTGCTACTGAAATTTACAGTTTCAAGTTTGCCTGAGGACAACAGTTAAGTCTTTCTCTCCTTTGAAGCTCTTAAGGTCAAGCTGAGTTCATTTGGACATTTAACATTGTGAGTCTTTGTGAGTCTGTGTGTGGACGGCTGCAGTCAGTGCAGACATTGTGCTGATGAAGCTGACGGAGCTGGAAGTGGCCGGTTTAACGTCGTAGTGATGACGCCGTACAACACAAGCTGATTTCTGCTGAGACCTCAGACTTCAGATTTTGACTTTGTAAAATCATGAAAATATCCATTTGAATGAAGAATAAACTGTACTTCTTTGCATTTTTCCCTCTCGTCTCAACACGTGACACGATGTGTGTGAGTGAGATGTTTTCACAGTGAAGTTGTCACATCTGCTTGTTATCGGTGACTTTAAGCTGCGTTTTTGTTTCTGCTGTTTGAAAACATTTGCCGTCCCAGGTAGCACCACGGTACAATCAAAGCATCTTCACCTGCCGCTACTAACTTCAAATAACATCAAACAACAGCTGTGCATTACCACCCACAAAGTCTAAAATATGCACATTTCTGGAAGTAGTCTGACAGACTTTGTGCTTTTAAAGTAGCTTTAGTCAATATTTTAATCGATGGTTAATGGACTGTATTTATATAGCACTTTTCTACCTCTTGGTACACAAAGTTCTTTACAATGCACATGGGAATCGAACTATCAACCCAAGCCACAATGCTCCAAATGTAGAGGAAAAGATGAACGGAGAACCCATGATCCAACTCTGAGCTCTGTGGAGCTTTGTGGCAACAAATGACACACAATAAAGAGCCAAATAATTCCCTCAGAGGGTGGTCGAGACCAAACACAGAGCAAAAAAAAGGTCATCACGACATGAAGGCGTGCGATAAACACATCGCAAAACACTGGTTTAAATAGGATGAACATGAACAATTATTTTATTTACGTGTGGAATGCATTCACACATTGCCATCTCAATACTGAACAATGTTATTGCACATTACATGTCGTGCAGGTCTAGTTACGTAATACTTCAATTCTCTATGATGGACAGAAACATGACTCCTAATCCCCAACGTCATTTATTCATTTAACACGATAACGAAACAACAAACGTGGAGTTCTAGCTCTTATTTGAAGCCTTTAAAATGAAAATCGACGGTGCAGATTTTACCACATCTTTGCACTGACAACATTTCATGCCTCTGGTTACGGCGTCTCTGGTTACCATGGAGACACGCACAAACACACTTGCCGCCGCTGTGACAAAACTAATGGCCGCCCCGAGGGCAGAAATATAAAATGAGCGCAGAGACGACACAGTATAGAGAGAGAAAAGGGGACAGAGAGAGGAGGAAAACGTGAGGAGGAGGCGGGAGATGAGGGCAAAAAGGGGCCTAAAGAAGGGCAACGAGGGGCCACGGCTACTTTGTATGGACCACATTCCTGTGACTGTGGACAGGCCTATACATCCTATACACATGCTACACTGTCCACATGATTGTATGAGCACAAAACACACACACAGACTTCAACTCATGCAGGGAGTACAGTGGAGTCCTTCAGAGACGAGCGTCTGCTGCAGGTCTTTACAGAAAGCCTCTTTGTTTCAGGCGGTCTTTGTGTTTTGTGTGTCGACGTGTACGAGTGCATGTGCGTGTGTGAGACCGACTGCTCTTCTGCTCTTTGTGTTTTGTCATATTCTTTCAGCTTCATTAAAGGGCTGATTCTGCTGGTGTTTTTCTCTCGTGAATCCAACATCGCCCCCCCCCTTCCTGATCGGCCGGTCACATAGATGTAAATCCTTCTTTACGGGCTCCACGATGCACACCACGAACGGTCTGCAACTTAAAAAAAAAAAACACAGCGCGACACTTGCCGTTTCACTCTCTTTGTGCGTTTTGATGAAATACAGTGACAGAATGCTTCACGATTTATGATTTCACTCCTCTGCGCGTCACACGGGCTTCATGAAACACGAGCGGTGACTCAGCGAGTCCAAATGACCTTCAATGTCATGACAAACGAGTCATTTCTCACTCAAGTCATTATTCTGTTTCTCTGCACGCACACACGCAATCAGGATATCTGATTTTCTCTCAAGGTCACCGTAGAGCTTAAGGATCTCCTCCAGACATGTTGCACGGCGTAATAAAACACTACACTTTGAATAAGAACAAAACTCAGATAAAAAGTCGTGCAACTGAAGAGTGTAATTGCTATTTCTAAGCTGATCTCACGTCTCACGTCTGTTGTAACGTTTTATATTTTGTCTGTTTTTGTCATGTTTTCTTGGTCTTTCTTTCCTGATTAAGTAGAGGTTAAACAGTCAATCAATAATGATTTAAGTTTTTCCACAAAAGACATTTGTATTTGTATGCTGAAAATTGTTCAAATGACAACTTCAACTCCAGAATTTTATAGAATAATATAATACAGCTCATTTCGAAAGTTTATGAAACGGAATTTGCGCAAATAACATTTTGTGTTTAAATGACGTTAAAGGTTAGTTATGGTGGGAACGCTGTGCCTTTATTCTCCTCACCACTCTGTGTAAAAGGTATGAACTACCTGCAGATGGAGGGATTTATTAGGCCCTGAGATTTGCCTGCAGCCTCCCTTTAGGTGCCTGTATGTAGCCTGAAAGGTAAACCTCAGGGCAAAAAAAAAAAAAAAGAAAATCTTTACACTGTGCTGTGCTGAAGGCTTTTTGCTGTGAGCTCACAAAACAAATTAAATCTGAAACTGATGAACAATCATTTGGATGCATAAGTAGGAGGAGAAAAACAAGAAGCTGGAGCATATGCCGCCCTCCCTTTCCTAATACAGACACTTTTTATATGTAGGACATGTTTTTGATTAGATTTAATGTTGTGATTTGCAAATAAATGATTCGTCTTTAATGTTTTTTTTTGTGCTCAGTTATGATTTTAAGAGCATAAAGTTGACCAGACCCCTTTTCTTGGTGGTTTTTATAAAGAATGACTTCTCTTATGTAATTATTTAAATCATTAACATAGATATTAATACTGTAATCACAAGTAATGCGGTTTTTATACTTTAAAGGAAACACTACACTTGTAAATGCATTACTCTTCTCCTGGTGCTTGTGAGTGCATGTATGTGCCAGAGTGCGTATTTGTGTGCATGTATAATCTGCCCATAAGTGCATGCACACATTCTTTTGGCTGTGACTGATCCATTTCCTGACGGGAAAGTGAAGAGAATGGGAAGTGCTGCGTATTGAGCTAGCTAATCCGCCTCATCCCAGCCAATCACAGCGAGAGCACGGCCTGCTGGGAGCAACGCGGCTATAAATACAATGTGACGACAACAGGTCTCGTGTGCGCGGCGGAGACGGAAAACATGCAGGGAAGAGATGGAGACAGATGAGAAGAAAAAGACAAGAGAGAGAGACAACCGAGCGGGGGGAAAAAGAGGAGAAAGGTCAGGCCGTCCCTCAGAATCAGTTTCACAACAGCACGGGTCGATGCAAAAAAACCGTTTAGAGACACAACTTGAAGCTCAAATCTCATTACCGTCCACTAACTGTCAGTCATCTGCTGCCTCTAACAAGCACGACGCGAATCCAGTAAGAAACATCCAGACAAGCCCAGAATCCACAGATTCACCTGAAAAACATCCTCACATCCTGATCTAATTTAACTGAAGGTGGACATAAACACAAAACTCAGTAATAATGTTCATGTGCGGTTTGACATGAAGTACATGTTCAGCCAAACTGCTGTCAACCAAACAAACAAACTTAAAAAATATTCATGCCAATTGTTCAAGATCCTTCTATTATATATTGAAATATCTGAGATAGTAGTGATCTTAAAGGTTCAATATGTAAAATGCAGTATGTATTATTTGCTTTTTTAGTTCTATTTTATATCGAGACCTTGTCGACGTTTGCGTCCCTCCATGATAACAGCCTTTACACTCATTTAGGTCAGATTTTTTTGTGATAAAGTGCGACGAGGTGCTTTTTCCACCAACGTACGCTCATATTTAATGCACATTTTGAAGTTTTGCATCACAAAATGTTCATGGGAATGGCATGTGTTGTTGGAAACTTGCGATCTTACAAGAGTCGGCTTCAAATTCAGCTTGACGTTTTAGGAAAACAGGGCTAATGCTCGTCTACAGCAGCAACACTAGCTACCGTTAGCTTAGACAAGGAATCCGCTAACGTGAGGAAACATCCGCCTCCAAGCACAAACACAGACTCGCAAACTTCTCATAAGCACACGAGCAAATGTTTAAATGCTTTTGTGTTTTTTTGGTGTGTGTAAGAGGGATTTTTACTATTTGATCAGGTGGAATATTTCACCAAACATAAATGACATTACGGTGCATAAGTTACACACTATATTTGTTAAATGGGAGGATTTAGTCACTAATTGTTCAAGTTAAGATGTAAACTATTGTTTGGAGTTTGTTTGAGCATTGAGACCTTAACACAGCTTGAATAAAATGTTTTAATTAATAATTCATATGTGTGTAATTTCTCTGTATATTTTATGAGGCTACAGCAGCTACATTAGCAAAATAATGTATCTACTATCTGAACAAACATGACCATTCCATCCACTACATGTAGAAAAATAAACACATTTAACATTTAAGCGAAGACATTATTTGGTCTCTTTGTGTTTGTTTGTTTCACACACACACACACACACACACACACACACGCACAGGCTTTAACATCACGTAGACACACAAACTAAAAACAGACACACAGACACAAACAGAATTGATTCATCAATATTTCAGTGACTGAGCCTCCCATGCTGAAAGATGGAGCAGCGATATGCTCACACCATGCGTTTCCATGTGTTTCGGGGACATTGCATCGACTTCTGTTACTTTCCTGGAGACTCCTTACGTTAAGGGGGCATGAATTCCCCATAATGCGAGATATATATGACCGCGCAAAGACAAACAACACACACAGGCCTCCCTCTGTCCGTCCAGGCTTTTCCTCCTCTAATTAGACAGGAAGGCAGCCTTGTAAACAGGAAACACAGTCATTCTATCCATACGGCCGTACATTGTGTGTGTGTGTGTGTTCAGCATATGCTATGAAGCTGACAGGTACATATGTGCATACAATCTGTACACGCGTGCACATGAAAATAATAAAAATACACAGTAGGTAATACTTGATCTTTAAGGCACAACTGCTGTAGCAAATGACGTGTGAGAGACGTGTTATGTGGCTGAATAGAAAACACAATATATTTTGCTGTTTTTATTGCGTTTAGGACAAAAGAAAGAAGTGATGACATGCAACAAAGGTCTGGGAGTCCAACGTTGTTGCTCGTGGACGGTGACCTCAAGCTCACCTTTAAAACGCGAACAGAATAACACCTCAGAAGATGGAACATCATATACATCAGTTAAAAGTGTGTGTGTTCGGCTGATGTTTAAACTAAAGCGTAGCCGCAGAAAACTGTGAATAGTCATTCTTTCCACAGTACAGAGGCTACATGTGTGTGTTTTTGTGTTATGCTGACTATTTTTCCCATGAGGCAATGGGTATTGTTGTGGACCATGCAGTCTGATTGGCTGAACTTCAGCAGACAGGATGCCAGTTTAAAAAAAAACAAAAAAAACCTCTTCAGGACCTTATATACAGCGTATTCAGTCAGTGTCATTTTCGACAAATGATAAAAGACAGCGAACTACACAGATGCAGCGAGTTAACGTAACGTGAACGGTCGCATGTTTGTTTTTTACATGAGGGAATCAATTATCGTCCTGCCTCAGGCCTATTTGTCCTCTGTTTGCTGGAAAGCCTGACAATGCAGCATCTATTCCAGGCTCCTTACAAAAGAAATCAAAGCATCAAAAGAAACAGGGAGGGAGAGCCAGTGTTTCCCAAACACAGACTTTTTTTGTTTTCAGTCTTTAAATTCACACTCTCAAGAGCTGGTTGTGTCCATTAAGACAAAATATACTCAAAATTCTACAGTTTATTTCAATTTTGAGAGTGTTTTTAGTGATATTTTTAATCAAAGATGCATGAAGTCAGCCTGTTCGTGCTGCTTTTCTGGGAAAGGATAAAAACGCATTCTTAAAAATGCAGACAATCGCTAAATGAAGATGTCAAGACGAGTCAAGGGAAAATAGGATTATCAAAAACGTAAAACGCCACTTCTTCACTTAAATTAAGCCTAAAACATGTTAAATTGATGATACTTATCAGATGATCAAATTAAAGGGGAACACAGAGGAAAACTGGGAAAAAGTAGAGATGTTCAGTGAAAAGAAATTTGATTTAAGTGTAAAACGTGTCAGACTGACGATACTTATCTCAAGATCAAATTCAAAAGTGACGGAAAACAGAGAAAAGTAGAGAAAAGACTATAAAAAGAAAAAGTGAGGAGAAGCACTGCAGGGACTTTCAGTCACCTCCTCACTCCCAGATGTTTTTCAGGTTATTTGTTTACAAGATCAAAAATGAACCTGAAGCTCAACTTCTCGCCTGAAATGAAAACTAAGTCCTTAAAGTGCTCGGAGAACTGTACAAGTGTATTCTTTCTGAACCAGCAGATTCACTGAAAAACAGGAGAACGAACAAAAAAAAAAGAAATAAAGAAAGAAAGAGAGACGGAAAGAAAGAAAGATCTGTGTAAGGGAGAAGGACAGTAAGAAGAAGAGAGGCAGCTCAGTTTTGACCCAGAAAAGTGGATCTAAGAATAGTCCAGTGAAGAGCAGCCTCCTCATGAGAAGCTGCTGCTCGACATGAAGCTCCGAACAGCAGCTGTACTGACACATGACTGTTGAAAAGCAGCACCGATACGATTACGTTCGAGGTCAAAAGAGCGATAACAAAACAAAAGTGCAGAAGGTGACGAAATATCATGCTCCCAGAGACACACACTGACGCTTACTGAGGTAAATTAGACGCATGGACTCTAAAACAACGCCACAAAGTATTGATTACGACCTCAGTTTGACCATTTTCAAATCCAGCTTCATGGTGGAAGTGTATGGTGTACGGTGGAGCTCGCATGTGGATTCAAATGAGCGTTACTGATTAATGATTCAACACGTTTTATTTTTTTTTGGGGGGGGGGGAGCCAACGTGTCGCCTCAGCAGACTAGACAGTAACGAGGTCAGGAGAATACAGTTATAATAAAAGTGCAGCCACTAATGTTGTGACGGTGTCTGTCTTAACTTCGCTGACATTGACAGCAGCTGTGTCTGAAAAATGGCATCCCTCTCTTTCGTTTGACGGGGTGTTGACAGGAGTAAAAAAGGCATGTCGTCTGCCAATCTGACCAATCAAACACCTGCATTTAGGGCAACCAGATGATCTTACATAGCGATCGATCTTTCAGATGTCAATAATCTTCAGCCCTGTTCTCACAGGACTTATACACTGGTGATTTGTAATAATTGTGGAGCTCGTCTGTGATCTTAATCCTGTGCGAATCTGCCATGTCTGTGATTTGTAAAGTAAAGAATCCACCACAAATTACCTACCCTATATACACAGAGGTCCTGTGATGACATTAGACACGTGCGAATCAACAATCTCTGTGATTTGGTTTTATTTGCAACACGTTTTGTTTCCTCCGCGCATTTATTCTGCCTATTTCCTGGTCGAGGACTACGGAGGCTGCGCTGGTGACGACGAATGAAAGTTTCAACAGTGTTTTAGGTGTAAATTCAGGAGGCTCGTGTCGGAATAATATACAACTACTGCAAATACACACAAATTTCCACATAAAATAGTCTACAACCTCTGTGCAGTGATATGTATCTGAGACGTCTACAGGTCTCCCAAATACCTGAAGCGACACTCGTATTGGGTTTGATGACATTTAGCCCACGCTCTACAGCCAAAGCACGTGTAATTAATTATACATGATATAAACTCCTGCCGAGCGGGCCTCACCGTGTGAATTCATTGCAGCTTTTTCACATGACATGACAGAAGATCACACGTTGAGTCTGAATCTGTGAGGTTGTGAAAACCCGTTCTGGTGCAACGACCTGCAGAGCAATCAGGAGGCCACGGTTTATTACGTTTTGTCATGTGCAGAAACACTGTGGCACCTACAGCAGCTAAAAAAAACAGTTGCACCAACACAACAACACAATCCACAGATAACAGCCTGCAGGAGCACCAGCTGACCGACACCGCTTGACGAAGCTGCTTTATGACCCAGTTCCATTTGTTTAGAGCGAGAAGAAAAGAGAGAACGAGAGAGAGAGAGAGACTCGATAGCGTCTCAATCTGATTTTATCTGTAGTCGCTCATTTCTGAACTCATTTCCAGCCGGAGCCCCCTCCTCTCCTCTCCTTCGCTCTCTCAGTCTGTCCGTCCGCCTAGCAACCTCTCTCCTATTGGTCAGAAGAGCAAAAATGGAACCTGCAGGTCACAGGCTGCGATTGGTCTAATATCAGTCTCAACCAATCAGAGGGAAGTTAGGCAGGGGTTTGAGGGTAAATGTGAAGGTGATTAAACGATACATTCTAGGTTTGAATCATCGAAACAGCCAAAGAGATTTTAAATTATTAAGGACATCAACCTTGTAAATGTAATGAGCTTTAAAATGGGTTAATAATTAGTCCTTAATAAGTGGGTATCAGACTTCAGATAGCTTTGTTTACAGTGACTGTTTTACCAATCTATTTCAATTTCGTCCCTCATCACTTAAATTCGTGCTTTATAAAGGGATCTTTTAACAACCAGCGTGAAAAGAAGGAAAGATTTGAGGCAGCAGAACCTGTTTCAATCATCAAATGGGCACCTGACTCGTTAAAATGCACTTGAAAACTGTGAACTTATCCTGCAACACCATAAATCCACCTGTAACTTGCATGACAAGTATTGTTCTGCAGGTTTCCTATTGCACCACCAGCTACAGACGAGCACGTCAAATGTGCAACAATCCACACTTACATCTGCTATTATGACTGAATATTTGCGTTTTTATGGACAAATATGGCAAAATGCACCGGATGGCGTAGTCATAAGGGTCAAAAGGTGGATTTTAAAACGCTGGACACGTCTCATCCTTATTGGACGCCATCTTGACCACGTGAAAATGGAGGCAGAGGAAGCTGCAGCGTGCGAAGCTATCCTTAGCTTTCATGTTACTAAGATACTTTAGCAAAGACATGACACGTTGTCGGCGCAGATGGTGTTGTATAATTTCCACCTCGGATGAAACGGGGGCCACACACGGCAAGTAAAAGTAAAAGCGCCTTCATTTTTATTCGCTTTGAATAAAACTGAACTGATGTGAGGTGAGCAAACAATAGACATTCATGGTTAAATGTTGCAGATTAGAATCCTGTTGCAAGTATCCAAAACACAGGTCACTTCCTCTGCTTGACCGTTTTAGCATGAAACACAGAGAGAGAGAGAGAAGACCGTCTGAACGATGCAGCGAAATCACAGAAGAGTTTGTAGACTTTGGCACAAAAGTACGAACCCCACGGTGCTTCGGAGGACAACGTGAGGAGGAGAAATACGAGCTGCCTCTCACAGAGATGGACATGAAAGCCCTCAGTCTGAAGGTCACGTGATCAGGATGTACATTAGCTCTGTCTCATGGGACTTTCCACATACCTCATATCTGCACTCGAGATGAAAAAAATGCCACATCCAGGGATCATACAAGACACAGAGAGGCTGACGATTCTCTTTTCAACCAGCAAATCCCTGCATTTGGGAAAGAAATAGCCCGATTTCTCGAAAACAACGGCTTTTAAACCTGTCTGTAATGGATGTTGAGTTTGGGGAAAAAAGTTTTAATGGTTGACTTTGTTTCCTCACAAATAATTGTAAAAGAGACAGGTCCGGTCCTTGATTATTTTTGGCTGTTAAAAGTGTGATGAGAGATGATGAGATGATCAGATGTGAATTGTCCTGCAAACTATGAAGCAACATAGACCTTTGAAGCATCAGTAAAAACAAAGAAATAAAAAGGAAATTATACTAATACTAAAAGTAGAGGCAAATGTAATAAATGTCTCTGTAACTACATCTTTCTTACTTTTTCAGCCATTTGACTTTTTACATGTCGCCAATAATATTCTTGATTATTTAACTTTGAACCATTTATTCATTGAATTTACAGCCATGTCGTGACAAGTATCAGTATCTGAATATGAAACGACGTTTGGTTGGGTGTAAAGTTCACAGTTTGGGTTCAAATAAGAACACACCAGCGGTTCTTGTTTACTTGAAATAAACAGAAGACGAGACTATAAGAGGGGATTTTCCTTTAATCACAAACCCTCAACCTGCTCCTGCATTGTTGTCAAAGAAGTGACATATTCGGTCTTTCCTCCCACCGTTGAAAACATCCTGCCGTTTGGAGCTGCTCAGTAAAGTGATCCAGTCGAGTCTTGGACGGTCCTGCTGTAGCCACAGTATTATAGACTGCAGTCACTCAGTCATTCTGCACGGGTGACTTATTGACTGGAAATGCCCGTGAATCAGAGCAAGTAATTAATGCAGCTCTGACTCAGCCTTTGATTGTGTGTTCATGTGTGTGTGACGAGGGGAAAGGGGAGGACTGACATTTTAAGCTACGCTGGACCGGTCACAGCTCTGTCTGGACGTCTTTTATCCGGGCTCTGTGCGACCCGTCAGCAGGCGAAAGCGACAAACAGCGGCTGAAACACCACTACTGTTGGAGGATATCAGGATGCGAGATAAAGACTTCAGGGACAGCATTTATCTCGGGTCTCGTACAGATCTACGGGAGCTTTTTTTAAAGTCTCAAAAAGTACCCCGATAATGTCTCTGTGCTTATCTCCACTCAGACGTGAAGGGCTGAAAGGTTTTAACAGACAGCTTGTGTAAAAACACATGGAATGAATAAAGAAGGTGCATTAAAGGAAGCGTGGGATGGATTTTGTTAGAGCTTGACTCAGATACTAAATGTCAACTGACGATTCTTCTCAATTAATCTGTCCATAATTATCCATTATTTTCGATTAATCAATTAGTTGTTTGGGCTATAAAGTCAGAAAATGGTGAAAATCACTGCTTGAAAGCTCAAGATGTTTTTTTCTGCTTCTCAACCCAAAGATATTCAGTTTGAAGTCAGAGAGGAGGAAATAAACCGGGAGATATTCGAGTTTATGAAGATGGAGTTTTTAGTCTTAAAAAAACAACTCTACAAATAGAATAAAAGTTATAAAGCATATAGTGCCTTGAATCTGATTGATGATCTGAGCCGTGTTTTCAGAGCTGGTGTAAAATACAGATATAAAAACACACTTGTGACGGCGTTACATCAGTATTACTGCACCGAACAAACTTCAGTTTCAAAATGTCAGATACCGCCGTGAAGTGTGAGCTGGAAAAACATGTGCATCGTCTCTACAGTTTTACTGGGACCCAAACTGTAAAGAGAGAAGATGCTGGACAGAACAGCCCTGTAACAGCAAAGGCAAGAGCTAACGTAACACAACGCGACGTCGACAACTGCGCCATTAATGCTGATATCCAGATGCGTATTAATAACCGCCTCCATCGCAGGCTTCCCACTGCATCCGCGTGTAAACGTCTCTGAAGAAACAGCTAAATTGTTTGGAAGAGTGATTATGAGTTATGAGTAAATTGCGGCCGTGTGTTTATTTTATGAAACATTGCCAGGTGTACGTAACTGTTTTATGAAAGCAATAAACCATGCACGTCCTCTTGGGGCTTTTGATTTCTGTAACCTGAGAGTCTGACTGGATGTTTTTTTGCCCCTTCAGACTTTTTTAGTGAAGTTGTTGCAGAAATGAAGCTGCTGACTGCAGAGATTGAATGACTGGATTATTAATAGCGATGGTGTCCAGAGCTACAGAAAAAAAAAAAAACACCCAAAATGCATCACACAGAAATCTGCCTTTAAGGTAAATACAACCCGTCTGCTGTCAGCCACACACGGTTGTACTCGATGTTTTTGCGCGTTTCCGATGTATATCTGGTGTCTATTACAAACACACGGTGGTGTAATTATGAGGCGCCCACTGTTATAGTCCATAATGTCCCGAACTAAACAGATCATCAGATTATCACACGTGATAATCCACATGGACCACATGTCCCTAATCTGTAATCTGATTTACTGGATTGTGTCGGCGGCATGTTTGTCTATGATTGTGAGGACACATTTTAGTTTTAAACCGTTCACACTGAGTCGTTTTCACTTTTTCAGACGGCTGAGTGAGGGTTAAGGTTAGTATTTGTTTTAGGGTGATTAAGATACAATAGTCGTGATGTTAAAGAAATATGCTGTGAGAGGATTTAAACTGGAGATGTCAAAGACAGAGCGAGGGTCTTAATCTGAGATGAAGCTTTTACGGTCGATTGTTTGCACTTATTTGTAACTTATTGGTAAACTGCCTGGCACTCGAACTTCACCAACGAATGGGGATTTTCGTAGTTTGTACCGATGTATTTTTGTATTATATCATCAGTTTTCTGTTTACTGTGGCGTAGATAAAAACATAGATGGACATTTGAGCGCAATGTGTAATGTAAAACCGTGTACTGTAGGAATCTGCATCTGACAGATTCTGCTGGAGACAAAAATAACATCCTGGAACAGTAAACATTCAGCGTCACAAATGATGAGACGAGACAGACATGCGGATAAAAGGTCCCAGGTCCACCGCCACGTGGCAACACATCCGCAAACATTTCGACGGCCGCTGTTTACACAACACCGAAGGAATGTTCCGTTCTGAGTGCATTTTGAAGAAGGAGTTCAATGTTTTTGGGTGAGTTATGACCTTTTTTGCAGGTGAGCTGTGCTGTTGTCCTGAACCATACAATCTGTTTTCACAAATGCAGAATGTTACCACTTTCAAGAAATAAGAAAAGCGTAACTGACCCGCGGTATCAAATGGATTATTAGAAAAAAATGGGCCTCGTGTCGGAAGTAATATAGGAACAAATTTGCTCTTATGTCTTTTATTTGTTCTTGTCTGTCCATTGATTTGTGGGATTCACTAGTGTTTCCTTATTTTTTACCTCATCTTTTTTTCTTTTTTGGCTTTTTTTCCACTTGATTAGAATAGATACGTATTGAGAGGCAGGGGACGACATGGGACAAATGGCCTGAGTCGAACCCAGACCGCTGCAGGGAGGCCTCGGCTCATGTGGTACTCGCTCTACCAGGTGAGCCACTAGGGCCCCATGTTTGCTCTTCTCTATAGATAAAAGAACATTTTGAGTGGTCAAGAATACGCTCGCCAAGATTACAAAACATCTCAGTTTCACAATCCAACAGGGAAGGAAACATTAAAGAACAAAAAAAGCACTTGAATATCATATACGTAATCAAATGTAGATAATTATACTGATGCCAGGTCTAAGCTCTCACCTTGTACTTCGCCGTCAGCTGCTCGGTGGCTTCCTGTTCCTTCCTCAGATCCCCCATCATCCTCTCCTTCTCTCCCAGGAGCCTCTGCTTCTCCTCAGCCAACAGGAAGCGGTCTTCTCTGATGGCCTCCTTCTCCATCTCCAACCGCTGCTCCTCCTGCTTCACATAATCCTCCGCCTCCTTCTCCACCTCCTCCTCCTCCTCCTCCTCCTCCTCACCCACCGTGTCGTCGTCCCAGCCCTCGCCGTCCACCTGCTCCTTCTTCTGTTTGCTCCTCCACTTCCTGTGGTTCAGCTGCGCCCTGAGGCGAGCGATTTCCTTCTGGAACTCGCGCAGCAGGGCGTCTTTGGGGTCCTCGTTCACTCTGGGCTGGTTCTGGATGTTCTTGGCTCGGTTGGCGTAGCGGAGCGTGGTGAGGGTCTCGTCGTAGTGCTGGGGGGCCGGGCCTAGAGTGGCCACCATGACAGTCTTGGCGTTCCCTCCCAGTGAGTCCTGCAGCAGTCGGGTCAGCTTGGAGTCCCGGTACGGCACGTGGCCGCTGCGCCCGTCTGCCAGAGCTGAGATCACATTCCCCAGAGCGGACAGGGACAGGTTGATTTTTGCTGCTTCCTTCAGGCGTTCACCTTGGACGCCTGTCTTGGCTTGGCGCTCGCTGCCTGCCAAATCCACCAGGTTTAAACGGCCGACCCGGATGTGCTTCCTGCCATCCGGTCCAGGCTGGCTGCACTCCACTGTGATCAGGAATAGAGCGTGGGAGCGTGACGAGTGCTCGTTCATGTCCGTCGCCCCGACTGCCCTCGCCTGGTTGCCCATGTTCATCACCTCCTCAATCTCCTTGATGCTTTTGCAGACACATGACGTGAGGTCGCGCACATAGACTCCAGTATCCGGACTCTCCCTGAGCTCCAGTGCCCTGGCGTTGGCGTGATTGGGATCGAGGAGATCCCGAACGTCCTCTAGATAGATCTCGAGGTAGGAAGCGCGCACTAGATACTGCTTATCAGACTGAGAGCGGGAGATGTGAGTGAAGATGTGGTCAAAAGCATTGGGGATCACACCCCGCTTCTCTGGGTCCATCCACGCACCCTGCATGGTGTAGGTCTTCCCAGTCCCGGTCTGACCGTACGCAAATATGGTACCATTAAAACCTGCAAGCACCGAGTCTATCAGAGGCCGCACGCTCTCATCGTACAGATCTCGCTGTTTGGAGTTTGCATCATAAACAGCATCGAACGTGAACGTCTTCTGGGGTTCGCTCGGTGGTGCTCGAGGGTTTCTGAGGATTACCTGTCCGAGCCGCAGATCCATCTGCACGATGACACCTGCAGGCCCGTTAGACTCCTCTTTCCGGTTCAGAGGCCGGCATCGAACTACCACCTTCACTGACTCACTGCTCTTATTCTTTGACATGACTGGTTCGTGGTCGTACACACAAAAGGACAACGTGTATAATATCACGGATGAAAAACTGACACCTTAAATCGGTCTAAACGTCCTCCTCCTCTGCCTGTCTGTGAATTGTATAACCATTGATTTTTGAATCATTAATCATAAATTCAGTCAGGTTTCTTGATTATATCATAAAGGAAAATGGCTACAACGTCTAAAGACACATGTTCATTCATTCAGACATTAACCAGTGCGTATAATGAGATCTGTTTCTACGGCTAACTGCCTTTGCCTTATTGTCTGTAATATTAGCCTACAAATAGACAGACGGTCAGCAGATCTCACGCGTTGGATCGACGCTCCATTGCAGTCCCGCTACGCGTCCACGTCCACTCGGTAAAAAAACATCCCGGCGCTGACAACCGAAAAATTCAATTCATAAATCACATCGTCTTGATTCGTCGCGTCCCGTGGATCCGCCGGCGCAGACCGCCGTCCGCATCTTCCTGCTCTCCTGCTCAGAGATGCTCCGAGGTGGATCTGCGGCTTCTCGCTCTCGGGCTGTGCGGACTGAACACACACACACATACGGAGACACACGGACACACGCACGCACGCACGCACACACACACACACTCCGAGTCATTCAACCACCACACCCCACATCACTGCGGAGGGGAACGAGGGATCATGGGAAATGGAGTTGGACAGCCAAACGCTCCTCAACGATGTTTGTTGACAAGTTAAACCGGAATTTGTCGATTTAGCGAAGTGTGAGAGTTCATATTCTTTACTTAAAACGTGCACAGCGTCGTTTTTTTTTAAAATGAATTAATAGTTTTACTCTGTACGTTAAAAGACAGCGGTGGGAAGTATTTTTACTCCAATAGACTTTTGCATTTTTAAGGTAGATACTTGTTAATATTTCCATTTTCTCCTACTTTATACTTATATTCCACTGTATTTCAGAGGAAAATATTGTACTGTAATCAAATATTACGACTTTAACACAGTACTTTTACTCAATGACTGTCCTGAATTAGGCCTGCGTTTGTGAGGTACATGTACTTTTCTTGAGTATTTACATTTTTTCTGCAACTTTATACATATACTGCACTAGATTTCAGAGGAAAATAGTGTACTTTTTACTTCGGCATTGTCCTCAGACAAACTTTAAGACACGTCTAATGGTGAAATGGTGTCTTTTCAGTCTTAACACTTATATGTAATGAAGTCTAACCATCTCTAATCAGTTCGATTAATCATAGTTCAAGGTTTTTCCCACCGTTATAATAATAATAATGGTTCAAAGTTCTGTGAAATTGTATTAACTTTGTTGTTCTTGCAGGAGGACCCCCAAACCGTCCACACTGGTTTCCAAACGTTTTGGCTTCTGACGTCTTACAAAAAGCAGTGTTACTCGTGTTACTGGCTCCAACAAATAGTATTTCATTTGTTTTGCAAGTGATCTGTAGTTAAAATACCTGTGCAAACACGGTGAATCATTGCAAAAACACCGTCATGATATGATGCACGTAAGTCATTCAGTAAAAGACTCTCACACACCTTTGATATAAAGGACAAAATATGAATTATGCAGCAACATTAAATACAATAGGTCTCCCACACAAATTAAGGTCAAGGGGGGGCAAATGCAAGATTAATCACTACAATATTATTGAACCATTTTGCTCAAATATGACACAGCAGCACCCCCTAGCGACAGACCCTTAGAAAGCATGACGCCCTGCAGCTCTTCACAGTCAGATTCATGTGTCATCGATGACTAATGAGTCCTTATGTTATGTGGTAATAACGACATTTGCTGTTGAAACGGTCAAGATTTGTGGCTTCTCGTGACAAAATTGCAAAAGTGTTTTTTCACATATTTAACTTTAATTGGTAAACAAATTTGGTTGTCTTTAAAACGAAGTCACAAAAATAAGATTAGCATTCATCTGACATGTTAAGCATCCCATTTAACATTAAACATTCCATTAATGAATTTCCCCTGGGAATCAATAAAGTTTATCTGTGTCTGTATCTGTATTTACACTGGATCAAAGAACATAATATCCGGTGCCTGTAGTACGTGCATCAAGTTGTAGTTGTTTTATCAAACATTTAATACAACTTCTTTTTGACTCTTAAAGTGAGGACATTTTGGCCACAAAAACCACACCTTCGGGGTGACTTTTGAAAGAGCAGTTTGAGGGTTTAGCCTTGATTTTAGAGTCCGGGTTAGAGTTCGGCGACGTTTAGGGTAAAGGATGAGGGAATGGATTTAGTCGGTGAGTGTGGTCACAGTGCAAAGGGAGCGGGACACAAAGTGTCAGACAAAATTTAAAACAGATATTTTATTCATACTGAAAATCCCAGAAGGAATACTCCACTCAACTTTATTTATATACCACCTTTTAAATGATGAATGCAGCTGCAGTGCTTTACACGCCAGACTAAGAAGGTCACTCGGAGAGCGCAGACCTCCACCAAGTCCAAAAGGTCCACTCTTCTTCTTCACCTAGTTCCACAAGTTGTGACCTGCGTTCTCCTCCTTTTTGTCTTTTGATGCCACTGTTTAGTTTAACTGACTGTTACCGTGGCAAAAAAAAAAGGTCTGGTGCCGTTTGGTAGTTATTTTATTTTATTTATTTTAATGTAACTGTTACCGTTCTACGTTCTAACTTAGCCTGGGCCTTTCATGTGTTAAAGAGAGAGAAACACAATTCCAGTCTCCTCCCGTTTTTTTATGGATCTGTTCCAATATTTAATGGGTTTGTCCTTGGCCCACGTCCTACCCTTCCACCAAGTTTAATAAAAAATGAGCCCAGTAGTTTTTGCGTAATCCTGCTGATGGACAGACACACAGACATATACTCCTTTGCAAGACTCAGCGGGGTTTTTGCTACAGGTTTCTGGGGGGCTCTCATAATATTTGACCATTTAACATTACAATGCTTAAAAAAACATGATAGAAAGCCTTTAGGATAGTTTCTTCAAACAAACAGACACGAAGGATAGTAAAGTTTGCAGAGTGACTTCCCATATGATAAAAAAGCCTCCACAGTGTCAATACTGGAACATGAAAAACAGGGCGAATAATAATGACTGATCGATAAATGTTTTTGGTTTGTGTTTGTTGAAGTAGGACAGGATCGTTGTATTTACTGAAAATCCCTGTTTGGTTTGCTTCGGGACGCTTTGTGCTTCTGTCCCTTTAACGACTCGTTCGTGGGGAAGTGCAAATTATCCGAGTGTTACAGGTCAAGGTGGACTTTCCACGCGTGTACGATCGTGTGATTAGAAAACAGGATACCAGGAATTTTCTCCGTCGACCCGAAACCATGTCATTTTACATGATCGCACAGAAATAAAGGTTTCTAGTGCTCTCTAAAAGAAAATCTGGAGGGAATGCGTTGTGGCTTATGAAAACTTAAGAAAATGAACAAAAGTTCTGCAACTGCTTATTGATTTACCTATTTCTGACTTATATGACGTTTATGTTATATGTATGGTATTCATATTAAAAAATCCCGGTTCACAAGCTTAAAAAGTGATGTCTCAGTTGGGAAGCTGCAAGATTCAGTATTTTATAGCTATTTTGATTCTAAAATAGTTCACGTGAATTCATATCTAATACATGTATATGAATGGCAGCTTTTGTTTTCCATATGTACCATGAACGTGACAAATTGTTTCACGAACAGAATCTAAAACCAACACATTTCTGGCTAAGATTTAAGTGAACAAACAACCTCAAACAACGCGTTTATTTCTGTCCATGAATCGTCATCGTCAGTCATTTCATCCGTAAAGAATCCAGTTAGTTTGAACTGTTTGGAGCATTTTGCAATTAGGCAAAGGTGACGCATCCTGTGACTGTGACGTTTCCGTGGTTTAGACCTTATTAGACCTTAGAAATGCTGAATAACACCGAAGTCCTCTGGTTTAATTGTCAGACAGGAAGATGTGAAGACATATCCTCCTAAATGTGAAGAACTATGTAACTGTCACTGCCAGTACAAAATGTGAAAATGTGAGCGGCAGTCATTGGCTGCTTGTGTGAGAGACTGTGAGAGACAAACCCTGAGGCCCCGAGCAGCGAAATGCAGGAATGCACTCTGCTGTTGGAAAACGGCTGCGTTAAGACACGATTTATTGTCTTAACAAAGACTGCGGAGGAGGCATATTAGGCTCTTTGAGCGTTTATCCTACATTTTAATGCCAGGATGCGACCTCTTTTAATGGTCAGTAAAGCCCACTAGTCCTTTTTATTTTTAGAATATATGTACCTGAAACTGCTCCTGTAACCTCTGTAAACATCTGCTGAAGGCTATGCACAAGTTGGATTTTGTTAGGATGGGTGCATCGTTTTCCTCTTTTTCATGTCTTCCTTCCTTCCTT
>JAPQRN010000017.1:6739134-6752532 GCA_037367275.1 Coranthus polyacanthus | reverse complement strand
TATCTATCTATCTATCTATCTATCTATCTATCTATCTATCTATCTATCTATCTATCTATCTATCTATCTATCTCCCTTTAATTTATATTATAGGCTATTTTTTTTCTTATGTAATCAGGACATTTTCTCCAGTGGTTGATAATGCTTATGTCTTATTCAAAGACCGTTAATTATTTACTAAAAAAAATCTAAAAAATGTCTATTTTACGTAATTACAGTGGCCCAATAAGGTCAAACAACCTAATCAGCCTCGTTCTCTCGCATTATAGTGTCGCTGTCCACCTAGCGGCCACTGTGTACGTTACTGCGGCAAATCTCATTATGCACTGAATGAGCAGTGTGGCTTAAGCCAGTACAGTTAACCCTGGCTGAGGCACATACCTGATATCTAAACACACATTGTTTTGTAAAATGAGCCGGCTCCGTGTCGGGCTGCGTGTTACAGAGACAGCCCCGCTGCGGTAAAACCCCGGTTGGATGTCTGGTGACGTATCCGCCGCTCCGCCGTCCGCTCTGGAGGTTGTCAGCTTCATCGGCAAAACCGTTGGCGCAGGCGCGGCACTGACAGCTGCTGTCTACTTACTCCGCAAAGTCTGTTTAATAATGGCCTGGAAATCCGGAGGAACCAGCCACGCAGAGCTTGTCAACAACCTCCGCAGTAAGTCCATTTTTTTGGTAAAGCGGCCGCACCGATGCCCTCGCCGACGCATCGCCCGAAAACGGTTTATTTTAGGGGCGACGGTTAACAGTGGAGCGGCAGTTAGCGGGGTTGCTATGCTATGTGGTATGTTGTTGTTGACCTAGCGTTACCTTTCTCCACCCCTTTCCCGAACCACGCTTACGCTGCGAAACACATGCATGCTCGCAGCGTTGCAAAAAAGAACACCCAAATAACCTTTTTGCAGTGTGTAGCCACAGATAATTTCTCCTTTCAGCTGTAGTTTTGTGTTAGGTTAGCTTAGCCTGCTAGCTCTATGTGCGTCATTTGCGACGTTGTAGCTAGCAGTAGCAGCGCGGCTAAGTGCCCTGCCCACATCCATTGATAGGTGTCTATGGCGTCAGATTTCTATCTAACTTTTACGTGAATGACACTGGCAGGTGAACATGTGTGGTCAGTTTTTACGATGCATTTGTTGGAGAATGATTGACAACGGCAGCGTGCTGTGTCACGGTGGTTTTTAGTCGCATCTGTTAACGACGGAGGATGCAAAAAAGAGCAATGACTCAGTATGCCAGTCTGCCAGACGGCTGCTGACTGGTGCGAAGTCCACTGTGATCAATGCCATCTCTGCCACATGATTTGTTCTGGTAGTAACGTAGTTCTGCCCTGGTGGCAACGAGGGAAACCATGTTAAAATATAACATGCAGTTCTGGATCCATTTTGGAGATGTGTCCACGACACTCTGTTTTTTTTTTTAAAGATGAACATCTATTGTCATTTTAAAACCTTCTACAACCATAGTGGTGCAGAAGAGATTACTGTGCAAAGCGACATTAGGACCCCTCCCAAAGTGCACAGTCATTATGGGGTGATGAGCACACATGTGCTGGTAGGTTGATGTGTAACTTGCATGTGTGCATCTACTGTATATGTGTGCATGCATGCATTTACAGACATGGATCCTCTTCTTGTTTGTTTTAATTCCAACCCTTACTTTTGTGTGTATGTGCTGTGTCTGGTTGGTACAGATTATTATATATATTCTTTAAAGAAAACCTAATGGAAAATCTCATTTAAAAAAAAAAAAAAAGTGCAAAAGAAAAAAACACACAAGATTCTGAATAATCGCATGTCTTTTTTGCATTTAGAAAAATGATGTTCATGTTCAGATACTTTATATCTGCTGCTATTTTTATTCAGTGCAGTCCAGAATAGAATTGCAACAGGCAGTTAGCTGCAAGCATTTAGACACTGACCACCAATGCGAAACGAAAGCAGAAGCATCATTATATCTCTCTCTCTATATAGTATATCTGTTTATCTGTATTGTAAGTTGCAGTCTTTCATGACAAACGTTCATGGCAAAATTACACGAGGAGGATAAAACAGTCCCACATTATACAAATATTTGAAAGTAAAGGGTGATAAAATGCCTGAAATGTGCAAAAAAGCTTGTGACTCAAATACAGGAGCAGCCCTTCATGATTTCTGGCACTGATGTATTTATTCTTGCAAAAACATGCAAGCTAAGGCATTTTGTGTTTAGAAAAACTAATCTAAAACTGTTCTTTTTGAGGAGTTACATACAATAAGCAGTACTTGCTTTATTTTTCTGCTTCTCCTGACTGAATACTTTACTGACCCATTTAGGCTCTAATACCTTCAGTTTAACCTTGGGTTTGCATAAGATGGACTTAAAAGCAGGTCACACTCGGGATGCATGCTAATTCACGACTTTGTAATTGTTTCTGTGTGCACAGAACAGGTCAGCACATGGGAGTTTTTCCAGCTATGAACTCTGAAAGACTTGCTTTTAAATCTTATGCATGTAGTTGTGTGTTACAGAAAATTAAATTTGCCCCCAAATTATACACTAAGTGACTTTATGCCCCAGAAACTGAAGCAGATAGTCTGTTTCCTTACCCGAAGGCATGCACAGATAATTTTTAATAATTATGGAAGGAAGGAATAAAACAGCTTGAAATTTGCTGATGGGGGTTATTTCGATGTCAGAAATCACTAGTAGGTGTCCATCTGGCAGCTCATACGGTTTATTTGTAATGTATCCTAAAGCGGCGCATAGCTCTGAGGGTGAGGGGAGTCGTAATGAGAGCAGCGCCGGCTGTCGTTGGCTTTTCCTGCTTTTGGCACCAGCTGCTACTGGAACCTGTTCGGAGGGATTATTCTGAAGACACTGAGTGCTGTTCTTCTGCCGCAACTTTACGTGCTCCGTCCTTTTTTTTTTTTTTTTCTTTTTTCTTTTTTTTTATGTCGGTTGTGTGTGGTCAAATCACATTTGTTATTATTTGGCAGGCTTTATCTAATCCTGTATTTAATCTGATATTCTCATTAAGTGAGCGTAATGTGATTATAGGATATCTGCAGGTCTTCTGAGGTCTCAAGTAACAACATTATCAGCAAAAACGGCCTATTAATTACTATAATAAACATACTGCGCCCTCTGAACTGTCAATCACAAGTTGATAACATAATGGAATAAACAGTGCCTGATGCTTTGATGTGATAAATGTAAATAATGTATGATAGTATACACAATATTACACACTGTCCTCCACACCCTTGAAGTCTTAAAATGTATTCACAATTTAATTTACAAATGTCTCTATTAATTGGCAACTATCAGTTTTATCTTTTATGTTTTGAGATTATCGAAGTATCAGATTCATAGGTTTAATCAGTTAATCTATCTCCTCATTTCCTGCAGCTTTTCTGATCCATTTTAAACACGTCTAATTGTATCATTAGTTTTATGCTGCTGGAAGGACGTTCATCCGACTTTGACCAGTACTTTCTTTGGAAAATGAGATCCAATTAGGTCTTAAAAGTCTTAATTTTAATGTGGTGAACGCAGCAAAAATCCTTTTGTAGGGATAAAACTCCAAAACAAATCCTAGAAGCTTAATTTTCCCAAGCAAGCAGAACATTTTGGCTCTAATATTAGAGGCAAAGAGAAGCAGAGCTCCAATCTGCTTTGGACGATTTATTAAAATCAGTTCAAGTGTCCAACTTGAAAGTCTGTCTGATTTCTCTCCAAAAGGAAAAAATCTAGCTTTTCCAATATCCTGCACTTGCTATTTTACACATTATACTTTATACAGTACAGTCAGAATCCTTCTTGTTCCTCTCTCTTAATTCAACATCTTCTTCCCACCAAGTTGCACCTGTCATTTCCCTGTATATGCAACAAAATATTAAACATTAACTAAACAACATGAACAACAAGTAATCAACGGGTTTCTTTTGTATATCTTCCTTGTGCTAAATAAAGGTTGAAATAATGACAAATGAATATGAAATAAAAATAATTTCCATTCACAATTTACGCTTAACATCTCAAATTCCACTCCAGTAATTTGGCCTCATAGACCTAGATTTGCAAATTTATTTCATGCTATGCTATTTACCCCTGCAAACAAAATAACGAATACATATTAGTGCAGCCCCTTCCCTTGTCTCTAAATGACTCAGCTGTAATGGGTTTTGTTATTTGCAATATGAATGCATTGATTCTGTCGTACTTCTTTTGTGTATTTCTGTAGCGTTTGCTTCAGGTGAGAGATTACATAATGCATCTCTGCCTTGTGTTTGTACTTGTGCATGTTTCCATAACACACAGTGACAGAAGCTGCTTTTGTGTTTTAGAAAATGGCATTATTAAAAACGACAAGGTCTACGAAGTCATGCTGGCCACAGACCGAGCCCACTTTTCTAGGTGTAATCCTTACATGGACTCGCCGCAGTCAATAGGTACGTCTGCTCATGTTACATTCACATCACAGCTTCACAGTTTACGCTGAACGCTGAGACATGAACTAACTACATTTGTGCCTCTCTTTTGACCAAAAGGCTATCAAGCAACCATCAGCGCTCCACACATGGTATGACTTTAAAGGCATTTCTGCATCCTGTCAACAGTACTTTGTGAAGCTTGTTCCCATTTCATCAGTGTATTAGTTGACAAAAATCCACCCCTTTTTTCTGAACCAAATCTCATTTTGGTTCACTCATTTACTCCTGTTCATTTTTTCTTTTATTGGATTATAATGGCAGTAAACCAAATATGATTATTGTGTTTAGAGGTGTTGATTTGCCAGAAAGGTCACATTTTTCTGTATATTTGGTTTTGAGCTGTGAAAACAAACAAATAAATGATAAAAAATGAAAATACTATCATACAACGAAAGTAGGGCTGGGCGAAAGTTGAAGGAACCAGACGGTTTTATTGTAGTTTTGCATTACATTATAAAAAGACGGAACAAGACAGAAGAGCCTAAAAGATGGAACAAGATGTAAATAATGTAAAAGCTGAAATAAGACAAAAATGGTCTTAGAAAAAACTAAACAAGCCGAAATCAACGTCACAATACAAAAATGATGTTAAAGATGCAAAAGACATAACAAGATGTATCAAGACAAAAACACACCTGCAGTCACTGATTTATTTTGTTCTTTTTTTATTTTGATGAATCAGATTAAAGAGAATGAGTGCAATCTGAGTCCTTTTTCAAGATGAAAATGACATGAAACACGCTTATCTGTGGTTTTAAACTATTCTTTATGGTCAAAAGACGATAAACACTGACAAGCAGCAAAACAACCATACAGAACATTGATAATTATCATGCCCAGCCCTCAAGGAAAGACACAAATTTGGTTATAATCAGTAATTCGTTATCCGCAGAGTTCCTGGTTTAACGTCACCATGTGTTAGCTGCTTTCTAAAGCCTGCCTGATTGATTTCACTGTGATTTTCTTGATTTTTTTTTTTTTTTTTTTTTTTTCCCCATCCCCACCTTCCGCACAGCACGCCTACGCCCTGGAGCTTCTACACGACCAACTGTACGAAGGAGCCAAAGCCCTGGACGTGGGCTCCGGCAGCGGTATCCTGTCCGTTTGCTTCGCACGAATGGTGAGCCACACATGACGGGTAAACACATACAGTTTCTCTTTGGTGGCTTTCTGATTGATTATTTATTAGTTTTGTCGACAAATCAACATAAAATGACATAGAACGATGTGATTTTTTAACTGTAATTCCTGTATAAACGGTGCATCATCCTTCTGTTTGTGCTTTACAGGTAGGTCCTAAAGGGAAAGTTATAGGAATTGATCACATCAAAGAGCTGGTAGACGATTCTATAAACAATGTGAAGAAAGATGACCCCAGTTTGATAACATCAGGAAGAGTCAAGCTAATAGGTAAGGCTTCTGTTATGAAAGGCAATGTGTGTCTTAAAAGCAGCGTGACCCTGTTTACCCTTGGTTTTAAAATGCATTGTGGTGATCTGCACACAAGTGGACAGCTGAGACACATCGGCACTCACACCTGTGTCTATCATGTGTCTCCAAGGTGTCCAGCCGACTCTGTGTTTACGTCAGATTTCATTACAGACTATGTCATGTCTGCTAGAAGGACAAAGGGCCCCATGCACAGTTATTATGTCAGCCTGTAGCCACACAAGCAGCAGATTTGTTTCCCACGGGCCAGCAAAGAACTAGTATCAACAGGATTCCTGTGCAGCAGGGTTTCCAAAACTCTGTCAGCTCAGGACACGGCATTACATTACTACATTTTTTTACTTCCATCCGTCAAAACAATGAATATATGTAATTTAGTCTCTAATCCACATAAAGGCCAAGGCTGCAAGACAACGCCAAAAATCACTTCTAACACTGACAAGTAACGTTAGATAACAGCAACACAGTTAAACGCAGAGATAGTGAAAAGACTCTTAAAACTTCACGCTCAAATATAACGTCTGTGTGCGTTTAACTGAAATCTATAAATCTGTAAATAGAATGTCACGAATATATAATGTTATGAATGCTGTGCAAAAGTGAAGTTAAAAATCTGCGCTTAAGATATTTTACCTTGCCATTGTCGACCCATTAAAAACAGGTTTTGTTTTGGGGAAAGGCAGCTACAGTATGGAAAAGCAATTGATTTTTAGTAATTTCCTGGCCTGGATAAGTATGGGAATAAAGTAAAGAGTATGGAAAAACATTGGTATGTCCAGACCATTGGCCCTTTTCTGTTTTCTAAAATATGAAATTTAGATTGTTTGATTATACAAGCAGAGTGTTTTTCAAGGTGTTTGGCGCAGCCACCGAGAGCAGCCAAAATGTTTACCGCCGTGTGAGAGAATGCAGGCCAGACGGAGCTTGAAGCTGTCAAATGAAAGGCGAAGATTTACGAAGGCGCACTCCTACAAAAAGCTTCATCTGCGTCTGGAATGTTAATTCATTTACATGAGCTACAGTAGCAGTCTTCTGACAATTACTGTATTTGGCAACATAGTCAGCTCTGTCCACTTGTGATGCATTTTAAAACTGAGTGTAAACAGGCTCCATGTGATCTCTTGTCAAGCATTTGAGAGGCAAATTGCAGCTGAATGTACCTTTTTAAAAAAAACAAAAAAAAACAGTGCAGCTGTTTTCTCCTCAGAGGAAAACCGAACACGCAGTAGTAGTGCAGCTCAGCAGACGCAAAGTGATAAATAATTGAGCAATGCTGCTTTCACCAGGAGTGTGGTAGTACTGATACTGACTGTTTATGGCTGTTTTAAAAAGAGCAGTCAGTCAACACATGCTTGGTATGTTGTTTTGTTATATTTTGCATTTTGACAGCTGCAGTGTTTTGACAGACGGTTTGTGTGGTGTGGGCAAACATGTCTGTTTACTTTTAGATTTACTTGATGTATTCTACATAGCAGCAGTCAGTGAACGTCAGTGTTGATCAGTCAGTTTGGTCGAGACTGAAACATTTCAACAACTGAAAGAGAAACTGTGAAGGCGTATGCGCTTGATTTGAAGAGCATGACTACTTTACCAATTTAAAAAAACTTGGTGCTCTTACTTGATCCTCTACTCTGTGAGATGTGGAAAAAGACAATTATTTTTAAGAAGACAATTTATAATTATTTCATTATTTTATTGCAGTAACATTTCTTAACATTTTGCTTGGCTTCCTTGAATTCCTTTGTGTTTCTAAATGTTCGAGAAAAAGAAAAATCCAGCCTCTGTCCCTTTTTTATTGATCTACTCCAGATTTTAAACAAAACAACAAACAAATGCAGGTGACAACATAACCTCTTTGGTGAAGGAAACAAAATCAGTTAAGAGTATGAAATTAGTGTAATAAAGTTGAATGTAATTTGGTCTTTAAGAAATAACAAAAAACAATAAAAAGTGACTTATTCCTGACAAAAACCGCACAATGTGAAAATATAGCCGACCGAAACAGAGGTAACTGATGCTATAATTCATTGCACCGACCCTTTTTTCAAAAAAAATAATAAACAGTATATCTGAGGACAAAACGCAGCATCACAAGAAGAGCTTTGTGTGTTTTTAGACTGAGGGTGGCTTTTTAAGGCATCAAGATGGACACAATTCAGTGATATTATTATTAACATTTATACCTTTATTTGGCGCGATGTACGGACCGGGCAGGGGGGTCCGTCAGTCTGTTTAAGGTATGTCCTGTGTGTTTCCAGTGGGAGACGGTCGAATGGGCTTCGTGGACGAGGCGCCTTATGATGCCATCCATGTTGGAGCAGCAGCACCCACTGTCCCCCAAGCTGTGAGTCTATGAAATCTGGTGATGGAGATCACATTATCCCAATTCACTTCAAAGCTCAGAATCACAAAAAACACCCATGTTTAATGCAATTTAGAGTTTTGGACAACACAAAAGTTATACAGGCTTGAAATAGCAACACTGGAATGTCTCTGTGAATGCATCTTGGGTCAGTTTTAACCTTTTTGTTTACCTCGTAGCTTCTGGACCAGTTGAAGCCCGGGGGTCGGCTTATCCTGCCCGTCGGCCCGGCGGGAGGAAACCAGATGCTGGAGCAATACGACAAGATGGAAGACGGCAGCACCAAAATGAAGCCCTTGATGGGGGTGATTTATGTGCCTTTAACAGACCTAGAGAAGCAGTGGACCAGGTGGAAGTGACTTCCTTCTTCCTCTCCTCCCCCTCTCTCCTTCTCACAGTGGCAAAGGTGAAATGGTGTGGCTTGGAGCAGGCAATGGATCACAAGGGGCTGCATTTTGCTGCTTGTTGACATTTTTTTGCTTCTTCCATACCATACCAAGTAGCTGCACGTTTCTTTCATTTACAGTTGAGGTCTGAAGTTTTCATCCACCTTGGCTCAGTGCATTCAAACTGTTTTTCACAATCTGGAACATTTATTTAAAATATATCCCCTCTGTTCAGTAAAAACTACTTTTATATTGATGGTGTGACAAGTCAGAATCATAGTAGAGAGAATTATTTCATGGCAGCTTTTATTGATTTTGTCAATTCTCCGAGGGTCAAAAGTTTACATACACCAAGGTCACTGTGGCCGCGTTCCAAATCGCATACTTTCTCTTGTTACTTTTAGTGCGTACTGCTTCATGCACTGCGCATACAGTCGGGACATTCTACTTGACTTCGCACCATGAACTTTGACCGTCTTGCTCATGCGTCCATCACAGTACGGTGCATTAAAAATTCCGATTAGGAATGCAGCCACAGCTCCTCGCTCTTGGCAGAGGATTGTGGGTAGGAAGTGCCAGAGAACCATGCCAGATGGACACTGTAAAATGCAATCAGATGTCGTAAGAAATCTTGGTGTTTATGTGTATTTATTTTCTTCTCAATTTTTTTTTTTTTATTATTTAAATTGCAGAAAAAGTAACAGCGTTGACATAGAATTTACATGTAATCACAAAAAAATGGAAAAGAAAAAATAATACCTACAGGAGAAAATACAAAAAAGAAAAAAGAAACAACAGTAAATAAAAAAATAACAAAACAAGAAATCCTGTTATTTTTGGCATACTGCATTTGACATACTAAATCAAATCAAATGTTCTACTAATAAATAGTATGATATGTATAAACACAGCGTGCGTCTTAAACCAGACTGGAAACCTGATGTCACGACTTTGGAAACTTTCGATTGACTAATTCATGGGTTCTCAGCCCTTTGTAACTTGAGGTCCACTTTCCAAAACCTTCTCAAATAAATGAGAAAACAGAACGTAACCTGACGAAAAAGGACAAAAAAACCCAAACTAGGCTATGAATATGTTTTATGCCGCTTTCAGCTTTAATGACCAAAATAACGGACCTAACAGAGGGAATATTTATTGAAATGAAATTGAAAAACTCCGTTTGGATGCATTTAGCCGAGGCGCATATAAACGTCTGACTCCACTGTACATGCACTAGACTGTAGTTCCTAATTGGTTCAATAAAACGTGCATGACTAACTTTCAAAATCTGAAATCTGTTTGGGATCCAAACCAAAAAGAATGAACAAGAAACAGTGTGAAGGCATCCACTTGATTTGAAAGAGCATGACTATGCCAATTTGGACACCTGTGAGACATTAAAATCTAACTCACTGTTACTGCTCTTGTTTGATCTTCTACTCTGTGAGATGTAGAAAAAGACCAACAACTGTGTCTGGATTTTTATTGTGATAAAACACATCTTTAACGTTTTGCATGGGACTCTTGCTTAACCCTTAACTCTGCATGACAGGATGTGTGTGATCTGCACGCCTCTCTCCATTTTCCTCTTCATTAACATCTTAATTCTGTTTCTCTCAGGGATGAACTTTGAAGAGGATAACAGTCCATAACTCACCTTTACGTTCGGAACCTGGGGAAAACTCGGACGGGGTCAAACAGCCCTCGGCATTTTGTTCAAAGCATAACAAAATATGGTCTTTTTGTTTAACGACAGACTCGAGAACCGCACTGACTGAAGAACCGGGAAGAAAGACTGCTTAAAGCTCAGCACAGAAATATTGAAGAGGGCTTTTTGTTTTTCTTTTCAGGCCTGCATCTTTTGGTCATGTATTCTTTTTAACTGCTGGATTTTATTTTGTTTTGTTTTTTGCGGTTTCATCAGTTGACTTGCAATCAGCAGCCGTTTTTACAGTATTACATTTCAGCAGCATTAGAGCTGAATGTAGGAGGAACGCTGGACCACGACGAGGGAAGCCTGAGCCTTTTAGATCATTCACCTAGCTACTGTGTGTGTGTGTGTGTGTGTGTGGATCATCTAATCGTAGACCTCTCTGCTAAAATATGAGCTTTTTTCCCTGCCAGCAGTATTAGGAACGCACACACAGGCATCACAAAGGCTGATGTAAACCACACGTCCCGTTTGATGTGCAGCACCCTTAGGTCTTTCTACACGTAGATTAAAACATCGGATCATGCAGGCGGCGCACTAATATCACCGACACGTGCACATACAGGGCAGTGCTTTCCACTTGGTGATGTGTTGCTTCTGTTGCTGGTTTTTCATTAACAATTTGTGCAGGCTTTTCTGGTGACTGACACTAAATGAGATAGTCACTGCTTTGCCAAAATAAACTCCAACAATATAAAGCAAATGAATGTCTGTTTTCTTGAAAAGAAAAAAAAGAGAAAAAAAACAAAAAAAAAACAACTAACGACATGAATTCAAAAAGCACATTTTCTTTTGGGTGATACAAGTGATGAATGGCATCTGGCTTTCACAGTCTTATGGAATGGCTTATGAAAATAAAGATACTTAAGTTTTTATCTGCCTTTTGTTATTGAATTTTTGTCCCGTGTGCAGGTTGATGAATATACACTCTGTGAAAACAGCCTAATATTCTGAAATATAACCAAATTGTCTGAGGTAAACAAGTTCTACTTGGCTGATTTTCTTCAAACTAGAATAAAAGAAAGACCATAAAGGGCCTTGAAACTACAGGAAATGCAGACATTTAAACAGTTCAGATAGAATATTCTTAAATTGAACCGTGCACGTCTCTCTGCCGGGATATTCTACAAACTGTTGTTTTAACTTGTTACTGGTTCAGTCTTGCTCAATATAAGCTTATTAATGAGATGTATTGTCTTAAAATTAGATTACGTTTCCGATGAAAAACACGTGAGAAGATTTATTTGTAGTTTTAGAAAAGTCAGACACATTTCCCAGAAACTCTGTTACTTCCTTGAACTTCCTTCTCAGCATCTGTGGAAAAAAACCAAGAGATCGCTGGTTTTACTATTTAAAGGTGCATCTACGGGACAGTATTTCTCCTGACGTTTAAATAAACATATTGTCATGTAGAGCAGTTATTTGCAGGAAATTACAACTGGTCAGAACAGAAGAAGAAAAGCTGAGGCTTGATCATTAGAACACAAACACAGTGACTTTCATTTAATGGTTCACACAGCGTTTAAAGTTAAAATCACGTTTAATTTGACAGACTCTGAAGCTGCTACTAAGAAGTAATACACTTGATTTATTCTTTTTCCGTTTGAAGCCATTTCCTATTCATATTTTATGATAATTGGAAACAATACAGGTTTTTATTTCATGAAATGCTGGTTTAAATGGAAGAGAATCTGCTTCGGGTTGTATAAGAAGTACAGCTCTGTACTGAGACTGGTTTCACTGTTACTATAGGTGTGTGTTTGAGTGAACGTTTTTATTTATTGTAGACACTACTGACAACATTTTCTTCAGTGATCACTTTGATTATTTGCAGAAAATGACAACTGATCAAAACAACAAAATGGAGTGTTTTCAAATCTCAAATAATGCAAAGAAAACAAGTTCGAAGAGTTCAGAAGTCAGTATTTTGTTGGATTAACTCTGATTTTCAGTCACAGTGTGATTCTTTTTCAGGCTGTTTTTACCTTTCCCTTCAGTGGTAAAAGTACATTTATATGAAGAAAATCACAACAACATCCTTTGATATATAATAAACTTTTAATATCTCACATGAAAGACAGCACTTTAAGGGATTACACTCAGCAAATATAGTACGTACTCCACTTGAAAAGCAACAGAACCTGGCATAGTTGGATTTAATGGATACACTTTGCTATGGCTTTCTGTTATTTTGGGAAACTAAGAATACTTTCTGAATCCTGGAAAAGAGTTTCTTTCTAACCTTCGTTTAGTTTGACTGAAATGTGAGACATCAGTGCCACTCACTGGCAGAAATACAGCATAGTCAAAAAATATTTTACAATCAATTCAACATGTAAGGATAGAAGAGACCAAAGAGCCTCCTGTACTGTGTGCATGAGGAGAAATGATGCAGACAGTTGTTATATGTTTCATACTCGATTGTTAAGACAACATGAATATGTATCGTTGGCTGTAAAGGCAGCATCTGTCAGCAGCAGTTTAACCAGTGAAAAATGTTCATGAAAGCAGAGAAATGGGACGTTTCTAACCTGATGCGTTGATACGTTTGAAGACACTGGGCTGCGAGAAATAAAGAGTGCAAATTTAAAAAGTCCTGGCTCGGGCTCTGATGACTGCAGGTCCGGCTCTCCTCAGATTTCAGCGTCCTCTACAGGTACATGCCGTTGATGAGGTAATCGGACTCCTCCGTGGTGAGCGGCCGGGCTTTCTTCAGCTTGTGGCGAACGAGCCTGAGACGGCAGCCGATCATGAGCAGCAGCAGAGTGGTGATGATGAGGCCGAGAGCCAGAGGAAGAATCGCACCTGTGGGAGGAAACACACTGGAGTTTAAAATAGACGAGAAGAAGAAGGAGCGAGGGTGACAAACTAAGCAACAGATGGAAGCAGCAGGGGTAAAGTGTTGATATGAAACCCTGAATGTTGGGGCTTATCCAGGAGGTGATTTGTTATGTTTTACACCACACTGCTGCCACACCACCAACCAACACGCACCAACCAACACGCACCAACCAACAC
>JAPQRN010000017.1:6701773-6717562 GCA_037367275.1 Coranthus polyacanthus | reverse complement strand
ACGTAACTACAGTAAACAATGTAACGCAACTTCGATAAACAATGTAACGTAACTACAGTAAACAATGTAACGTAACTACAGTAAACAATGTAACGCAACTTCAATAAACAATGTAACGCAACTTCGATAAACAATGTAACGTAACTACAGTAAATAACCAACACTAAAACTGAATAAAAACTAAACTAAAACTACTAATTTCTTCAAAATAAAACCTAAATTAAAACTATTCATTTCTAAACAGAAATCGAAAAGCAAACTTAAAAAGTATAACTATTATAGACTAAAAGTATAATAACTCTGGCACCAACAAGGATTTGTTTTTAAACCTGATTAAATGATGGTTTAACTTTAAACTGCACCAAATTTTAAAACTAGCTTAACCTTTAGAAAGATTCAAATTAAACCTCTCTTTCTCCTCATTTCTTCTCTAAATTTAGATTAAATTTAATTCTGTTGCACCAACACCAATTTAAAATGTGATCCATTATTAACTTCAAACTTACACTTGAGTTGGTTTAACTTAACGAGCTGATACTGGCACAGGAAACCGTTATGGAGCTGAACAGGAAGATTCAAAGCATTTCAAGTATGTATTTTGGGTATTTTCAGGAACGTATCAAACACCTTTGACTGTAAACTGGAGGTAAATTGGGTCAGTAGGCCAGTGCGTACCTGTGAACGTCTCAGTACACGGGTTGATCCCAGCCAACCTTTTGGACGTGCCAAAATCTGATATCTTCAGGACGCCGCTGTAGGTGTTGATGAGAACATTATCGCCCTGCAAATTGCAAACACATCGTGAGAACAGCTACGCCCATTCTTTTAATAAAATTCCTAGAGCTCGAAGGTACTGAGATAAGCCACAGTGATAAACAGCAGGTTACAACATCGTGTGTGGGAGGAGGACGACCTCGCAGCCAAAAACAAGGCGATTAACATTTACACGCCACTAACGATGCTTATATGGCCACTTTGTTAAGTCAGGTGAAAGGCAGGAGTTTGTTGTGGACACATGGGAGAGACTGTAATGGCTATCTGTGATGGGAGTGTTATCAGTACTGGTTTGTCATAACTGAGATAAAACAGAAACAGTCGTTTACAGATGACAAGCAGTAATTGAAGGTTGAATGTTCAATTATTCACAGTTTTACATTTTGGGTAAAATTCTTATTTGCATATTTTGGGCTGGATGTCTTTAGCGGGGTCAGTATCGAACCACTCAAAATGTGTACAAAAGCCTACCAGTCCTGCTTCTTGATGAGGAGCAGAAGATTACGAGGAGCACCCGAACGCAGCGTGAAACACATGCTTGTTTCCTGAATTTGTGCTCATTCAGAGATAATGTGATGAAGTGGTGGAAGACTTTAAAACAGTTCAGTTAACCTGGTTTTAGATATATAATGAACATTTTCCTGGCACAAAACTGAGGATAAATAACAACAAAAACAAAATACACAAACAGAAACACCGGTATCGGTATCAGCAATCTGCTATCGGCCAAATTGCCGTTTTAAATATTGGCGTCGACCCAGAATTTCGCATCCCTAGCCGACTCCGCACAGACACGTTCAAACCCACGACCTTCTTGCTGTGATTCGAAAGTTCAAACCACTGCATCACTGCGTAGAAATTGCAGAAATTCAGTCAGTTTTTAAAGCTTGCTTCACTTTCACTGCTGCAGAAAAGGCCTTTCTTCAAATTGACATAATTTTTCTTACTAGGTTAAGAAAAGTTTGGGTCACCAAAAACTGAAAAAATAATGTACAATTCTAAATTATAAATACATTTTCAGGGACGAAGTAAGAGGTTGACAACTTACATCTTTTCTGCAGCAGTGGAACTAAATTAGTGAATGAATGCTGATGCAAATAATTCCTACAGGTCTCTTGACGTCTGTCGGTGACTTACAAACCATCTGTCTTCATAAAAGCAGTGTTAGAACAGACTGCGGTACTGCACCATCTGAAGTACTATCTGGACAACATTGCACAGCAGGGAGTAGTATATTTCATCATTATCATGGCAAGGAAACGACAATTAACGAAGAAAGAAAGAAGTAAACTAGATTTTAATATGGTATAGCAGTGTAGAGCAGCGTTTCCTTTTTTGAAAGTCATTAAATGGAAACAGCTTCATCTCCAAAACACTCACGTCCTCCCTCTTTGAAGTACGTTACACAAACCATTCGCAATACAGCCTGCTCTTACTGTTATTACAGACTGTTCTTCTAATGTTTTTGAGTGATAGTTGTTTATTTAGCTCCGTCAATCAAACAGTATGGTCGCTGGTCACCACTGACATCTCCTCGCGTGGATTTCCTGCTGGCGAGGCTCCAGGTTCTATAAACGGCGTGATGTTTGCCTCTTAACCACCAGGGTCTTCCGTTTTTTTTCAATGTTTTACAAAATGTTTAAAGCACCGTCTTCGCTTTTCCGAGGAAAAACAACCAAACACAAAACGTTTTTTCCCCCCCAGAGGATTTCAAATTGCATCGTGTAGTAAAACGGCAATCGATAGTAATTCAAAGAGGCCCGTTGTTACATGAAACCGTTGCAATATATGAGGATGCACTGGGAGAGGGAATAAGAACTGATAAATCACAGCCACGGGATTTAAACGCTGTGTTATTCTTCAGTTGTCTGACCTATTTTTGATCTCGAACATATCTGATAACTCATCACTGGCAGCGAAGGAGGTAAAATGGAAGCGGCGGCAAAAGAAAAGCTGTTACTGAGTAATCAGCTTCAACAAGCGAATCATCAGAACATCAAAATGAATCCATGAAAACCAAAATAAGGACTAAGGAAATAAGGAGTAGACATTGGATTTATAAAGTTTAAACAATTTGTTTTGTGGCATTAAATGATGGATATTCACATGACTTTTCTTCACGTTAATATTAGGTTGGATAATGAGAAATTTTATGCATAAGTGTTTCATTATCCAGACAGAGATGAAAAATTCACTATTTGCAAATAATTTCTCACACATGTTGCTTTGATGTGCACGTGGATGGACTATTCGTTTGCACTGCACTGTACATTTCATCTTCGCCTCGTGTGTCGATCAGAGGTTTGGCTGATTTTCAGATGTTGACATCGGCCGCGGCGGCCGCTCTAGATGATTATTCTCTGCCCTGTAATCTGATGTGGGCGGAAAAAGATCCTCAGACACAACACTACCATGCGGTCACCTTGATGTCTCTGTGCGCTATCTGGTTGTCGTGCAGGTATTTCAGCCCCTCCAGTATCTGCCGTGTGTAGAAGCCGATGGTGGGCTCGTTGTTTTTCAGAGGGCCCCACTTGGACCTCAGCAGCGCTGACAGACTTCCTGAACGGCACAAAGTACAACAAAAGTCAATATACTCGCTTTGACCGAAGTTAGGAAGTCAGAGTGCAAGTCAGTACGCAGCCGTGTTTTGTTACCACTACTGGATGAACAGCTTTTGTGAACACTTGAACAATACATCAGTGTGAATTTCAGATGGATTATATAAAAAATTATTTATCCTGTACCGACACTTTTTTTTAAACGTTGCATATCAATTTCTGTGCGTTTGGTATGTTGTTTCTACATAAAAACCAGGCTCGTGTGCATGATGAGAGCGCACAGAAAAGTACTGCTGAGTAGAAAACCATCCTCGTGAAGGAGCATTTTGTCTTTGTGTGCACAAATGTTTTCCTGCGAGCACAGGGCGGTGATGAATGTGAGCTCAACCCTCCCTACGCACTCACAACCGCTCTTGCTCGCCTAGCAACATGAGTTTTGAGACTTTGGAAGCAGGAAAGGTGGCTCAGATGTCTCTGCTTTGTGATCGGTCACGTTCAACACCCACAGCCCCTTGCCTTGCTCTGACCTCTGACCCTTTACGTGGGGGCAGAGGAATAAAAACAAGCCCAGGACATTTATCATTTTATGCAGAACAAGCCCTCAAAGTCAAAGGCGGGTGCAGGGTCAGTGTCTTTATTACCATGTACTGTTTCTTTCAAATCACCTCACAAACCGCAACAAACGAATATGGCAGTGATCAAACCAAACAGCCAATCAAAGGTCATGCTCAGTACTCAAAGCGACCAATCACACAGCAGAGATATCAGGCGTTAGTGTTCGACTATAGTAACATGTCTGACCTCCAGGCACCTGCTCCATAAAGATCTTGATGAAGCCGTTCTCGCTGATGGAGCCGAGGTACTGGACGATGTTCTTGTGCTTCAGGTGTTTGTGGAGGGCGATCTCCTCATGGAGAGGTTGAGAATACCTGCAATAAAACAACAACATGCATTACAGAAGGCACGCAGCAAGAAGACGGCCCACAGCCAATGGCGTTTAGCTCATCACGGACTATGGAGAAAACCTCAAAAATACGATCTCCAATATAATAAGATTAAATACAAAATATTATATATTGGCGAAGTAGATTTCTGTATTAGAAATAGTCCTCTCTACTGTGTTTTGTGTTATTTTGTCTGTCGTGGTGCGTTCAGGTGCACCTCATAAACTAATTTCTACATTTCAGAAACATTCTACAAAAAAAACTGGGATGAAAAAAAGATCCTTGAAGCCAAAATTAATTATTATCTCAAAATGAGAAACTGTCAAAATAAGACAGCGTCTCAAACGTTTGACGCTGAGGTGAATGAAACAGTGGATTACACAGTTTTCCTTTCCTTCAGTCGAGTCTTCTCTCTCAAATCTTCTTTTTTTTTTTGTTCGACATTTGAAATATTTGATTACACGGACACAAAACTGTTTCTCTACCGGTCTGGCTTTAAAAACCACAACATGTACTTCTGTCTGCACTGAAATGATTTCCGCCAGCAGTTTCCTTTCACATTCACGTCTCTGCATGAATCACAACCTTTTCTTTCGGCCTGTCTTGAGATTTCAATCCGCTACCAATTTATTTCCCCAAACTCTCAACATTCTTTGCCCTCCCAAGGTCCTGCTGACTTGCTGATGTGATTAGTGGAAAAAAATCTGTGGCGGTAAAATCATCTAGTCAGTCTGTGAGAGAGTCTTGCAGTTTAAGACGAGTAAGTGGAACCATGAGGAGCCTAATGTTCTGAGCAGAGGCAGTGGTGGGAATTCAAAGACTGGGAGTTTGCCTTCACCGCTCTGCACCAACCAGGAACTCAAACCAGAAACCACCAGGGATTCACGCTCCCAGTCGGAGGAGGAAAGCAGCACTTCTCTTAATGATACTCAACGGCAGTGCAGCACTCAATCCCAAAATTAAATATGGAGTTTAGTCCCAAGGGCCAGTTTCACAGAGAGGGATCTAAGTAATAGTCAGACTTCAGGTAGAGTCATGTAAACTGCTTAGATCTTGACCATCTTGAGTAAGAATTACTTTGAATTTGGGTAAATTAAGCCTTTTTTTAAACTAAAAAAAAAACGTGGCTGCTTGTGTGACCGCTTCAAATCTCTCAGCTCAGTTCATTCCAGCGCAAAAACTTTACATTCAAGGAGAATCTTAACATTTAAGACTTACTGGGAAAAACAGTAATCAGTCAGTCTCGACTAAAAAACAGCCTGCTCATCGCTTTACACTTCCAGCATTACTGCGGTCTTTAAAAACACGTTCTCTTCTCATTTCTTGTTCCACAATATTATCTTCCTTTAACTTGCAGTGGAGCATTTATTTTCACAGTGTGGTATTAGTCCTTGTACTACTTGTTCCATCACTAGGGGAACATGAATATCCACACTAATCTTTGCTCCAGTCCGTCAAGAGGAAGCAGAGATCTGAACAAAGGTGTCTGGATGAACAGACCTATTGTTGTATAACGGTGTGAGATACGTTGTCGCTTTTCCCGATCAACATCCAGGGCAGATTCTCACCTGCTGTCTCTCTCTGGTATTTCCTTAATGGCCAGTCGGACCTGGTTGCTGAGGTCCCGGCCTGCGTAAACCACTCCAAAGGTGCCTTTTCCCAGAACCACCCTCTCTCCATGTTCGTCGTACTCGTAGTCGTACTGTAAAAACAAACAACAAACACACATCTTTGAAACATGCTGATACAGACACAAATATTAAGCCAGCTATTATTAACATCACTATGTGAAACATGACATTCCCTCAACAGATACCTGATTACTAAATGCTCTCTTGGGGAGATGGACCATATTAATGTACTTTTCTTCTAAAGTAATTGATTTGCAGGGATATTTGTGGCTAAAGACAAACTGACAGTTTATTGAGGCTGTTGCATTAAACATGGGTATAAAAAAAAACAACTCTGGTAAAAACCTGTTAGACATTTGATCTGTGCCATGCGGCTGAGTCAAACAGGGTGAGGCAGTATTTTGGGTAATTAGCTTTTCTTTTCCTGAGGCTCCAGTGGGAAGGCTGCTGAATGCAGCAGCAGGTGTCTGTTCTGCACTGTCAAAGCCTAAAAGCCACACAAGCAAAATCCAGGCCGCTTCGCAGCAGGTTACCGTTCATTTTCTGCGTTTCGCAGCTCAGTTTTAATGCATTATGATGCAAATCGGGAGGACTAGGACTAGAAAAATGGAAAATCTGATCAAATCTGTATGCATTAAGCAGTGCATACAAATTACAGACATACAAAAGGAAAGAAGGAAATGCAGAAGGAAATACATTTCTTCTGCATGTCTTTTTCTCTGGTTGGAATAAATAGATTCTTTCTGTGCATGTTTGCTCCACATGGGGGTAACATTAGGGGATGTGACGAGTTTCCGGGAGGCACAGAAACACGGAGGTGGAAAAAAAACAAACCGTTCCGACGCTCTTACAACTTTACTTTTGGAGACTTTAAAAGATTTAAAAGCCACTAGAAACTGGAGTCAATCTACAGGTGGGATTCCTTCCAAATGTAAGGTAAGTTTTATAGAGTATTAAGAGTCGGATCTTCATCATCATCATTGTTTGTTCCATGTAGTATTTCATTCAGTATCATACTGCCTGAGCCGTTGATTGAGGAGTTGATGTAAGTAAGCTCTTCACACTTGGTGGCGTTTCGTTGCCGTTTTCCATCTAATATCTATGGCATTTATCTTCAGTTTTGTATTAATTCAGTAAATGTTGCTGCCTTCTTGTTTATCCCCACATGCAAACACCGATGATTCCTCCCTAAATCACGTTATTCGCATTTAACTTTCAACTTTTTTCACATTTTCAGTGTTTCCACTCTGGTTTATTAATGCAAATGTGAATAAAAACAGCTGGGTGGAAATGCACGTCATGTCTTTGATTTTCTGCAGCAGCATTTAACGGCATAAACATGACTGAAGTTCAGGTCATGATTTCTGTCAGACCTCTTTGTAAAAACGCCGTAGCTCTGGCTCAGTCCACGCACTTTAAAACTTTCAAGACGTGATATTTCGACACAACCAAAGTTTATCTGGTTAAAATCTGAGCCAATTAGAGAGTGAATTCAGAGTTCAGTGTTCTCACCTCGAGGGCGTCTGCGTCACAGTCTCCCTCCTCTGGACCTTTCCAGGCCTCCTCTGTTATGCTGTTAACCAGGTCACAGAATCTGCAAACAGAAGCCGAGTTAATCCAAAACGCAGCACAAAGCCACAAATATCCTCAGCGTATTTATAATTAGGGCTGGTTTTGTTCCCCTACGTGAAGCACTTACTCTGTTTAAAAGATGCTTCATGGATAAAGTTTGTAATGTTTTTATTTCTTTAATTAACGTGTCTTTCACTTTCATCCGGTTTGGACGACAGACGAAATAGCAAACGGCGTCTTCTCGAACGCATAACTGATAAAAAAAATAAAATACTGAATGGTTTTCCGGCTGTGGTCCAAACAAAATCACTGTAAAAAAAAAACAACAGAAAAACTACAATAAAACTACAATGAACAACGCAAGAAAACTAACAGAACTGCAGGTAAAATCAGCTTCATATTTGAAGATTTTGCACAATATGGACCTTGGCTCATGGCTCATATTTGATTTGTTTTCATGCATTGTTTCATTATAGCTTTTTCAGCTTCTATAAATCAAGACTTTCCACATAATACCTAAAAAATCCAAATTAACACTAAAATGAAACTAAAACCTAGAGATTCACCCGTATATCAGCTGAACATCGGTACTGTCGTTTCACCGAGGGCAGTGACTGTTGTATCAAAGGTTTTTTTGATAAATTTGTGGGGCTGAATTTGTGCTCGTTCAAAGATAACGTAATGAAGGTCTGAAGGATTTTAAAACAGTCAAGTTAACCCGATTTTATATATATTTAATAAAGATTTCTCTGGTGTAAACGGAGGGTATAAACAACAAAAATAAAGTAAACCAACGGAAGGTGACATCGGTATCAGCCCAGATACAAAACCCAAAACTACTTACGCAACTAAAACTGACTAAAGGCCAAACTGAAAGTCTAAATAAAAATAGAAACTAATGAGCATTTCAAAACTCTAACAACTCTGGGAACATAAGCAAGCATTTCTGATTCTGTAGATTTCACTATAATGAATGAAGTCTCTTGTTATTACTGTAAATTGTACTGTATGCACTTGTTTTTGCGTAATGAATCCACTTCAGAGCCACTTAACATTTGCAGCCGCTGCCTGAGAGCCACTTAGTAAAGTACATATGATTTTTCAACAGTACGCAAGTGGTGTGCACCTCCCACGCATGCACATACATTTAATGACCTTTATCACTTTCGCCACGAGCAGAAGCTGAATCAACACCCGGTCGTGCCGTCACATGAAGCCTGTCTGCACGGTGTCAACGGATACGCAGGTGTCTGTACCCGCCACGCATATGCACAAACACAACCACACTACATTTGCTCCTCTTTCTCCCTCCTTTCGGCTATTTCTTCCTCGTCGCCGCCTCTCGCCCTTCCCCTCCCACCGTCACTCCTGTTCCTGTGTGTTATAAGGAAAACGGCATCACAACAACAGCAGGGGTGACTCACGGACTCTCACACTCCAGATAATGGAACTGGAAGTGCTCGACAGCCTCAGACGTGAGAGTCTGAACGCCCAGTACTTTGCCGAGCAGCTATAAGCGAGGAAGATGAAGGCGTTAAGAAGAAACAAGGTGTGTTCGAGGTGACAGGGAGGCGCAAAATTTCACAGCGGGGTACGGAGCTGGCATGAACTAGAGATGTGTAGAGCAAGAAAAGGGAAAAGGTTGCCTCACTTGTAAAGAGATACAGTCAAATTACTATTATAAAACTGATGTCCGTTCAATAAGGGCAAGTTTTACAAAGGATATTACCGCATAACCTACTTCTGTCGACATAAAGTTTCCTTGAGCAAGACACTCAAACCTCAAAGTACTTCTGATTTCTGTGTATGCTGGAGAAACTGTATGTTTTTTTCTGAAACTGTTTGCATCCGTTAAAGTGTATATACATTTATCCAGCTTGTTTGTTGTGTACATTCGTTCATTGTTGCCGCCAGCGACCACGTGCTAAGGCGTGGTCTCGACTTACGACAAGATGATAAGAAGATGAGAGCAGCAGGTTTTTAATCTTGGTGAGGATATTACCTGGTCAAATAAAGGATATAATAATAAAAATAGTACCTTTATTGATCCACTGTAGGGGAAATTAGAACACGACACATGAGTAATAAAACATGATGGAGCTGGAATAATACAATAAAATACAAAACGATAAAGTATGTATATATGTGGAGTTGTATGTAGAGTTTTGTTAATGTGCAGTATCTGTATGACACGTCTTTTAACATGAACTTGCTTAGGTTTCAAAATAACATGGTTTAGATTTTGTAAGGACTGATATTTGTCCAGTACACGTAGATCCGGTCACACAGACGCTTCCCTGGGCTTTTTTTCGACAGGCCGTTTTCACAGCGGACATTTTGGCTTGTCGTCGCAGGAAAAAACACAGGTGATCCTCATAACATTACTGATGGATCTGTGCCATTTAAGCGTTCCAGAAATCCACGCCAGTGAGCCAGCACGCACAAACCAAAACCCAATCGACGTGGAATGCAGCCACGGCGAATTAAAGTAATTACACCTGTTCATTTTCTGCCATAACGAGTGAAATGGTCTGTTGTGGAAAAAAAGAACCTCTCCCAACGTACTGGAAGAGATAGATCTTATACTCCAGCATTTAAACGGAACAAAAAGAGACATTTGTGCGCAGGCTTGTATGCTGTTTAATGTGCTGGCAGTTTCCCGCTAACTGACGCTAATCAGTTAGCCGACGCCGCCTTCCCTGGACTTTAGAGTTGGGCTGTTTTTATTAAATACGTAACAATAATACGACACGTGAATGAATTTTCTTAGTTAAAGTAGAAGAAAAGTGTTTATGAATGTTGACCAAAGCCATGTGAAAAAGCAGAGGAGAAAACGAAGAAGACAAAAAGAAGAAGACAAAAAAGCGCGAAAGATGAAAACGACCCGACGAGACAAAAACAATGCAAAGAGAAGAGTTTCGACAGCAAAAAAGTCAGTGTTCTGCACTGAGTTTGCATTTGGTTGATGAGTTTCATGTGTTTGCCGGTGACGGCGCGTCGCTCATCGAGTTGCTGTCGTTATCTTTCTATCTGAGACTGACGTTATGACAAGTGCATTTATTCAACATTATTCTGAGGACGGGAGAGTCAGTAAAAACGGGGACATCGCGGCAGTTCATGACATATTTTTGTAAATTTGAGTTCATTTGGGTCTTGAGCTCAAAAAGTTTGGGAATCACTGAGCTAAGCTATCAAACGTTAGCTAGACATTAACTAGAAAAACTCTTTGTTTAGCCACTCCTTCAATAAGTTGAGGCTTTGGGGCGAGACAAAACTTCATCTTGTGTAAGTTATCTAAGTGGTAACGTTTAGCTGTTCAAAGTCTGCAGCTCTTACGTTGCGTTGCAGGTTGCTGCTGTCAGGTTGCTGCTGTCAGGTTGCTTAGCATAAGCTGCTAAAACGTCTACCATTAATCTACCGTTAGATGGACGGTTCAATACGGAGGACTGATCTGATTGACAGATGAAAATCCTACAAATGCAACAAATGAAATAAATTTGATTAAATTAAACTCATTTTGTTGCGTTTTTTTCTTTCAGGACAACAAAGAACATGATGTGCAAAGCAGATGCTGTAGCTGAAAAAAAACAAAACATGAAATTTAAAGTGAATGCTTTACATCAATCATCCCCTGATGTGACAGAGCTCATTTTATGTCATAACCAGTAGCAGCTATAATTATTTCCAACAACAATCACCACAGCCGACCTCTTTTATTAGCCTAAACGCAGTTTTATTCCCCTCAAGGAAATTCAATTGACCTATGAAGCAAAATAAAATAGAATTGAATAAAATAACTCATTCATTCATTATTCCTCCAGGAAGTTGTGATGTTGCAATTCCAAGAGTGAATGTAAATTCAATCGTCCATTTATTTATCATCCAGTTAGGTGGATAAATGGACGGTTGAATTATCTGTGGTGTAAATTCTCAGAGAGACTGTTACGTTACCAATATTGTTAGTGTATTAAGTGTTTGAAAGAAGCTTTGAACAAGCGTGATATCAATGTCACATAGACACAGAGGCTGAGAACAGACTGACCAACCTTTTACAGTGCATCTCTGTACAGAAGTAGATCTGGAAATCTTCTGCATTGTGAAGGACGTACAGGAACGCACTGCGCTCATCAAACTTGGAGATGCTGTGAAGAAAGAGTTCACAGTCGGTTTAATCAACCCACGAGGGCAGACGTGACTCAAAGAAATGAACGAAGCCTTTCTCTGCACTCATAACATCAGCCGTCACATTTCTGCCGTCAAAGAAGCGACAGGTGTATTCATCTAAACACAAAACCCAGATCTGGAAGAAAAGTTACTTCAAAAAAAATAAAAAATTTGGGCACAAAAGATCCTCAATTAGCAACTAAATGGAAACTTCTATGTGTCAGGACAAGCGCTCATGCAGTTTGCCAAGGCCGTAGCTGCTGAGCCAGACAACTGAGCGGCTGTATGTGTGGTCGTATTGTTGCTCTTAGAGCTGCTATTGTGTCCTGCTGACTGTCTGCAGGCTGAGTGGGCACAGAGAATGAGTCGTTCCCTAGCAACATGTGAGCACAGCCCTCCACTTCTCTGATCTGACACTGAATTCCTCTGAGGACCGAGGGAAAGGAGGCACAGAATAAGACATCACAAAAACTGGAATCCACAGACACTGGTGCATCTAAAATCTCATCTGACCGACGTCGTGTGTGTTATGAACATCCCTTGTGCAACGCCGTGATTCTTGCGCTCTTGCCGTGTATTTGTTCGAAGGTTGCGTGTTTTTTTTCTGCTACATATTCATATCACGGAACAATGTGCAGCATGTAGCAGTAATAGCTGAGCGTTCCTGCTTCCTGTTTGTGCTGACTCTACTGTGTGTCTTGTCGTAACAGAGACGTGTGTTTCCTCCCAGATCAGATCTCTCTTGGAAATGGATTTAAAGAGATATCTCGTGTGCACAAAAATGTAAACACATCAATGAATATCACGGAACAATGTACAGAAGGCGTTTTGAAGTAATGGCTGAATCTAGTTTTTGCTCTCGTGTGAATGATTTCTTGTTTTGTTTGTGTTGTTTCTACTGTATTTCTGCATTCCCTTTTTGCTGCACTGGTCTGTTCGGCTCCGATGCTTTGTGTTCAGGGGTTTCTCTCTTTGCAAACTTGGCCCTGAAATTGTGATTTTTATCTGCGGTAACGCTGATTGTGACTTCTTGGTCATCCTCACTCTTGACGCGTTTACGCATTTTAGCCTCACGAAAGCCAGAGGAGAGGACTGAATGTGCTTTAGGTGAAGCTTAAAAACGGAACAAAACTGGACGGACTGTAATGGAAAAGTAAATCAGTTGTTGACGGCTAGTTAACATTACTTGGGAGTTTCAGCTGCGATTAACATTCCCACATTCCTTCCCCGACTTGTTTCTAATGTGACCTAAGCAGAAAACATCAGCAAAAACATATAGACGTTAAGGAAATTTACTAAATCATTTTGTAAATTTAGGTCCCAGAGAAAGAACGAATGTCTCTTTTGGGTTTTGAGCTGAAGAAGTCTGGGAACTTAGGACTCAGACTGGACTCCAGACTCACTTTTTAGAGTCATGTGGACTATAATTAGATAGTTTTTTTTGCTAGTCAAAAGACCATCCTGTCTGTGCTTGATTACGGTTGTGTTGTACGCATGCATGCCTCTCCCTCCACCTTAAAGCCTCTTGACTTCTTCGTGTGATTGTGCGCTTCATCGTTGCATTCTATATGAAAAGGCGTGATGGTCCTCCTGAACGAAAAGAAGGCAGCAGCATCGGTAAAACTCTTCTGCAAAGGCTGCCTGGTTCCCTTTGCTTTCTGGTTATAATCAAACACTACTCGCAATGTCAGGGCACGGGACACAAACCGAGCATGGTGGCAGCTGAAACGAGTTAACAGACCTCCTTTAAAGGTTTGAAATTATTCCTACATTTGTTGTATTTTTTCCCAACACTTCTTGTCTTGTGATAAACACACTCTGGAGACAGGTATAAGGTCAGTGAGACATCACTCGTCTGTAATATGAGTCATTAAAGGCAGCAAACACCGACCTGACACCTCGAACAGACGTGGCACTGAAGTTCCACTCGTGGATCCCTTTGTTCTGCAGACACATCACGACAAACATCACCGTTACGGCCTCTGGGAGATGTCTGATTCATCACTTTAGCCGTTAAATCAACGTGTCTACTGTAAATACACTACACTGACTGATAAAAGCTGGACTCATTATCTAAAATTCTAATCTAATTGAGCTTCCGGTGCTAAAAAGACATATAAGAGGTTTCACTGTATCATTTATAGCAAACAGAATGTAATGAAAATAATGTTAATGCTGCTGATGAAGCAGGTTTACTGAGATCAATTTCAGGTGAGTAAACACTTTTGTGTATAAGCCGTGCAAGAAATGAAGTGCAACTATATGAGAAACTGATCAATAACATAAAGGAAAGACGTTCATGACAGGAAGAAAGAACCCATTATCACACCATCACATCTAAGCAAAGCTAAGAGGAAATCATTATCATCATCATCATCATCATCGTCCTCCATCTTTCAGCTCGTTTTGGTGAGTTTCTATCTTGTTACGATTGTGTTTTTTACCTTCAGTTTAAACATCTTTACATTTAACCATTTAAATAAAGTGAAGCATGTTTACTTGTGCTCAACGTGCTCAATAAACACCCAAATATGTTCAAGTCATTCTTTATTTTTACAACAACTTGCACAAACTCGTCCGTGTTTCATTTCAGATTATTTTTTTAAAATATTTTTCTATAATCAAAATCTTGTATTCTTAAATTTTAAAACCTTTCGTTGACACAAATGACTTTAGTTTGTTGTTTTTGTGTCTTGACCAATGATTTAGGCAATACATTGGTTTTGTTACTTTAACTACAACTACTTTTAATTTTTATTATCTACGTTAAGTGACATTTAAATCAATGTAAATGTACCCGTTTCTTTTCATACTTTGTCCCTTTCACCTGATGTTTTTAGGCATCCAAGAATAATAAATATAACATGATCCAGATAAAAAGCAAATACGGTTCAGTTAAATTATGTTAAATACAGCATGAAGAAGGAGTAACATCAGTTGATGTTTCTTAAAACTATGCTTACATGAATAACACGGTGGGGATTTTATAATTTATCATTGTTTTTATGTGTTTTATTCCATAAATCATGAGATTATACAATTCTCCCAAAAATGTGGCATAATGTTTTTCTTTAAGACAGTCATTAAAATGCCTTTTCAGGTGATATTTCTGTACAAATCAGACAGAAAGTGCAGGTTTTTGAAATAACAGAAGGTGTTGGTGGATGTTTTACTGTTACTTAAAACTTAAAGACTTTTTAAATTTCAGAAAATGAAGCAGAGATCAAATCAGAAGAGAAAAAAAGGGGGCAGATTGAAGCGGAGAAGTCACTGGTTGACAGACATTATGTGGACACATACCTTGTCGTCAGGAGCGACGTGCCAGATCGACACCGTGTTGTCGTCGACGTCTTTGTTTATGGACAAATATGACGGCTGGTACACTTTAGTGGGCTCCAAGATGAGCACCTGGAAAAGCATTACGTTAGTCACATATTTCTTCAGGTATATGATTCCTGCTGTCGTCGCTGGACTCACTTACAGGGAACCTGACAGATGAGACGTCTTTCTTCGTGGCCTCGACCAGGAAGTCCATCCAGAAGTCGACCAGCTCCTGTTTGGGCGCCGGCTGCTCCACGCCAGGCTTATTAAAGTGCTGGTAGATCAAAATGGTTTCCACCAGCGAACGCAAATACCTGGATTTAAAAGAGACACAGAGATATAAATATATACAACAAACACTGACATTATTATCTGAGAGTCAGGATCCAAAACATCTAAATGCAACCCAAATGTCAGGACTTTTCTGGACAGTTTTACTTGTGAGAAATGTCCGGCATTAGAGATAATCTGCATGTGTGTCACTATCATACTGTATTGTTTTAACACCATGAAGACAAATCAAGATCACAAACAACAAACACAAACAAACAATATCATACAATTGTGTTTCCACGCTGAGTAGCATTTGTCTTTGTGACATTAATGGAAACTTGAAGAGTTAAGAGTCAAACAAAGAACAGCTGGGTCTCATTCACTGGAAGAAGAGACGCAGACACTTCACTGCACTTATTTTCACGCGCTGTTACTCACATATAGTCTAGTTAAACCTTGTGAAATTAAGGCTGTCACATGTTGTCACGTGACATAAACGGGAGTTCTAAAATGCCGTCGTTTTTGTTTAACATTTGGAGGAATGTTAAACAA
>JAPQRN010000017.1:6671684-6692278 GCA_037367275.1 Coranthus polyacanthus | reverse complement strand
AAACTAGCATCACATTATGAAAAATAATACACATTGTAGTGATAATATATGTGTTTTTGACAGAAAGTGTTACCACATCCAACTCTCTCTGGCGCAGGTGTGTGGGTTCACTTAAATCTTAAACAAAAAACTTTCTGTTTTTTACGCTCTTATATCACTTCACTCCTGCCGTATAATTTGGTTGGATTATGTTGCCAGTGCTGGCACTTTTTTTTTTTTACCAAGAATCAAGTTTAAGTCACTGTGCACTTGGAACAAACAGCAGAAAAGATCTTGAACTCACTTCATTTTTATCCTTAGGGCATGTTACATTTTTCATATGAATCTTTCCTTCTTTTAGACAAGTTTTTGTAAGGTTTTATTATTTTTACTGATTGAATTGCCTTTAAGCATTTTTAACATTACTGTGTGTGTTATTGTGAACGTTTCACTCAGCTCTATAGAAAATAAAGGTTAATTGAACAAAAATCTAGTTGTTCCCCAGTTCTAGTTGACGTTTTTAAACTTCAAAAAGTTCAGCAACACTGGATACATGCGTAGATGTGTCCTAAAGACAGATGTGCATTTCCTGTATGTTTGTAAAGCATAGTGTTATCTTTAACTCACCGGTTCAGTGCAAACGCGTAGTGGAACTTCACATGTGGATGAGCCACAGGGTCAAAGGTCGGAAGCTTCTCCAGTGTCTCCACCAGCTTCACAATGGACTCGTAATCCTACACGATAAATAAGGACCAAACAGATGAGCTTGTGTTGCACTTTCACCCCGGGCATCGCTAAGCACTGTGGGACTTTTATCTGTCCAAACATACTCGTCAAGGTATAAAGCTGCTCTGAAGTCTTTAGTCTTTCTGTCTGAGACTCAACTGTCCACTTAACAACAAAAGCACTTCAATAATTGAGTGGCCCCTTCATCACATTTTTGTTGCTGCTACTTGTCTACATACTGCAGTCACTACATCCAAAGCATGCTGAATAATTCAGGACGTCCTCGATGCTTGTTGTTCTCATGAATGATTTATGAGGCCGAGCGCTGCCTATGGTGAGTGGGAGGATCTGGGCGGCGAGTGCCATCGCAAAAGCGGAGACTATAGAGAGGAAAGAGCGGCAGATTTAAGACGAGCACACCAAAAGCTTTGCCTAGAGCTCTCTACAGGCGGTCTGCGATGGCCTCTGCGCGAGGAAATGCCACTGAAGCCGAAGCAGAGGCCTCCGTCTGACTTTTACAGTAGGTTCGTACAGTAGCTTCCTCTGTCAAGGTCGGCACATTTACACAGATCATCTGTACAGCAGCTGACGATTTAAGGGCATCACTGGGGAGCAGCACAGTTTAACCTCCAAACTTTTGTGCTCAAAGTTTTCAGAGTCAGGTTTTTTTGGGGGAAAAAGAGGGCCGTAAACCTGAAGGTGAGAAGTGAATGCCGACTGGGTAATTACTGGCGTTTTAGTGGTTTTAATATTTTGTTTAATGCAAGTTCAGTGTCGCACAGGGATGCACGACAGATGGAGTTTCGTCCTTTCTGTTGCTTCCGTCTTTCTTTTATTTTAGTAAAGCCGAAATCTGCGTGTGTTCTTTTTTTCTCAGAAAACGTTGTGGTAGTGTTGAAGCACTCGACATCGGTCTGGGGTCGAGACCGATCCCAAGACGAGTGCATTCATTTAACACCTTCTGTTAAATGAATGATAAGTAAAAGTGATAAATCAGATGGATGCCAGGACACCGAGAGGATTTAAGTGGAAGTTAAGTGGAATCCACGTCTAACATGCTCACGCTTTTCCTCAGTAAAACAACACAAAGCCACATTTCACGTTTTCTGTTCCGAGTTGTTAAATTATCCTAAAACTACAGACTTGATTCGAGGTCGAAATGCTCAAAGCAGCAGCCGTACCTGGATGTCTCTGTACGTCAGCAGCAGGTTGATGACGATGTCGTCTGAAAGGCACTCCACGTTGTCCAGTCGCTGCTGGATCCGGCTCAGCTCGGCCGCCAGCTCCATGCCGGTGTACAGCTCCCGGGCCTTGCGGATCTCGTTCAGGATCGTCTCGCGGAAATACTGGCTGTTGAAGAAGGAGAAACGAGACTTAATGACAAAACGAAACAGCTCAGGCTTTATTTAAATGTTCACGTAATCCCAGTTACACTGAATGTTCCGCTATTTACTCAAGGAAAAAAAAAAACAGCTTACAGCGCATTAAGTGGTTTTGAATTTCCTCCAGGAGAAACTCGGATATGATTTTAGTGTTAATTCATTTCCTGCATCCACTTTGTGTTTTACATAAATTTCTCCACTGAGGCACGAGTTAATTTTCCTGTCTTCATTCAAGTTTTTATACGACTTTTTATGAATAAAGGACGTTTGATTATTGCCTTTGATGAAGACAATAACATCTACGCATTTACATTTGTTTTGTGTTAACTTCAGTGAACACGGTCTTCAAACACCTGATCTTTTTCAGTATAAGTATAATGTTATGTACTTGTTATTGCTGATTTAAAACCGTTGAGTGTTGTGTAAAACAGGGTCCGTAGAAAAACGTTTGTGTGATCAAATGTTAAATATCATCTTGGTATTGTTTCCAGACAAAGTCAAAAGTCTGAAGGTATATACTGATCATGTGACAATTAGTCCCCAGTCTGTTCTGTTTCAAAACAAACATCATTTATGCTTCGATATTAAACAAAAATATGTCAAAAGAGGAACAAAACAGCTCTCAGTGTTCTTCTCCGTCTCATCTACAAGGCTCTTATTGGGAAATTTCCGTTTTATATCAAACTCGGTTTAATCAAGTCTGAGTTTGTGCTGAGCTCTGAGGATCTGCTTTTAGTTCCTATGCTCCGACAAACTGGAAATCTTCACAAAGCACCCTTAAAATGTACCACCTTGGCACCATGTGGTGAATTTACATCCATGATACATCTCAGGAAAAAGGGCATCTCTAGGAGTAGGAAAATACTCGACCTCTGGGACTGTAACACTGGAACATACACGTGAATATAAATATTGGGGATTTACTCACCGTGAATTTACGATTTATGAAGTCGGACTTAAAATCTTAGCAGATTCATCTGGGAGAGCAGTAGGGTTTGTTATCAATAAATTAAAAATCTGTTACTTATTCACAGCTTGCATGTTGTACTTGTATGGTGCATGTGTCTCCCCCATATTAAATTAAGCATCAGTTATAGGAAGATTCAAAGGACATAAAACAGACTCTATACAGAGCAGAGCTGCTCGCTGTTTTTTTAGACGTTCATAAATTCACTCCTGCTTTGGCCGCTCAGGGTGAGATGAGCTGGATTCCTGGATCGATAAGGAGAAATATGAAATGACGAAACCGTGGAATAATTTGTTTAACATGTCAGAAAACAGGGTCAATAAGAAAGTTCTCGAAGGTCGGAGTAAATCATACGACTCCCCGTGGGCTCCGGGGCTTCATGCTGTTTGTGAAGGAGCTGAGTTACACTTTAATTTATCGTGCAGCATGAACACAATATGAAGAAGAAAAATGGTTCAAATATATCTTGTTAAAACCGAAAATTCACAGTTCTGGTCCTGAACCTTATGTTCCAGCAAAATCATCAAGGACTCAAAGGTCTTAAATTACACGGTTGAGACCAGGAATCCTTCCTCTTGCCACTTCTCTAGTGAAAAAAGAGACACTAAAAGTCAGATGATTTGATCTGGAATATCACGCCTCTCCAATCTGTTCAGCATGATGCCTCCTTTACAAAGTGATCCTGAGCCTAAACGGTCCTAAATAAGGCTGTATCGACTCGCTATTCATTTTGTAAATCTGTTTAAAATGACATTTCCTTTAAATTATCACTCCGTTGCGCCGTCTGAAGACCTACTTACACTCTTTTACACGATTAAAAAGCCACTAAACTAAATATACTATCAACAGACAGATACCAGTCTATACAGTAAACAGTAAATACAGGATGGACGCTGTCTATGAACAGCTCAGCTCTCAGTGCTCTTAGGTATTCTCCAGTCAGCATGTTAAAAATAGCTAGTATATATAGTATCGTGTTGCTTCAGAGGATATGCAGCATGTGATTGAGTCAGATACCAGTGACGGCTGAGCCAAAAAAACTGACTGGATTTAATTCTCCAGGAGACGGATGCAAAAATCCAAGTGCACGTTTTTCCTCTGCCTGTAAAAACCTGAGTCACTATTCTCGGAGCCGAGCTGCAGCATCGCCTCTTAAAATAAAACCAGCAACTGAGGCGGCGTAAATGTTATTGTTTGTTTTGGTTTCTTTCTTTTTTCTTTTTTTTTTTTTCTTCAAAATGCAGATCACCACGCAAGTCAAAGGTGAGGGACGCGCTGCATAAAAATAATAATTACGGCAAGTAAAAATAGAAAGAGTGGGATAATGAAACAAAGGTCGGTTCTGCTTAAACACCCGGGAGATCATTTCACCTCGACTAGAAGTCGACATTTTACGACTTCCTCCTCATCCGTGATTACTTATTGTTGAAATTTCACGTCAGGTTTCGTGTAAGCTCAACATTCTGTTTTACCTTTTGTTTATCTTGTCTTTCATCACTCGTCAACCTTTCCTTCCCTACCGCAGCACCTAAGGAAACATTTTGGGCTTGTCCCGTGTTCCGTCGGGTCGCCTGATTAACGACGTTGCCCTCAGAGGAACCTCTTGTTGATAGGAATGGCTCTGACTAGATTTCTGATTTGCTTCCTCATCTTCAGAATCGCTGCTTTACTCACGGTGTTGCAGAGCTTCCTCAACAGTTACCTGGAACTAACCCTAACTTTTATAACATATGTTTTATTCAGAAAAAACATTAGAAGCAGACTAATTACAGTACCCATGAAAGGTGCTACCAAGGAACAGAGACAAAATAAATACACATAGAGTAAAAATGTACGAGAAATGCACTGCTCGGTCTTTGGTCCAGCCTCTCTGCGTACTTACTGGGAGTTGGCCTGAGACACTTTGAGCAGCTGGATGAATCGGTCCAGCAGCGGCATGCAGATCGGCCCCAGCAGCATCTCGAAGCTGGGCTGCATCAGCTCGGTCAGGCCCTTCATCAGGCTGCTCTCGCAGCAGTACACCTTATTGTGCGGGGTCACCATGTACGGGATGAAGGTGTAGTTGGCCGAACATGTCTGTTGGCACAAGAGTCAGCGTTAAAAAGATGGAAATACGAATATTTAAGCATCAGAGAACACTGTGGGTTTGCTGGGATAGAGGCATCAGTGATATCTGAGCCAAATGTGGGTGTAACATTTGGGAAAAAAAAAAAACAACACAAAACTGCACTCTGTACTTTTTCTATGTGAAATCTGTGTTTTAATCTTCAAGTCTGTTAAAAGGTGTGGGGCTTCTGTGCTGTTTTGAAAAGAAAAAAACATGTTTCAAGGTTTAAATTTTGATCAGTAAATTATTAAAGAGGGACTGCACACTTGCACAAGTAAACTAAATGATATGACTGTACTGCTGGCGTACATGTAGTTAACCTTATGTATACTCTTCAACGTACACTCCTCATATTTGTTTTCATAGACACTGTATAGTAAAGCATTGTATATAGAGGAAGCAGGTTGCCCGAAGGAAGTCTGAGCTGTTTCCCCTGTTTAACACAGCTTAGTAACGGCACGAGGCGTCTGCTCTGATCTTTTCTACACAGACAATAGAGCTAATTCGTCGTCATCTTCAGTGAAGCTTTCTGAGCAGCCGGGGGGAAGCATCTGCACCAGTGATGACAGTCCCATTAGGAGCTGCTTTCGTGCAACCACACACCCTTACAAATTCCACTCGTCGTGCTCGTGCAAAGCAGCTCGAGCGGACGCAGAAGTCTCACCTGCTGCAGAGCTTCGCCCTGTTATTCGCTGCAGCTGTGTTAACAGTTTTAGCTCCAACTCTAGACTCTGTGAGTTTCGTCTGTGGTTAAATTTGTGTGTATTTATTTGAAGTGCACATTATTCTGCAGCAGTGGTCGTGACGCTCCTGTTGTGGCGAGGAATGAAAGAGGAAACACGTGCATGTGCTGTTTACAGACAGCAGAGAGAAAGAGAACGAGAGAGCGACAGGAAATCCACCACTGACATCCCCGAGAAAAGCAGCCGAGGAGCGGCTGAAAACCGCACAAACTCCTAAATAGACTTGAAATCTAATATCTAAAGTCTTGCTGATCTTGTTGAGATAAGAGATATCGCGCTGGCTGATAAATTCACCTGTTTCAAGCCTGTCTATCTCCACTGTTTGACTCCACATTGTGTCTTTTAGGACCGTTTCTAACTGTCAGAACAACCAACAACTGGCAGCCACAGTTTCATCATATTTTAAAGCATGGTTACAGTAAAGTAGTAATACTGCAAACCACCGCTACAACAATACTGTAAAACTGTAATAATGTGCAATATTTTGCTAAAAGCAATTCAGCTGAATAACTGAATAACTGTGTGTGCTTGATTAAATTTAGTGTAAATGCTTTGCCTCGTTTTTTAGACGTAAAAGCTAATGATGACAACTCTTTAATGAAGAAGACTCATCGCGTTTGGCCATGCCAGTTGTGTGTTTATTTGACTTAATACTTTAGATGTGTTTGTAGGACGATATCTTGTCTAATTTTGGTGCTATTGTCATGTTAATCTGGCCTTACTTTGATTTTATTTCCGTTTTATTCATTCTTATTCATGTATTTTCTTCTTATAATTCTTGTAATGCAAATTCCTTGCCATGTAAAACCCTTTTTGCCTTGCTTTAGAAAACTGCTACTTAAATAAAGGGTTACTTACTCTTTTAAAGCTTAGATATTTCTCTCGTTTCATCTAAGCGTAGTAATCTGAATAAGCCGCCTGCTTCTAGGCTGCATCTCCTCAAATCAAGTATTTGTTTCTTCTATTTAGATTTTTTTGCGGTGAAGGAGAGCTGTCAGGTAAGGACTGAAACACAACATGAGAGCGTCTCAAGATGCATCCCGAAGGCTTTAATATTCTATCATGGATTCGACTTTTTTGGCAGCGTCTTTCAGAAACCTCTCTGCTGCCGCGTCGCCAAAAGAAAAAAAAAGGAAGTGAAAGGAAGGTGTGGTGTTGAAGCAATGAAAGACATCCACAGATAACTACTTCCTCCTGTGCAACGGTGGATCCTGACATGACATCACCGCTTTCTGCAAAAATAAATCCCTGTTTCTGTTACCAGATGAATCCTACATCTATATTTAGCTCCTGTGTGCGTGATTGTCACTGGCATCACATGACAGGCTCGCTGTCACAGGCAAATGCATATTTCAGGGCGGCTGCAGGTCATCTGACGCCAACACCTGCTCGTCGCATGCAGGTAACAAGTTTCTGAGCTGAGATCCATGTGACAGCGCTGCGGTGAATGTGACTGAGAGTGAGTCAGTCATTCAGCGAGTGACTCATGCAGTTTGTTAGCTTTGCCGATGGTTCATCTGTCCATGTGCAGCTACAGCTGAAGTGGATTGGATTGAACCAGCTCACCTTCAGAGACACACACTGATCTGACCGCGAGCTCATGACTGGCTCCGGAGTTATACATTTCACGAGTTTTTTTCCCCCCAATTTAGTCATTCAGTTTGGTGTTTGATTTAGTTTAATGCATGCCTGAGCGGTTTTATTTTATTTTGAGGAAGTGACTGGTTTTAGCTTAGTTTTGATTTCGTTTTAAGCCCCGTTCAGACCAAGATTCATAGCAAGACGTGCAGAAAACGCGCAACTGCACGCAAAGATCTGCAACGTTCTGCAAACCTCCCAGTTCACAGCAACGCAACGAGTCGAGACATCGTTTCCATAGCAACGACTCTCCACGACTGAAACCTAATATAATTGCACTGCAACAGAGTCATGCTGCTTTTCTGCCAGTTTGGTTCCCAAAAGGTCCTCTAATCTCTTTGTCTGTGCACTTTACGGTCTACTGTCAGACACCTGTTATTGATAAGAAGTGAAACCTAATTTTTTTATTCCGTGGCAGCAGCAGCAGAGCTACACATCCGCCACGTCGGACTGAAAATTCATCAGACTTTCACTTCTTTACTTCTATGTTCTTCGATCGAACTCCGTTTCTCTAGCCCTGCCCTTGTCCAAGCGGCTTGCTTTATCCACAAAATAATCTTGTATAATCATATATGTTGAATAATGTGTCCAGGAATGTCACTGTCGGACACTGTTCCCCTCACGTTGAACGAGAAAGGAGGCGAAAACATCCATCCTGTTGTGGGGAAAACAAGCCACCGGTATCGCATTAATGTTTAATGTCGTTCTTTCCACAAATATGTTCGCTTCGGAGTATCTCACGTGTCAAGTTTTACATCAAAGAATGTTTAAGGAAATGCTAATATTAGTAGTTTAAAAATCGTTCATGCACATAAGAGGAAATAGAAACCCTTTTTTTAAAATAAATTCTGACAAACGTTCAACTCATGTGATTGGTCAGTTGACTGATCCTCAGCATCTTCCCGAGGAAACATCAACAGAAAGCTCTTCTTCTTCTCCTACTGTTTCTCAGAGCCACGTGTAACGCAGCCTACAGCGCCACCTTCTGTCAACACATTCGCCTTTTCTTTTTTTGCAACTTTTCAAAAGTCCGCTTCAAATTTGACTGACATTTTAAGCAAACACGGCTAATGCCTCTCCTCCGCCACAGTGCAAAACTAGCTACCGTTACCTTAGAAACGGAGTCGGCCGGCGTCAGCAAATAAACGCGAGCTAATCTTACACATTGGACCTTTAATGAAACAATTTCTTCACGGTTACCTTTTAGTTTTCCATTAGATATAATAACACTGGTTAGCACTAAATTCATATGACTCATCAAGGACGAATTAAACCACGGAGGAAGTAGCTGTGACTAATAAACATGTTCTTTTACATCAGCTGAAGTGATGAGAGTTTGTACCTTTGTGTGTCTGTAACTGCAGATTTACGGTAAACAAAGTCAGTGGGTGGTTTACAGCGAGTGAATCCACACCAACACAGAGGAAGCTGCGCGCATGCAATTACAGTAATTGGATATAAAGCAACAACTTGTAATCACTCGGATTTTCACGATCATAGTGGGAAGTTAAATACACTTAGTTTAATACAATTAGCAATACAGGCTTTTCTGACAGAGGATAAACAAGCACATTTGCACCTGCAGTGAAGTGCATTTGGAAATGAAAGGCATCTGCACGAACACAGACGTCAGATGCAGGACAATTAACAAAAAACAGCAACTACTTCGTGTTAACAAGGCACCGCAGGCTTTGAATTTCAAAACATGTCGATGCACTGCGCTTGTGGATTTAGTAAGGAGACGTGAAACTAAGTACTTTTACTTTAGAGTACTTAAACTTGAGGTACTTGTACTTTACTTTTTTACGCAACTATACTTCTACTTCGCTTCATCTCAGGGGCAAATGTTGTACGTTTTACTGCACTACATTAGTCCGACAGCTTTAGTTGATAATGTGAAAACCACGTATCTCCAAAAGTCGCGATTTTTAATGTGTTGGATGAAGTGAAGGTTTAAGATTAAGTTTCCTTTATGCATTGAGAATAATCTCCTCCTTCTTAAACTAAACAAACTCTGTTGGATTCGCTTAAAAATGCAAAAACTGAAAACTCTGATATGACGATCTTATAGAATATGATGCGTCGCTGTCGATTAAATGCAGAACTTTTACTCACAGTGTTGCATTTTAATAGTGTTGTATTAGTACTTCTACTAAAGAAACATAAATACTTCTTCCACGACTGCTAGCAAGACTGCTTCTCTGTCTAAAAAGTTTTCTTCCATACGAGAGTATTTTTGTGAGGAATGGATTCAAACAGGCGTTATTGTCAGCTGTAACTACAGCTGCAAACGTTAGCTTCGTTAACCAAGCATTACTTTCATTGCAGTTGGATTACATTTAATGTCACTTAGAAACAGGAGCAAAACTTTACTCTGACATAGTCGCATCTCGTATATTTTTAATAGTTTGGTTTAGCTTTTAAACTTCAACTTTCCGTTTCTTGTTCATTTTGCTCACATAATAAAGGAGAGATATTTTAAGGATTATTTGTCAATGTTGTGCAACACGTTTGTTTAACCTCCAGGGCTGTATGTCTATTTTGCATCTAAACTGCAATGAAAGTTACTAAAACCGCTCATTTTTGTTTTTTTTGTTCAACCGTGACTCATCAAAGAAAAAAAGAAAAAAGAAAAAATCATCAAAGAAGGAACGATGTGAGAAAATGATGCCCGCACACGGGGTTAGATAAGAGCACTTACAGCAGAGCAGAGGCCAGTTAAGTGCCTTAATACAAGCAAGAAAAAGAGAGAGAACAAAGAAAAGCCAGCGAGCGCACACACGCTCACACTGCGAGTGATAATCAGCTCTACACACACACGGTGCGAGGCAGAGTCCGACATCAGGGCCTCCTTTCCACTCTGAAAGCCACTTAGGAGAACTAAGCCAGCTTTCATCTGAGTCCACAGCAACAATCACATCATTTCAGATTTTTTTGCTTTAATTAGGTGTTTTGCTGCTAAATGACTCTGTTCCCCGGCTAGCTGGTCAACAAAATCGGCTTTAATATGGGATTCGTTAACTTGTCAAACGTTTACTTCCAGCCTTTTTTTGGATTATTTTTTCCTTACATCCGTGTATTGGGTTTTGCACCGTTCAGACAAAACACCGTGGGATATTCTGAGGCATTAACGGTCGTTATCTCTGCAGGACACTGTAAGACTTTTACATGATATTTTTGAAGGTAAATGTGAGTCAGTTTTAGGTTTTGTTATGAACAGCAGGTGGTTCAGGAGAGCACAGGATTTCCTTGACTTAAAGCGGCGTCTTATTTGAATGCTGCACTTTTTTATTTTTTTTATTTTTTTGCAAGTCAAATGTTCAGATCGCTCAGCTCGCTTTCCTCTATGCAGATCGCGGCCGCGCAGTCACTGAATTTCACGAAAACCGCTGCCATCTGTGAAAAACATCTTGAGCCTCTCCTCATTTATATACAACAAAAGTCGCCGTACAGCCCTGTGAAACCAAACATTTTTCACAGCTCCTAAACGAAGTAGGCCGCAAAAGAAAAACCCTTTCTAACACAGAGAATAGAAACATAAGGTGTTAGACGCTGCAGTTGGCAAAAAAAAAAAAAAAAAAAGACAGGAAAAAAAAAAAAGAAGCATATTCTTTGCACCACATAATATGTGTGATGTGTGAGCAATGGGTGATTAATGTGTGAAAGGCAAAGGCGAAGGGAAAAAAGATTGCTTTGTGTACTTACAGTGTTCTTCTGGCAAATTATCTCCTGGAAGAAGAGATAAAAGGAATGCATTTAGAGATTCGACAAGAACAATTTCTTCTACAAGCAATTTTGTTTTACACCCACTGTCAGGAACAAAACAACTCAGAACATATTACTTTCACTAAAAAAAACGTAACACATATAACACGTCCGACACGTTTTACGAGGAAGAAAATACACCCATCATGTATGATAGGCCTTATTTATCTTGGAAAATGTAACAGTGTGTCTGTAACAGGAAATAAACGCCTGCAATATAGAACAAACAGTGAGCTTGTGCAAGTCAAGTTAATGTGAGTTAATGCTGTCTTTATTCCTCCATGGCCAGAAGGATTATATATAACCACAGATGCATATAGCTCAATGTAGCTACTTTTCTGCCCGTTCCTCAATGGGGAGGAGGAGGACGGTGGATATAAAACATCCAGGACTTTGCCACCGGGGACCTGAGTTCGCGTCTCTTTGGGTTGTGGTTCACCATCTTTGTGGACTCTTTCTGTATTAAACCAAAGCTCTGGGATCTTTTCCTAACCCTGAAAATACGCTGTATAAGTGAGTGAGTGAGTAGGTCATTTCTTGATACTACTTTTGTGTAAATAAACAGTAGAATGTCTCTTTCCGGACGCACTGCTCAGGGCGTGAATAAATGCCATTTACTGTGGGGGTCACGTAAACCTTGGTAACCGGCCAAACTCACCACTACTGATATTACTGACCGTACCATCACCTGTGTAATCCTACAACTCTTCACCTTCTGTCATTGCCCGTTGTCGTCACCGCTGCATTGCATTGTGGGATATTTATGCCGGCACAGTGTCCAGCGCTTGCATACTGTAATATTTACCCAGAAATAGAAAGCAATTCACATACTATTGGTTTCAGACACACTAAAAACTCTCACATACTGTGTTATCTGACTAATTAGGATGTTAGTGTGGGATTTTTTTGCTAAACATACCATTCGATTCTACGGTTGGGACTGTGTAAAGCATAGCAACGGTCTGCTGGACAGGAATAACACACCACATCGAAGGCCATCGCTGACCAATCAGAATCAAGTACTTCACAATAACAATAACAGCAAATAAAAGACTTCAACACCAGCTATTTCAGGCTTTTACTGCAGTGGCTTTTTTGTTGCACATTTGCATTATTTTACTCCTATATTATGACAATATTTACAAAATGTAGAAAGAAAAACAAAACAGATCTTCTTATAGCATTTAACAGATGACCCCATGCTATTAAAACCCTTATTTCCAGAAGAATCACTGTCCGTTCAGGCTAATGAGCATCTTTTCTCTATCGAGTGCTAGAGAAACCTAGAGAAAAGTTTTCTGTTTGTTCAGATTTGGTGCTCCATCACAGTCTTAAAAAGGTAGGGAAAACCCTGTATTTGGTGATTGCATAGATCTTCTGTGCTGACAGGTTGAAGATTCCTTCAAACTCTTAAACACATATATTATTTGAATCTTGGACAGACACGGATGCAAACAGCGACTTCACTTGTTGGCCGGAAGCAAACGCCATGAGACGTAATTCTAGTTTTTTTTTACTAAAAAAAACAGGTCTTTCGGCACATTTCAAAAAACCTGCTCTTCTTCTTTAACCCGCTGATTCTGGCCTGCGAATGTGTTTGACATTTTGCAGGAACAAAACAAGTGCATCCCTTAAAAGACACGGGCAGACAGCAGCGGTAGTGCAAAAATAAAAAAAAATAAAAACCCGTAATTCAGCAGGTAACCTGACAGATGCTGGGGTTTGCAGCAACATCTGAAGATGCCACAGCCGTCCAGCTAATTAGTTTTCGATCCTGCAAACTGTCACTGGTCGTGCAGTTTTGGGATTTGTCTTTTTAGCTCGTTCAGCGGGGCAAGGTGCAACACAAGACATGAGTTGACATTTTGCATACATTAGCTTTACATAAGCAAGAAACCTAATGTGGGTTGTGGTTCAGAGTCTGAGGCTTTTCGTGTTTTATATCAAGCTGCTTGCAGTCACCATCATGCCAAGAGAACAGCTGTGTTAAGATTTTTGCAAATGCTATTCAAATTAAATGATGTGAAGACTGGTTGTATTCACTGTGCAGTTCTCTAAAAATATTAAAATATGTGCTTTTCACCTGCTGGTACTGCTAACAAAACAAACTCCTTCAATTTATTTCAATTATTTATACACTCTTAACATCTAAACCTCCACCTGAGCTACTGATCACTTTAAATAAGTGAAAAAAGACTCAAGCAAAAGCAGACACATTTTCGTTTTAATCTCTCATGCATAAATTCTATTTGCCTGTACAGTGCGACTATTTTTATTCTTCGGGGGGAGAAAAAAAAAAAAAAGGCGCTGTGAAAAGAAGCATGACTGGCACCGGTACACCGAGCACACAATGGCTTCTTCAAGTCTGTGTTTTTAAAAAGAGCTCAAGTATTTAAAGAAAACCCCTGCCTTTAAAACAGCACCCTGTGAAACAGTTGAGCAGCCTGATAGAGATCAGAGGAAACCACCAGAGAAAAGTGGTCTTTTGAGGCCGGGCGAGGAGCAGCGAGCCAGGCGGGCGGGCACCACGGCCGACCACAGGGCAGGGAAAAGCCTCAGACGTTCACGTGCGCATCGAAACAGGAAACAACCTCAACTTAAGCCATTTTCTCAACATTAAAAACAGGAATAACAGGGCCACGAATGCGCATTTGCCTTTTTTTAATGTCGCGTCTATCTCGACCTCTGCACTGGAGACAAACCTCTCCTGACAGGCTTTACCGTTTATACTGTGTGGTCTCCAGCCGCGGATCCCAGACGCCATCAGACTGCTATGACCACACGAACCAGCCCAAATAAAGGCTCTGCTGTTCTTCCACTGTACATCGCCTACAGCGGGGGTTTTTAAATGTACCAGCCAAGGCGTCAGCTTGTGTGAACTACGTCTCGTCTGGTACACGAGAGCTGTAAGATTCAAGCTGTTCTCGTGGCGCTGAGCAGCTAAAACCTGTCTGAGGCCTTAACACAGATATTTAATTGTTCAGTTGTGTAACAATCAAAACATTAGGTAGGTGTGCTCAACAAGACGGCAACAGCTGAAGTAAGTGAACAAATGATTGGAATAAAAGAGCCTGTTCAGCTGTTGAAAATGAGTTTTGTGCAACCTCCGTCTGTTTATCGGACTTTCAGGAGGATTACGCAAAAACTGCAGCACTGATTTTCATAAAACTTGGTGGAAGGGTAGGACCTGGGCCAGGGATGAACTCCTTACATTTTGGAGCAGATCCAAACCTTAACTGTGGCCTAAATGTACAGTGAAGACAGAACATTTCAGTGTTATCTGTGGCTGTTTCTGCGGCTTATCTCCCGCTGAACATTTGGTCGTTCAGGTTGTGGGCCTTGGAGGAATACAGTCCGCGTGGTACAGCCGTGAAGTTCTTTTGCTTGGTTGTTTTCTACAGATATATAACTCTCCACTACAGGCTGCTGTCATTTAGTGGTGATTCATACAGTATATTAACCTTACGGCTGTGAAAACTCATCTTCTTTCCTGGGTGAAATATACGTGTAGCATTGCACGTTTCCAATTTCACATTCAAAAAAAAAAAAAGAAAAGATAAGAAAAGTTACAGACTCCTGAACGCGAACCAAAAAAAGGGAATGATATATATGAAACTGCCTGACAACAACAGACATAAAACACAACTGAAAACACGGAAATCAATAAAGATCCAGCAGATTAGCACATGGAAAAAAGAACTTCATCACCAGTTGAAAGTGATTAAACTGTTTCTCCCTCATTAAACTCAGTGTTTCAGCCCCGAGTCCTGCTTTTCTTTCATCCAGAACTAAATGAGGCCACAGCTCATTTCCTTTCTCAAAATGATTTACAAATTCATCTCCTTCCATCAAATTATTGATGCATTTAAGCATCGGCCACCAAATTACATTTCTGTCAATCTGCTTCACCCTGCCTGCCTCCTCCTAAAAATATCCTTTAATCACCACTTATGTGACCGAAGTGATTGTTGTCGGTGTTCGGTAAACGTTACCTGCAGAGACTGGAGGGAGTCGGAGTTAGTGTCGCAGTACAGGATGATGTTGTTGGCCATGCTGAAGCTCTCCCTGACTCCCAGATGGTAGAAGAGCGAGGGCTGGCGGAAAGCATCCGTCATCTCCACCACGGCGATGTCTGCAGGAGGAGACAGGTAAAGGAGTCAAGGTGGATCTGAGTGAAGGGTAACACCAACAGTTGGCAGGATTTAGGATTTACTTCCAAACAAACCACGCATATAGGAAAAAAGTGACACTGCAATGTATTTTCCTTCTGTGATATACTGCATTATTAAAAAATGGCAGGTCTGGTTTTGCCAGATGACTTGAATCACTGTATTTGGGAAGAATGAATTATTCTAGAATGACTGGGTTGATTTTAGGGGAGTGGGGCTGTGCACAGAAAATAATAATAATTTTAAAAAGCTGAAAAATGATGTTTTTTTGTGCAAACCAACCTGTGTTGAACTTTAATTCTGTGTAATTGGTTTCAACACACCAGGTGAGTGCTGAGACTACTGCTCTGGAGTGATTTTTTGAGGGTTTTAAGGTTATGGACAAAATACCAGTTTATTTTATTTTATTTTTTTAATCATTCTTTTTGCAGCCAAAAGTGAGAAACAGCTCAAAATGACAAAAAGATGCAAGGAAAAATGAAAACAAGTACAGAAAACAGTTCATAAAAGATGCAAGATACATGATGCCAAAGTTCAGTAAAAATAGGTACAGACAGAAGATGAGAGGTTTTTGGTCATGGATTTTAATTCACCATGTGGTAACAAATGTTCATTTATTTAAGGCGCTCTTTTTGTGAAGAGTTTCAGTTTGTCGGAGCAAAGGAACTGAAAGAAGATCTACCAAAATCTGTAAAAACACGAGGGACTTGTAGTGAAAGCCTTTTGTTAGATCAGGGTTGATTTGGCTCAGCCGACCGGTCGAGCAAGGACGTCAGGCAGGACGGAGAAACAAACTAATACATGTTCAGATCATGACTCGCAGACCAAATGCATTAAATACAAAATGCAGTGATGAGTGCTATAAACATCAGCAGTAATAAACCTGAGAGTAGATGAAGAGCCGTGAATATAAATCACATCACCAGACAGGCAACTTATTAACTCACAACATTTATAATTATTTACGTTTGTAGACTAATCAGATTAAACTACAATAAATAATATTTATACCAAAGGCAGATGTCATTAACTACAACTGATAACTGGTTTTTGACATTGGCTGGTTTTTAATCGTCCTGGGAGATGGACTCAGCTTCAATGTTAAAGGTTAATCGACACATTAAACCACATTGTGTGTCAGTATTACAAACTGTATGTTGTAACAAACGATGCTCACAGCTGCTTTTACTGCAGGCTCGATGTGATGTCAGCTATAGATTATTGTGTCAAAGGAGACAAGTGGAGTTAATTCGGAGGCGCGCTGAATATCTCTGCCACGAAAGCTGGATTGATCTAGCTTTTCATCTCAGTCTGTGAATACACTCAATACCACACTGACTCCATCTAGACTCCACCATGTGACCTGGATCAATAGGTCAATAGGAGTAATTATTGCCAAGTGTCAGTCATGCCGGCAGGGAATAAAGCTCCTGGTGAAGGGGAGACGAGTTCCCAGAGTTAAAGCACAAGCATTTCTCTGAGTATTATTGAATAGCAGCATAGGATAACAACGTACCAAAACCCAGGAAGTACTCTGATCCTGCACTTAAAGGAGCTATATGTAGTATTTCTACTATAAAATATATATAAAAACTACCTACAGTGTTTAGAATAAAGAGTTTTGATGTTATGTCAATGATTGTCAGTGTATTGTATTGCAGCGATATGCACTGAGTTGAGGATGAGAACCGGTAAGAAACAAATTCCAAAGAAAATGACAAAGTGATAAAAAATAGAAGTATTGCGGTTGTTTTCTCGGTTTGGTGCTGAAATCACAATGTTTCTTCTCCACTGGTGAGTTTGATTATGAAGCTTATGGAGGTATAAAGTTACTATGTTATGTTGTTATGTTTGTCGATCCACGGTTCAGACTAAACTGTGACAGTTCTGATCTTGTTTGGACAATTGAAAATGGATCTTTAGTGCCGCTACTGACGACACAAACCATACAGAAAACGGAGGTGACTGGTGGTTTTATTGTGGCTGTTTTCCATCTAAAAACAGAGTTAAGCTAACAGAGCTATAATGTAAACTATCGGCTGATGCAGCACACGATGATTATAAAAACATAGTGTTACTTTGACCAACTGAGTTTTTGTTTGAAGGTGAAAACTTGATGATACCATAATACAGATGTGTGAGTGTATGAGTTTCTGACTTTATTCAATGAATGATACAGTTTGTGGAGACGTAGCATTAATTCGTCGGTGGTTTTGGTAGCTGTGAGTGCGTTCTGGTACGCAAATTCCCCCTGATGTCGATAGTTTGGAATAGCAATACTACAGACACAGAAAAACTTTATTGGTCCCCAGGGGGAAATTCATAAAATACAATCCTTTTAAGGAAAATTACTAATGCCACAGTGGAAAAATCACTATTTGGTGGAGCTGCTTACATCCCATAGACCACTGGTTTAATCTTTAACAGTGTGTCGTATTTTTTAAGCTTATTATATTATCTATTAAATCTCCATCTGAAAAGTAAAGCTGTCAAATACATGTAGTGGTGTAAAAATTACAATATTGAACCTCTGTGGTAAAAGCATAAAGTTGCATAAAATGTAAATAATAAAGTAAAAGTACCTCAAAATTGTCACATTACACCACTGCCAGTTCCAGTACACCTCCAACAGTTCTCAATTCTTGCATTTAAATGATATTATAACAGGATCGTGGTGTTAAACGCGCCCGTTGACCTGTAGAATAGTCATGTCAGTGTCGCGGAGGCCCACACATGAGGTGAAGCTGTGCACTTTGTCCGTGGTGAGGCCTCAAGCTGCTGATAACAACAAAAACAATTCAGTCCAGTGGCAGCTCTCCAGTAATGACAGAGCAGCCCCGAGAGTCACACAGATAACGCCACACCCTGCGCGTTTCATCTGTTTCCAACTATCCACCTCTCCGAGTCAACAAACACATTTCATGGAGCTTAAGAGCGGGGAGTCTGTGATCCAGCCGACTGAAGCTTTTCACCGCAAAGGGTCGTTTTAAACAGGCAGGTGGGAAGCACCGAAAACATTCAGTGAATGCGTTGAGCCAGAGGGACAATGTAAACACCACGAGCGATTCCAGTAATGGGCAGCTTTGGCCCAGAAATGACTGGTGGTAAAATAGTTTCTGATGACCTCTGTGAAGTGATCTTGGGTTGTTCGTGACAAGAGAAATCATGCTTGTGATTGGGGGAAGAGAAAATGATATAACATATCAGGAAGAAGTGTTCAGATCCTTTACTGATACTCCACTACAAGTAAAAGCTCTGCATACAAAACCATACTTATGCAAAAGTATCTACGTGTTATAAGAAAGAAATATGAACAGTAAAAAATAGTCAGTATGCAGTAAATGTCAAGACCAAAACTGAGCTAAAACAGAAAGAAATAGCCTCACATTGCCGGTACATTGTCTACATGCACAAGAATATATCAATTACTGTTAAAGCATTAGTTAAACATCTGCAACTGCTTTGATAATTAAATGTTTTACTTTCACTGAGCTTTCGGATGTGATGCTTTTCTTTGTCATTTCTGATTATAAACTGATAGTCTTTGGTTTCAGATTGCCGATTACAGTGATTAAAAGTTATTTTCTGACATTTAATAGGATTAATCAATTGTACTGGGTACTGAACTTTGATACTATAGCACTGACTGACACTTTTATGAACGATATTAGGTTAAGAGACAACTTCACGCTGTGGTTATTAGGTTCATTTTTATGCCTTGAGTGCGAAACACGCAGATATGGTTTGAAAAAATAAAACTAAAGATTTGTACCACGATGTGTATTGTATTGTATGGTTTGGGAACTGGTACTGAAGCCAACGTATCGGTACCGGTATCAAACATTTTTGCACGACACACAGCCCTAGTCAAAATAACCATTGGTGAAAATAATTGTTAGCTGCGGTCAATATGAATGGATGCAGGAAACAGATACAACATACCGATTGCAATCACAGCCCCTAATCATTACTATCATTACCATCTTGTCAGTCAGTCAGAATCAGTAACTGCATGTGACTGTCCTCTTTTTAAATGCCATGTTACCAGTTTAATTCAGTGGACATGCCAATACGCCACTGCAGGGAGAAGTCTATCAGATGCACGCCGGTTGTGACACTGAAGGGCTTTTGTTGGTGCAGCTCCTCGCTCTCATCAGCAGATGCAAATTCAGCCGGATGCAGGTACTTGTTGCTGACCTCAGAGCCTCTCATCATCAGCGCAAGCTTTGAAAGAGAGCTGCACATTTCCATTTCACTCAAGCAGGCGAAGGACAGGATATAAGGGATTTTAAGCTCTGTGGCTTTTGTGCAGCGATGTGGAATATCGAAGAGGGATTTGTTCGGCCATGATCATCTCATCACGATGCCTGCTCTCTGACTGAGTGCAAGTAAGGTTTCAGGTTTCCTCGGTTTTACGACCACTTGTGACTTCCACGTCTGTGACGTTTCTTTAAACAGCGTCGTCACGATCGTGCACCTCGATCCGACTCAAGTCAATACTCTGACCTCTCTTACGCTAAGGGTGTTTTCTGTGAGCTTAATTTATGTACACAAGGTGCAAGTGAATGTAAACAACATCCAGACAGCACAGGTTGGCTGATGAATAAAAGATAAGCTTCGTCTCATTTCTCTGCACGCAGGAGACGCCATCAATATTACATCTGAACAAGATTTTAATGGAAATGAGCTCCTAAAAGGCAACGCAACTGCATTTTCAGATATAAAAAAAAAAACGCGATGACATGGGTGGGGTAATTTTTGGAAACTTCACCTGTTTCACGGGAATAAGTCAGAGGCAAAGAAAACGTTTGCCGTTATAGGGCAGGACTCTAGGTGATGCAGGTGATGAATGAAGTACACAACCAACTCGCGGCGATCGCAGTGCAGGAAAAAAAAAAGGGAAAGGCACAAGTGAGTCTTGAGTTTGCCAGGAAAGTCGAGGAAGCAGTTCTCATAAATGCTTTGTGCTCACAACAAAACCCCAGAGAGATGAGAACACTTAACAAGTGGTGTATGATTTCCTCTGAGCATATTTCAGTCTAGATGTAGACAAACTGCAAACTGATATTAAATCTAAAAAGAACAACACGAACACCAGACAAGCTCCTTGAATATAAC
>JAPQRN010000017.1:6636286-6648705 GCA_037367275.1 Coranthus polyacanthus | reverse complement strand
CTATTGTTTGATGTCACTCTTTACCCTCTGTCATGTGACCACCTTCAAAGACCTTGTTTACAATGTTATTCATAACACTGTAAACATCAAACATTTTAACGCCTCACACCTGCAACATCAAAGAGATCAATACCTGTACATCACAGTACACAATCTAACACCATCAGTCTGACCCGGTTATGACCCGAGGTCGACCAGAGCATCTCAAAAGGAAACGCGACACAACGGTTAACACGGATCAGGAAACGAACAAATGATTATGCTTTTTAAAAGGAAAAAATGACTAATACAAATATCAGCTGAATAACAAAAACTAAATGAATGTGGAACTGAATGGCAAACTAAACGGTAAAAAAATCCAGGAGGCAATTTTTATCTTTTGAGCTATTATTTTCTCTCAAAGTCAGTATTTCCAGTTCAGAAGCCGGTTCGCCATTGGACGATATTTCCGCCAACTTCTGCCGATACAGATAGTTTGTAAAACATTCTATCAAGCCAATTAATCGGTCTGTCTCGACTGTTGGGTAGCTCAAGTTACGTATCGAATACATAATAATTTAATATCGATAATATTAATCTACAAAGTAAGCAATTAATGTAGTGTGTAAATGTAAAGTGGAGAAAGAACCAAGTATAAAGTGGAAAATGGTAAGTACAAGGACCTCGAGATTGTTCTTAAGTACAGGGCTTGAGTTTATGCACTTTGTTACATTCCACCACTGGAAGTATTGTAATGGTGCGAGTTTACTGCACATCAGTAAGCGTAGTTAACCATCACTGCGCCGTCCATGCTGCACCCGGCAAATAAAGCTTTCCATTCTGCGCTGCCACAGACCATGAAATAGTCACTCAGCTCTGAAATGGAGAGAATCACTCACGCAGTGAAACAGCGAGAAGTTCAGTTAGTTCTGCGGTGCAGGTAGGAGATAGATACTTGGAGGCACAGACTTATTGCAGCCCTCCATAGATATCTGCCAAAGTCTACACAAACATTAGAGGGAAACGGGGAAACAAAATTACAGAAATCTGCTAAGTTTGACAAATGGCGGGCCCAGCTTTGCCACTAGCTATTAGCCTGCAATGATTAATAAGTGAGAAAATAATTGCACTTCATTGAGATTGATGACGCCCCATTTAACCTCCCCACTCATCCTGGCTGCGCCACAGAGATGAGCCTCGGACACACTGCTGCTCTGCCGGCCTCATTGGCATCAAACACACACACATGGACATGCACACACACACACACAGACACACACATTGGGTCTGTAATGATCCTACAGGGCATTTTTTAAAAGCCTCGCAGCGCTCTGATCATAAGTTCATTGTTAGTAAGTGAAAAACAATGATCTCGGCGCTAGGAGGCCTCTGGGAATCTCTTACTCCACCAATATAGAAGCATTTAAGTCAAACACCATGGGGAATTAATGACAGTGGAGTCACCATTAACTCCAACGCTAACGAGTTTGTAAGACCTTCTTGTTAGGCATCTTGTGCTTGTAAACTCGACTGCTTGTAGTCGAGAATCTTGTCGATCTGAGCCACACTGGTGAATGTGTCTGAATGGGATTTTTTTTTAGGGGTAAAATGCAAACAAAACGGCTGCGATCAGGCGAGGCGCCAGGAGTGCCGTGGCCCCTTATCCTCTCAGACTGCAAAGAGACGTGGCCAAGGTTATTAAAGAAGGATGTAGCAGAGCAAGATGGCCGCTGTTGTGACCAGAGGCGGTGTGGAGAGATAAATGGTTGACCCAGCCTGGTGTCAGGTTAGGATTGATGCCACTATCAGCCCCACTGCTTTCCCAATGATTTTCTCAAATCTCTGATAGAGTGTGTTATCTAGTTACTGGCATGAGGGCAACGGCCTGCAGGCACAGAGAAGGTCAATCTATGAGGACAATCTTTGTTGGACTAAATGAGAAAAAAGACCTCACAAAAAAGAATAAAAAGCAGCTGCTAGGTCTCTGGGATAAGATAAGCCAAATTACTTCTCTTTAGTAGGATAGGCCTCGGGCAAAACATCAAGAAAAAAAATTAAGTGAGGCGGCTGTGTGCTCTCTAACTTCAACGTTGTAGATTTCACCTGGAACCTCTTGCAGCTTCCTTGAACTAATGTTGATTCGGTGACAGCAGCTTGAGTTATGGGCTGGGCAGTTGGGTTTGTGTGCTGTTTAATCTGCATTCAGCTAATAAATCTCCTTAACAGGCAAAAAAAAAACAACCCTGGAATATACAGCATAACACCATTCAGCAACATAAACCACCTTGCAGATCTTTGAGCTTCTTCACACTTTCAACCTTCTTCTCTCTGGTCTTTTCAAAACTGGAGGAACGAGTTTGACTAATAGGTTCTAATTTGCCGGCCGTGGTCCTGATCAATAATTCTGTGTCAATAATGATGGAGAGGTCTGCGTGGGGGGAAATGATTCCACTCATTGTCTGAGAAAAATGAAGGTGCGGACATCACCTCGGGCTGTAGGCAGATGTCCACAGGTGCTCGGTCAGTATGATGGTCGAGTCGATGAATGGAAAGACAAATAACACGCACACACACAAAGACGCACACATAAAGCGTATGTGTTTTCCCTCCTGGTGCATATGATGAAAACTTTTGAAAGAACACGCTCACTCAAACACGTCCCTCATGGATGTACTTTTCATTTCAGTTTCTCATGACAATCTCATTTCGAACTCAGCCTTCTGACAGAAATATTGACCGGAATGCTATAAATGGAGGGAAAGATCCGTTTCTTTATGATCCAGAAAATTGCAAAAATGGTTTCGAGGAAATAAATAGCCCATTATGGATTCCCTTTTGTGCTGTCTGAAAATCTAAATCTGCATGGGAAATGAAAAGCAGTGGTCAAACAAGTCAGAACATCGTGTAAAAATAGAGCTTCGTGGTAACAGAAAAATCATTATCACTTAAAAACACTGGCCAGTCGCTAATGTGAGTATTGAGTATTGACTAAATTAAAAGCTAAACTGACATTGTCATTATGGATATGTAGTGTTTTCTGTTATATTACTGCAAAAATCATTACAATTACAGCACTTAATAAGGCACAAAGAGGACAATTTGTTAAACGTGCCACCAGCCACCGACTTCATTTTAAATATTACATTGTTAAAAGTCTTGCAGATTGTAAATGTACGTTTCTCTTGTATGATTCTGCAATCTTTCCAATTTTTTTGCTGTACATCTCTGCTGTTATACCTCGTCATTCAACTAGCTTTGGTCTGACAACACTGTATTTACGGAAACAGACAAGATTGCATTGCTTTTTTACATTTTCTGTCTTTTTTATAGCGGTTACAAGTTACATAGTCAGACTTTTATTCATATATAGCTATTGCATGTCATTTATAGTTTCTGCTGTATTTTATTTCTTCCTGGAGTGTACTTCATGATACAACTGTGTCTGCCCTGGCTGTTTAAAAACGTGGAAGCAACATCCACAACCTGATTTTATGTATATTCTTAGGATCATTCATACCCGCAATACTGTTTTTGGCCACCAGGGGGCCGTGAACGCAACAGCGACATCATCGTCAACGTTAAGTTTGTTTAACTAACGCGGAGTTTTTGTGGGAATCGGAAGTGGGAATCGTGGAGCAGCACTATCATTCATTGCACGCCAAGTCTGCGTCCACTGGCGAAGTGTAAGGACAATATCCACTTTGTTTTAGTTCAGTTTTTTTTGTCTTTGAGGGAAACATCTCGCTTTTAAGTCGCTAACGCTCTAGTGGTCGCTAGCTACCTAGCTATCTAGCTAGCGAGCACTAGCTAGATAGCTATTAAGCTAACAGCAGCGCTAGTCAGGTGCTAAGCTTATGCTAAATTAGTTGCATTTTAAACAGAAAAGAACACTATGAAAGCGGGTAGAGTGAAACTAAACGGTACATTTAAGGCCAGGGGCTAAACAACGACATGAAAATGTAATAAAAGTTCCTAAAACTGCAGAATTTAGTGATGATTCGCCGTAGCCAAATCACTACAGGTGACTCTACGTTATCAGCCTAATTAACTTGATTGATTTCAGGTTCAAGAGGTGCAACTTATATCCTTTGCTTCAGCTAAAGTAGAAACACCACAGTGAAATACTACACATGTAGCTTATTTTATTTCTTTAATGTATACATCTGGTAATATTTGTAGTATGGTTTTGTGTGAAGTAGCGTTATGTATGTTTTTAATGTAGTGAGTAACAAGTAAATGTGTTAAATAAAGGTAGTGGAGTGAAAAGTGAAGTTCCTTCCTATGCAGTGCAATGGAGTAGAAGTATGAGCAGCATAACATGGGAAAAGATAGATACTACAGTACTTGAGTAAATGTAAATACATTCCACCACTGCTTTATTTAAGTGGTTTCTTTATATACAGTCTATTTATCTGACTTAAAACGCATTTGACATCAGTCTGTATTCGATTCAGCTGAGTCAGAAATCCAGTCTGTACAAGCGTCATATCAAAATCTCAGTTCTCTCTGCTCATGCTGTGGTAAGCCACAGTTTAATGCCTTGATCTGTCAGTCAAAGATACTACTACTGACTCCCACCAACATGAATGCAGGGAGTTTCTGAAAGCAGTCTAAATATTTTGACACCAGCTTTTGGCGTAACACCAGCCACAGCTCAAAAAAACCCGAGCTCAGGCTGTGGGAAGCACACAATGGGGATGGAAAAAAAAATCTGTTCATTAAATGATCGCGTAAAGTGTGGGCAATGTAATTTAATAGACATGACTTGTCATGTGATGGCCAAAATCTCACTTTTTGAACGAATCCCATTTTTAGCAAATGTAAGGGGACAGATCTGAAACAGTCAAATAGTCATAGTTAAGTTAGATAAGCCAAATACACGGACAATTGTTTATCCATATATGAGTAAAACAGGATTTTAACTGTAGACATGGATGGTTCACATAAAGTGGAACTCATTAAGATTTTTCCCCAGTTTTTGCTGTTTGTAATTAATTAGTTTTAGCAGCGGTTGTGTTTTTTCTGCTGTTCGGCATGTTTCTTATTAATTAAACACCTGTATCGCATCGGTACTCGGTATCGGCCGATACCCAAAGCCTGAGAATCGTTATCTGTATTGGACCTGAAAAAATGTAATCAGTGCATCTTTCATTTCTTTTCATTACCCAATACTTCATCTCATATTAGTAATTCATAAACTGACTTAGAGGTAGAGTAGGAAGACTGAGGTAAAGTATACATGTACTGGTATGTACACTAAGAAATAAAACCCAAATAACCGTTGTGAAACAGTGTAAGTCAATGTGAAGTTAACCTCTGACCCAATCCAACCCTTCCCCTGGTATTCCTGCCGTCCCTCCTTTGAACTGAGCAGAGGTGTGTTTTCTGAGCAGACCTGAACAGTTTGAACATTGCGCTCTAAGTGGATTGGGTTCCTGTCAGAGCTGAGCGTTTGGACATTGATAAATTTCTTCTGTGTGGGATCGATAACTCTCACCTTTCAGCCGAGGGCTCCTTCAGAGTGGGACGTCATAATTACTCTGTCAAACTGAATGCCTGTCTCTGTTAAGACTGACGACTCTGTATATGTGTGTGTGTGAATGATGGAGAGTGAGTTCCTGTGTGTGGAAAGTGGTACAAGTTGCCTTTTTTATGTGAAAGTAGAACTGTGTTTTGATATGTAGACTATATATGGAGATTTATGGATTATGTTTGTACATGTAGGCTTAAAAATTGTGTGTTTGTGTGTGGGCCAGGTGATGTTATGTCGGCTGAGCTGGACTTGTGACTGGCAGTGATTGACAGCTGGGCAGCCCGCCTCCTCCTTTCTCCTCCCACGGCGCTTTTTGATGCCTGTCATATTGGCCAATCAGCAAAGTGATCTGACAGCTGTCCTGACACACAAACACACACACACACACACACACACACACACTCTACACACACAAACTGACAAAGACACCCCGTCACACATGTATACAGATTGTGCACAGACAGGCCTAATTCTAATCCAAAATTTGCCATTTCAGATGTGCCATTTGACAACAAAGTGCACCAAATTTGGAAGTATTTACTCATGTTTTTAACATATTTCAAATATATTCATACAGCTACAAATCAGCATTACGTTCACAGTCTAAGAACAGATCAAATCAGCAGTGTTTACTCACCGATTAGCAGCAACGATTAGCTCCTAAAACAACACGGTGGGGATGACGGGCTCCCTCACGTTGATCATGTTAACTGAATTAACATATGCGACGTTCCTTTCAGCTGGTTCCTCAGATCAGTTATCTGTCCAGATGTAATGATGATTTATTTATTCTCTTTCAGGGAAAAGAGGGAATTGCCTCCATCTGCTTCATTAGACTTTGCTGCTGCTTCGTCGTGTGCAGCCTTCCTCCAGGTTAGTGTGTGTAATTCAGTGCATATGTGTGTATCTTTGCATGCATTAATGAGTTTCTGTGAGCACATGCATCAGTAAATGTAGTTTAGGGTTTTCATTCTCGTGTGACATATGAGGATGTGTACGTATGTGTGCATGTAAAAGCATATATGCTACTATGTGTACATGCAAGTGTAACTGTTCTGCACATACAGTATTCATTAGATTTGTATGCATGCGTGTGTCATAAAGCATGTGGCAGCCTGTGGAATTAAAAGTGAATGAAGCGAAGATGAGCAAGGCTGCCTGCTCCTCATAATGCTGCCACAATAATAATAATAATAATCAGGGCAATAATAACCTCAGCGCTCATTTAGACATCAATACTAATCACTCTCATTTGGAGGACAATAATAATAATCAGGCTCATTTGGAGTGCCGTTTCTCCACAGAGGCTTTCAGTGCCTTTGGGGTTGGTTGGTGCTTAACCTAATGATAATAGTCATGATTCATGGCCCAACTCTCCCTCCCTGCATGTTGCTTCGCTCCATGTGAACCCAGGAAGTGTGTGTGAGTCAAAAAGATGGTGTGAGGGAGGGAATGTGTTTGTCTGCACTCACATGTCAACATACTGTACACCAGCTTTTACTTGTTGGTGCTTCTTAAACTAAGTGAATTTAAAAATATGCTGTGTACTGTTAATACTGTTTGTCTTGCCTGATACACCGCTTCCATTCATCATTTCCATTGACTCAATAACACCTTAATTTCATACTTTCATCTAACTTAGCCATAATTTCTCTTTGCAGTTAGAAGACTGCACTTGCCAAGATAACTGATGAATTCTGGAAATGCAGCAACATTAACTATAAATCATGTAACTAGCATATTCTGTTTGGATGTTCCAAATTAGAGCTTATTCCCAGTGTAGCATTTTCAGGTTAAGACGTGCGATATTTCAATATTATTAGGGATTTAGGAGCATTCTTTGAACATGTGCATCTCAGATGTTTGTTTTTTTTTTTTTACAATCAGCTCTGTGTGTTGTACACAAACCAATTAGGTGACAGTTTGCAAGGCTCAGATATCAACTTGGATATCAATAGATTTTGTGCAAATATTGAAACGCTGAGCTTTTCAAGAAGGTGGTGAAAAGTTCCTATGTTAGTTGGAGTTTGCACATCTGCAAGAAATGGGAATATTAGTAGAATATTAAGTTTCCTTTGCCATGGAAACAGCTTACTACTAACATTATCTTTTTCTGAATAATGGCAAAAATTGATATGCTTTGTGCATATAAATTGCTGTAATGAATCCAGGAGGAATCAGATAATCAAACATCTACGCTTATTATAAAACCTATTTGGAAGAGAAGACAAAGCCAAAGAGTTCAGACCGAGACAGTTGAGTACATTTTAAAAGCATTTTGCTACAGGGAAACTAGGAAAAGGCAAATGACTTGATAAACTGAAGAGCACAAATCTTGTGGCTGACCAGAAAAAAAATGTTCACGTTAAAGAAAAACCCATTTATGACACAGCAAGTCAAGTATAGTTGGTACCTATAGCCGAGTTGACCTTCTGTATTTACTGAGCACACAGTTAGTGACATTATGTTTGTGGTTATGCACTCTTTAACTGAATTGTTTACATTTCCTCTTTGTTGTTTTTTTTTAGATGTGTCACCTTTGCTGTTCCGTATCTCAAGAAGTACTTTGGTGAATACAGTCTTGTCATAACCAATAGAAATGACATCCAGAGCTGTTAAACAAATCCTGCAGTTGTACTGTAAGAAACTATAGGATTGTAAAACTAATCAGTGGCTTCAAATGACCTCCTTTGTTTTCTGAGCCTGAGCGTGATTCTCTAAACCGTAAGCTCATGTTAAAATGCACACGTTGGCTTCGTACAGGTGGTTACGCTAATAGCAGGACTACATTTAGACAATAGGGTAAATTCTATTATGAAAACCTCTTTTGTTTCCTATAAAACATATTTTCTTCTGTTCCTGCTGCTGTATGTGTAATAGGGGCAGATGGCATTAGAGTTTTGATGGTAATAAGGGTAATATATGTCTGATCCACTTTAAAGATTGCTGTTCCTGATCACAATCCAGTTGACAACAGGTTAGTGCAGGTTAATTCCAGAGGAATTCAGATTTTGCAGTAACACGGTCTCAGCCCTTTATAGTACTATACGGTCACCCGCAAGACTCAAAAATATTCTCTTTCTGATGTAGTGCGTGCCAGCACATGGGACAGTCAAGCACTAATGTAATTCCTCGCGAGTGGTGCTCATCTCATCTGGGCTCCAGCTTTGAACTCTTGGCTCGGCGGCTTTTCAGAACGAGACAGAAAATGGGGACAGAGGGAGAGAATTGTCCGGCACTGATTTGCTGTAAAAACTCGGACAGAAGATCATTTCAGCGCCACTCGGGAAGATCAAAAGCTCGGCTGGCAGAGAGCGGGTGCGGGGGGAGATGGTATCGTCGGGCTCTCATTTCATTCACAGACGAGTGTGAAATGACTTCATCTGTTGTGTGGACTCACACTAGACACCATTATACACTACTGTACCCTGACCCTCCTTTCCTCTCTCACTCTCTCCTGCACGCTGGCAGCTACAGGCCAAAAATCACTGCAGCTTTGTCCTAATAATACATCTGTATAAGGTACTGCTTTGTTAGCCACACACTTGCCTAAGTTGACATTAAGAATGTTTAAGAGTCTGATCTTTTAACAGTAATTGCATTCTGATCAGCTCATAACAGCACCAGTTGAGCTCAGGTCTGGCATTAATTGCCTGTTTATAGCTGGGCTCATACCTTTTATAAAAGAAACTAAAGGGAGAATGCTAATAATTAAAGATCAGACACCTTAAGTCCAAGCCTACAGTAGCTTGTTTTTAGGCCCAGCGGTGCACATCATTACCACTCAGCCCTCTCCACTTAAACAGGAGCAGAGGCAGAAAAGGCAGCAATTTGCCCAAACTTCTGAGCCTTAAACACTTGAATAATTTAGCGCCGAATATCATAAAATTCGCTTGATTATTTCAGGAATGACAACAAACAGTTTTAAGCAGCGCAGCTCTCCGGCATCACGGCTAATGGAGATCGCAGCGCCCTTTGCAGGCACACACAAACTCAAAGGAAACAGAGAGGGGAAACATAAAGACATAATAAGACTCGACTTAGCACAAGGATTTTCCTTGTCTTTCTTCTCCACTCTCCTCCTTTCCCGCCTCTATCCCTCGTCTTGATTTCTTCCTTCATTAAAGGAGTCCGGCGCGGAGCCAGACTCTAACGCTGCAGCTTTCTTCCTCTCTGCCTCTGCTCACCCTCCCTTCTGTCTTCCTCCTCCTCTTGTCTCTGCCACGAACACCCTGTTTAGCTGGTTAACCTGATGACACAGAGAATATTGCATGTTGAAAGGCCGTTTCACCACACACACGTACACACAAACACACACTTACACACATTCTTGCCCAGAGCGAAAGGCCCCAGGCAGTCTCTTTCCCGCTAGCCAGGGGCGATCATTCTGCCTCTATGATACTTTAACTGTGGGATGTCAGGAAACATTAGGGCCTTTAAAAACATAGCTACGATGCACTGCAGACACACACACACACACACACACATAGTCTTAGTAGTAGTCCCATCCAGTTTCCTCCAAGGCCAGAACAACTTATGCAATCCCTCTGTTTATGTTTTTAATTTTTTTTTGCAATAAATGACTGTCTTATAGTTGTTCTCATCACCTTTGTAACGTAATATTAACTGGGACTTTAAATTTATTAAAACTGCAAAAAAAAACCTCACATTGCAATATTGTCTTCTGTGGTCTATATCGTGATATGAAAAAATACAGACATTTTCACCAAATTACTTGAATAGCTCTATTTGGAAAGAATGAGGCGAGCATGATCTGGAAAGAGCCTTAAATTAGAGGGAAGTGAGTCACAGGAATACAAGAATTTGATAGTTTTTAATCCAAAAACAGTTATCTGGAAGCCTTAATGAAGCTAACTGAGATTTATGATCACAGTTTTCTATGACGACTCTTTGATCAGCGTTAATAATCGTTCGGCTGCAACACAAGACTGGGCTATGCTCTGAAAACATTCCCTAGCTTTATTTTCTTTACATCCTCTGCTTTGTGATATAAAACAGACAGTGGGAAGGTGAGCCTTTTCTCATTGTTGAGAAGGAGGTGTTGTGGGTTTTTTTTTTTTGCAATATTTGAGTAGGTTTGAAGTGGAGAGAGTTTTGTTAGATGTTCAAAGAACTACTAAGCCTTTCTTCGGTCCCCGATATTGTCTTTACTGTTGACTCCAAAAAGAATGATAACATCACAATATACATCTCACCTCCTTATTTCCTGTCTGCCTGTATCGCTACCATCACCTACGGTATCTAATAAAGAGAAAATGCCAGAAAAATATCGGGCATTAGAAACACAAGCAGCCAACGCTGAACAGTCAGAAGCTGCTATAACTGCATGTCTCTTATCAGCAAGTGAACGTTATTGACATCCTGTTGCCTTTCCTAAATTGCTTGCTATCAAATAAAGGCAAAACAATAGATACCAGACATCTGCGGATATACATTTTAATTTGTGAATGTCTTCATGTCTTCATGTCCTTTGCTGTTGGAGGGTTGGTTAAGATGCGTATGTGGCATTCTGACTGACTCCAGCCTGTCCCATCTCTCTGTCCTCAGTCTGTTTCAGAGTTTTAATAATAAAACATCTGACATCCGGATTTAGAGGGCTCTGCACCGAAATACTTCCTGTATCCTTGCAATAACTCCCGTATTTTTCTTTAAATTCAGAAAGAGGTCTGTTTGTGAGCAGAGAGAAAACCGGAGAGAGTCTGCAGAGCTCCTCTCAGATATTAGCATTTAATGAAATGCACATTTTTTTCATTTAGCTTGAAATGTTTCCAAATCTGGGGGGATACCAGGATGACCCATGTTTTGATATGCTCTTTATTAGTTTGTTTTCTTTTCATTCATTCTCTTTTCTCCTTAAGTTTTCAATCCATCCACTTTGAACCCTGCGTGCGAAGCTGTTGTGAGGACAGACACAGTTTTTAGCGTGAGGGTTTGTGGTCACTGGTTAAAGTTTAAAAACTGTCAAACCTTTGAATTGGTGTCACTCTTCAAAGTGTCCGAAGGATGTAATGAATGGCTTCATTGCAGAAGTGCGAAAAGAAGAAGTACAAATACTTCACTTTTACTTTACTCGAGTGTTTAATTTTCCCACAACTTCTTACTTTTACCCCCTACATTTTAACACAAACAGGTTTGGTACTTTGTTTTTAATGCATTCAAGGGGGATTAGCAGTTTTATTCTTTTATTTTACATCATAGCACGTCATCCTACCATCAGGACTGATTTCAACCTACACGGATGTAATGAGAACACATAGAAAAGATGACCCCTGGGTGTACATAGTAGTGCATGTCACGCGCGACAGATGTAGCGACGTAAAAAAAAAGACAGAACAAGACAAAAGAGACAGGAGATGAAGACTTGACTATGGAGAAAAGGTGTCTATTAGATGGGGTGTCAAAGATCAGACTCCATTTGACTTGTACTGTTTTTTCCTTTTTTTTAAAAAAAAAGAGAAGAAAACAAAAGATTTGACCACTTTTGTCTGTAGTCTGAACATAGTCTTGGTGTATTTTAGGTATAAATATAAGGCGTGAAATGTCTTGTAGTTGTTAAGTCTGAATTTGTTCGTTCATTCTCATTTCTCTTAGTGTCTTTCGGGGTCTGTACATTGCACCTAATAACAACAAACTAGCTTTAAAAATAATTAAGAGTCTCTCTAATGACCAGGAGTCTGGGCTCTGTCATGAATTTAAAAAAGAGGAAGTTTTATGCATTAGCAGCTGGCAGCAGAGCTAAAAGTTTCCCTACAACATTTTCTATTTTAACTTTGTTGAAAAGCACATATTAACACACAGACACGCACAACAAGGTCCTGTGTGTGTGTGTGTGTGTGTGTGTGTGTGTGTGTGTGTGTGTGTGTGTGTGTGTGTGTGTGTGTGTGTG
>JAPQRN010000017.1:6622820-6634368 GCA_037367275.1 Coranthus polyacanthus | reverse complement strand
ACATTTTAAATTGTGAATGTCTTTTCATGTCTTCATGTCCTTTGCTGTTGGAGTATTGGTTAAGTTTGCCTCCAGTTTGTAGAAGCAGACACGAGAACCGACTTAGAAGCTAAGCAATGTACTGCTGTGTATATATTTTAGCCACCTAGAAAAGGCCCACCTAAAAATAAAAACAATCAGTTTAAATGTTGACTGTAGTTCAAATATTTTCACTGCTTTATCTTGCGGTCAGACGACCCTTTCCAACAAGGAACTATTGATTTATTTATTTTTTTTAGGTGGGCCTTCTGAATATTTATTTAACTGAACTGTCTGTAGTATGACAAAGAACTCCCCACTCTGGTGGATTAGTTCACTGCGGTTTGTTACTGTGAGGCTGTACAATATGTACTTTTGAAGTTTGCTAACGAAAACGAGGGAAGAAAAATTGGAGTATACAAGGAATGTTGAATGCGCCGATAAAAACTGTTCAAAGTTCAGATTTTTAAAGCGGGATTGTATTCATAGCCAGTGTATTACATTACAAACTCCTTCGGCATATTTGAAACTTCCCACAAATGACCAAAAACACTCTAACCAAACATCACATCTTTTTTGTCACAGTCATATTGTCCCACCTCCTTTATCTTAAACCTTGTGAAAGCCTTTATACCTAAGAACAAAGGAACAGATGAGGAACATGGAAATAATGCCTGAATGGGTAATGAAAGCGTTCAGAAGCACCGAATCGATTGTGTTGAGAAAGGTTCACTGTTTTCGAAGCATTTGAATCAAAATGGCATTATCTGCAGGGCCGTCCTTGGTATTGTGCTGTAGAAATCTGAGTTCTCTTTTGAAACTCTGAGGCAGATTGAAAAGAACATCCTGTTTTTAAAACCAGAGTGAGCTCTCTGGTGGTGTTGAATGTTATGTAACAAAGCCTTGTCTGGGGTGGTCATGATTTTTGTGTGGTGAAGCGAGGCGTCAAAACATCTTGCCTCCATACTTTGGCTTTGAAAAGTTAACACAGTGCTGGGTTGTCTGCTTTGTGAGTAAAATCACTATACCAGTGTGTTAACAGTGCTATGCCTAGAGTCGACAGGCGTTAGCCGGCGTGCTACTCAATTATGTTTGAAGTTTGTGTGGGACTGACTGCCATGGCTGCAGCAGACTGCAGATACATAAGTTCTTCTCTGGTGCACCTCCACAGGCATTAATACACACATAGCATTTAATACGGCACTGAAGTGTCAGCTAAAAGACTGCTGAAAAAGTCTACTCTGTCTGCTTACACTTGCTAAATTTTTTCCCAATGTTCACGGCCTAAAAAGGCTTCAGCTGGAAATGGAACCTGCTGAGGAAAAACTGTTTTTATGATGCCTGTAATGATGAGCTGCGACGCCAACACTAACAGATTTCCTGTGCGTTCGGTAATCGACTCAGGAGTAATGTAAAATTCTGTCATGGGTGTTGATGGGGGACCTACATGCATGGCTCAGAGTTAAGATTTACTCACCAGAGCTGAACTCTCTCTGTGGGCTGAGCTGCAGAGTTTGGATTTAACCCTCTGATGTCTGCTGTTTGGTTGCACACCAGCGCCTCGGGAACTTTTTCTGTAGTAAATTAATTTACATTTGGAGGATTTTCTAAAGATGCTGGCTTCCTGTGGAGCCAGCAAGATCAAAGTGTCTCATTCTGTGTGTTTGATGATGTTTGATGTTTGCTTTGAGTTTGAATGTTGCTGACTTTTTGCTGTCTTTTTCTCTGCACAGCGGGAGGTGCTCTTTCCTGCACTTGCTTTCTGCCCATCCTTGCCCAAATTCGGTAAGTTGCATTTTACTTTTTTCCGGCTCTGATTCCCTTTGCTGACATATTCTTAATCACCTCATATCTTGCCAACAAACATTTGATGGAACATGATGCAGGATGAGGCCAAGTTCAGTTCTAGCCCAAAGTAGCGCAGAACGTATGGATCAGTGAAAAAACAGCATCAGCTGTTTCTGCTTCTCTCTTTTCTATCTTTTTAACCATTACTAGTCCCACTTGAACACTGGCATTACACCATTACATTCAACAAATCAACATATCAATATTCTTGTTTATTTTAAGTAAATCAAGCTTGATCTGTGCTTTGTTTAAACCCTTCCTTGCATGTTTTCTGTGGTAATTCATCCCTTTTTATTAATTCATTTACCCTTTTTTTTTACCTAAAGTGGGGGAAAAGGTAACTGTCAATTATTACATAATTACCTTGTCACAATTACTTGAGCTGACAGCAATCATTTTGTGTAACTGTTAAAATCATTTCCATTCATCTGCATGAAAACAGCTGGATGAACCTAGCATTAATGTCATGTTTTCATCAGTATTTCCATGTCTTTTCCACCGTTTGAGATTTGACCAACGCTCTTTTAAAGACATCATCTTCTTGGAGAATCTAATATTCAACTGGACATATGTTGACGTTAACATCATGGATTTAGTTTCAAAGCCAAACAGCACATTGTGCTTTGTTTACAAAGCGTAAAAGGTAAATAGAAATGTCATTTTTATTTATATGTTCCAATTTTCAATGGCAGTAAATGTCTCTTCCTCTTCAAAAGGTGCATGCATATTATTACACTATTACTAGGCTTATACTATAATAGTGGCATAACTTGAACAGAAAACAATTCATAGTTATTTACATGCCATCAACTAAAATTTCATAATTGCAATAACCCTAGAAAAAGGTTGGAACAATTTCACAATAGTTTTTGTCATTAGTGGCCTTTAATTTGATGGTTTGTTACAAGGATTAGTTCTGATACATGGATTAGTGCCTTGGTTTGACTGGAGAACGTTTTCCAAACGTTTCTTTGATTAAGGTTTGTTGTCTCACCTGCAGAAATCTTCCTTTTTATCATTGTTTCTAGTAATATTATGATTTTATTCAACATAGCACTGTCATGTTATGCTCTATCCTTTTTTCTGGGTTTTGGTATACAGTATATTCAGACATATGCTTCTTCTTTTGACTTTATAATAACAGAGAAATTGTATATGCTTTATGACCATGACTTCAGTGGTGTTTCTTTTTTTCTTTAATGGTCTGATTTGGGCTTTTTATTGTGTCGTTGAATGAACAGGAAATGAGGGAGAAAGATGGGAAGTAAAATTAGCATCTGTTTTCCCCAGTTACTGACAGCTGTAGTTACGGATTCAGACAACGTTATCGATCCTAAGAAGAGCAATTCATTTGCATCTTCAAAACTCACAGGCATGACGGATACATGTCAGCGGCAACGTGGGTCGGTACGAAGCAACCAGCAGTAATAATAAAAATAAAACATTTTGTTGCAGTACATATAAATAATTGTTGCTGACATTTATAATAGCGCATAAAGTGTAGACAATATGAACAGATCTTCTGAACAATATATGATATGGAGGTTTTCACCTGGCAGCTGTGATGTGGTGACTGTGATGGAGGGAAAAAAAAAAAGAGCATGTTTTGTATGTGTCAGGCAGAGCGACCTGATGGAAATGAGTCTGTGTGATTGCTGTGAAACCTGCCTTTTATTGCCTGTTCATTCAAATTCCATTAATGCAAAGGATGTGTGTGTCTGTTTATGTGTTTTCGCTGATGGATGCAGAGGAGTTAGTATGCAAACAATTACTAGAATCCCCCCTGACTCTTCATACATATATGACTCCTCGAGGCTACGGAGGGGCCCGTTGGCACTTTGTGAGGCCCCTACGCCCCCTCTTTTTATGTGCATATGTGTGGGTGTGTGTGCGCGCCCGCGTGGATAGATGCAGCTATTGTTGTTAATCTGATTTGGTTAAAAGTCCCCCGGGCACACACAAAGCACAACCTCCTCACCTTTAACCTCTGCGTCCTCATCCACTTTCCTTCTCTCACAGATAATAATCCCCAAACATTTTAGTCATTTGAGGAGGCTAATCAGTTTAAATACTTGATACACAGATAATATTATAGGTCAGTGAAGGGTGCAAAAATAAGCTCTGTGTGCCAACATTTCCTTTTCTCATTGCATTTTTTTATACTTGTATCCATGGGTGTTTTAGCTCAATCAGAAGATAATCCCTTTGTTTTTTAATAATTTGACATTGGTCACTCATACAGTATGCTGACATGTGTTTTGACCTTTTTAAAACATACATACTCAAACAGTACTAAAGGGTACGACATACTAAAAAGGTCTAAAAGGGTTTTGTTTTTTAAACATTATTGCCACATCTATATTATGTCTTTGCAGGCGAGTCCTTGAAGTGTGTTTTTGTACTGCACAGAAGTTGTAGGAAGGTGAGGTTTAATTGTCACAGAGACAACACTTTCTTGTTTCATTGGATTTCCAAACTGATGAGAATTCGAAGCATATAAATGTTTATGATGTTAAGCAAGACAGATAGATACATAAGAACTTTTATCCATCCCAAAGGAAATTCTTGTGCCAGAAAACAACATGAGTAAAAACAGTAACATCTTTGCCTAGTTTGACAACAGTAAAACTATAATATGAATTTAGTAAACATAAGCAGCTAATGATTATTGTCATTGTCGTTTAATCTGTTGAGTCTTTTCTCGATTAATCGATTCGTAGTTTGGTATATAAAATGTTGATCAGCGATGACGTCCTCAAATATCTCGACTGGTGTTAAGCTATTCAGTTTACCTTCAAAGTTGAGGGAAAGACATTTAAGAAGCTAAGCTAAGATGGAAAAGTAGGTCTATGTGCAAGTTATATTTCACATATTGATGTTAGTGTTTTCAGTGTTGAGTGTTTACGCTGTCCTTCCTATAGAAGGAGGGGTTATACAGATTGAGCACCACTGGTAGACGAGACCTCCTGTAGCGCTGTGCACTGCTCCTCGGTGGTCTCACTACGACTGCAGCTGCTCTGATGTGACTCCAGTGTGACGTGGAGGGGATGCAGTGGGAGAACTACAATCTCCACTTTTCCCAGGGGCTCTGCCGCAGAGGGGAGGTGTCTCCCTCCTGGCTGTAGCATCACTGCAGTAATATAACATGTAATCATAAGTTTTTAAACACACAGTATGCAATATCTGCCGCTAGCGGTCTCTCAATCAAAACAATAACAAAAGACGTAGTAGGTGATGTTGTGAATAGTGTAGGATCATGGGAGTTGTTGTTTTCACCACCATTGCTGATTAAAACCTATGTGATGTGATTGAAGTATAAATCATGTTTACAGACAAGGTTATTTAATGAAGTTTTATTTACATTACATTTAGTGACGTATGCTCATGTTAAGTCGTTTGATTGTAATGAAAAGGAACAAAGTAATGTTATTGCATGGTTTTGATTTCAAACACAAAGAGCTCAGTAACTTTGCTATAGAAACATGTTTCAATAAGCCCAATTAAACATTCATTTCCACACATAAACTTGCATAAAAGTGGAGTGAATTATCCTCATGAATGCTGTCCAAATTCCCCAGCTCTACAGTGGCGGCTCGTTGGCACTGTGTGGAACATGTTTCATTTCTTCACTTTGTTATCTGTCATCTGATGTTGAGACAGGAAGACTGACAGCTTGTATCAGCTGTTGCCGACATGTGTTTAACATGCACTTTGAGGGGTGTAGACATTTGACGTCCGCTATGTAGACATTTCTCTGTGCAGAGCAGAGACGTCGGTCTTGTTGGTTTAGCCTCATTATCTCACAGCACACATCTTCTCATGTCAAATGAGTGTTTGTGTGTTTACCCCTCGCTGCTTTTTTTTTTCCTTTTCTCCCCACTATCTGAACTGTGATATTCAGCTGACCTCAAAGCTAACAAACGCCCAGTTTTCTTTTTTTCTTCCCTTCTTCTCTCCCTCCCGCACCCATGTCACCCTCTGCCTCCCCCTCCCTTCTACCTGGGGCAAAGTCTTATGTAAAACACATTTATTTTTAATGGATTTTTTAATGAATTTTTTAGCTGCCTATTAATAATGCCATTAGTGGTGGCAGAGCGGCGTCAGACAGCAGCCTGGCCTGCTAATCCTGCCCCCCAGCCCTGGCAAATGCAACTAATCCAGGCCCCTGCTTCGTCTCCAAGTAGGCCTCACACGCACAAACACACAGTAATATGCAAACACATACTATATGTAAAACACACCAGCACGCACACATGAGGGCGTTAGTTAATCCTCATGGTGTGTTCAAACACTCGCTCTGCTTCGCCATTAGTTCTTTCTCACTGTCTTTTCACCCCCGCCCTCCCCTTCTTCATCTTCTTCTTCTTCCTCCTCCTCTTCTTTGCTCACCAGCCCTCCTTTTCCTTTAATCCATCTGTCATTCCCTCTCTCCTCCCTTTCTCATTCATGTCCTCCCTTCTCTCCTTTGCCTCCCACCTTATTCCTCCCTTGTCCCTCTTTCAAGCACTCCCCTCCCCTTCCATCTTGACCTCCTCCCTCATTTCTTTTTCTTCGCCTTCGCCTCCCTCCTCAACCGCCTTTCTTCTTCTTCTCCCCTGGGCACCCAGCAGGCCTGGCCTTGGTGCTCGACTCCTCATGGAGACTCTTTACCTGGGGCCCTGAGTGCACGTACACACATAAACACACACCCACACACACATCTTCGGATGCTACAAAAAGTCAGTGCAGAGCAGGGAAACAGCGAGCTGCTTAAAGCCTTAATAGAATTTGAGCCGGGCTCAGAGAGCGCTGGAGAAAAGGTGTTAATTACTGCTGGTTTTAATGCTAATTAAATGTTTCAATTAATGGCGTGTTTGTTGCCAAAATGTGTGTGAGTAATTGACGAACGGCAATAAGGTGTGTGAAGGCATTAAAGAAAGAGACAAAGAGAGACAGAGGGAGCTCTACCTCCTAGATGTGCCAGAGCCTGGAGCAGTGCAGCATGGGAAATTTCATTCATGAGGTGGAAAAAAGAGCTGGAACAGATTCAATACAGCTGTTTTCCATAAAACCGTTCATAGCCTCCATCAAATATAGTGTTTCTGTCTGGCTTCTGCTGGTGAATTATTGGTGTGGACTATGCACTGGACTAAAGGCAAACTGGATGTCTGACAGCAGAACAATTTAAACATGCAAACAGCATCATATTGTTTCAACCAACTGAGTAAATATAACAATAACAAGGAAACCGACCTGTACTTAGGTTATATGTTGAGTGTCTGATTAAAGGATGCCTTCATGATTAGATGATTAGACGACACCACGCACACAGAAGTGAATGTTTTTTAGTTTCTTTTATAGTTTCTGATGTTTCACAGTGAAGTGAAATGTATAGAAAATAGGACAATGCTGTATCCGTACTGGTTCCAACTGTGAAGATTTTCAACTCCTCTTTTGCCCAATGAGAGACAATGAAGTAAGTTAGAGAAAACAAGCACTTGTTTCTTGTTGTAAATCCTTCCATTTCTATTAAGATTTTATTTGTTACTGAATTGCCTTTGTATTATTTTATCACCTCTGCTTGAATAAGCATTGCTCTGTTATTGTAAATGAGGTCTCTACCTCAATATATTCAGAAATAAAAAGAAAAGTTGAATAATTGATCAAATTAGGACAGCAGGGTTTTCCCTAAAGGCTTCGGCGTTACACCTAAGTGTTTTTGTGGAGCATCTTAAGCCGAATTAATGTAAAAATGCATTTAGCCTATTGGTAGCCTAATGTGGCCTACAGTTTTATTTCACAAATGGGATTATGATCCAAAACCCCCAACCACCACCACCTCACAGAACACAAGACAGCTCCTAGGCTCTCTGAAAACGGAGGGAAAACCCCGGAGGATGAAAATCACGATCAAAATAAGTTCATAGACATGAAGAAATGGGACTCACGTGACCGTTTTTGTTAAAGTCACAGTTAATAATAAATTAAGGAACAGCCTGATATGCTGACATCACTGATAATGTTGAAAACAATCTACAAATACACCGTTTCTCTTCTTCTGTCAGTGTGGAGGTGGCTGACGTTTCATCTAAGTGTTGTCAGTGTGTTGAGACCACAGGTGTGTGTGTGTGTCTTGCCCCTACGGTGATGCAGCGCAGACACCGGCAGTCCATCACGCTGAATTATAACCTTACTGAGGAGTCAGTGACGCACCCACAACTGCTTTGTGTTCACTTTGTACACTCACAGTGTGCTGGTGTTTTTGCTTGGTTATACTCTTGTGTGTGTACACTTGTGTATGTGTGTGACACACTTGCTGCACGCTGATATGAATTCCATCTGACTTGGTATGCAAATCAAAAGACTGTAGGTAGGGTAGTGCTAATCGCCCGGTGGCTTTTTGGGCAGTGAGTGTGTTTTTGGTGTGTGTGTGTGTGTGTGTGTCCGTGAACAAGATTGTGTGTGTGTGTCCTTAGGCTTTTGGGATAAGGATGTGAAATTCCAGATCAGCGTTTCGGTGCTGAAGCCCGTAGGCTCCTGTCAATCCTGCTGACACACACAGACGCACACACAGACACACACACACATCTTGCTGTGAGTTTCTGGCTCAGATTAGCATAATTAAGTCATTTGTTGTGGTTGGGACTGATAAAATCATTGAATTATTCAATACTAACAATATCAGAGGATGGATAAATCTGTGTGTGTGAATGTTTGTTTGCATGTGTGCAGGTGTCTAACAGCACCACCTCTCAGTCACCCACTATGCACTGCACTTCTGGCAACGATCCGGCGGGCCTAATCAATTGCTCCTCCACCTAACATCACAACAATCCATCACAAACGCACAAACATCCTGCATACACGGCCATTAATTTGTTTACATGGTGGCAAACTGCAGCTGTTTATATGCAGATGTTCTTTAAAATGTGGAATCAAGATGCTTAAATTGTGTTTGTTTCCATACTCGTGCACACTGTTCTTGGTCTACTGTATTGGAAAACAAAGCATCGAGCATCACTTGGCGTTGCTGTGATGAATTAGCGTCAGCATCTTCTGCATGTCTGAAAGCAGCCAGAAAGTTCTTTTACTGAACACCGACAGTAAAACAAAATGGATTGTGGGGGAAAGAGGAGGAAGAGTAGGAGGGTGGTGGTGGGTAAATGTACTTTGAAGTACAGCAGTTGTGCACTAAGGACAATAGGAAGAGTTTGATGAGAGCAGAGAAATGCTGTAATTGTGGGGGTGCGGGGTATGAGGGTGAAAATGAAACAATGCTCGCAGAGTGAAATTACAAGTCGGTGCAGAGGAGGTGTGGGCTTTGTGTACACATCGTTTGGGAACATATAATGAGATTGAACCGCTTGGTGCTCTGCATTAGTGTTTCATCATCTTCTTCGTTTCTGTGATGAGATTACGTTGTTTTAACTTTATTGCTGAAAGCTGAGGTTGACTCTCAAAGGTTTATGGTTCAGAGAATTGAAATCAGAGCACACAATCAACCCTTTAACCTCAGCGTTTTTCACCATGTTACAGATTGTATGAGAACATTAGCTTAGCTTAACCTAAATACTGAAAGCAGGGGGAAACAGTCAATCTCACGCTTCTCAAAGTACGGAATAAATGACAACCACTTAAAGCTGAAAAATGAACATGGTTCTCATTTTTCAGTTTGTTCACAGTGTAATGTTTTTACTTGCACTTATGAACTCTGAATAGGCCTACGTGATATGAAGCAAATTCGTGATGTGCGATGATAATATGATTTGTGATGAACAAATCTTGAAGTGTGCATATCAGCTATTAGGGCTCGGCGATATGGCCAACATCTTCTGTCATGGGCTATGTAACTTTACGTCATGACAGTAATTGTTCTGTAAATTCACTGAAGAAATGGCTTCAACCGTACTTAATGACATTTGGTTATTTTCTCCTTTTTATTTACTGTGTTCAGAATTACGCTGTTCTGTCATGTTCGTTCTACTCCTCGTGTTGTATTCATCCAATTTTCCTGCCTGCATCCCTGGAGAAGAATGCAAAGCACCCGAATAACAAAAAATATTGCCATAAAGAGTGTGATTTGTGACACAACGACATAAACGATTGAGCATAATATGAAATGATAGATGTTTTTTTTTTTATTGTCATACAATGTATATCATCGTATTGCACAGCTCTATCAGCTCTGCGTGTTCCATGTCTTTCTACTTGAATAGATGCACTTATTATGCGTCAATTCTGCGCGGCCTGCAGGGACCACCAGGTACGATCAGATACTGTTTTTAGTATAACGTTCACCGAGGTTCCAAGCGTCACGATATGTTTGTTGTTTATGTTGCATTGCTATGACGACCAGCCACGCCGGGGGGATACTATACCTGCAGCAACATGTTGGTGCCAAAACTGAGCCAATTGGAGTAAAGTGCAGTCAAGTTGATTTGATACCATCAGTGGAAAAGCGGCATTAGTAGTGTAATGTACCATAGTTGATCTGACGGTTCGGGATGCATGTGATCCGTATATTAATTGAAAGTTTAATCATCATAGCTTAGGCTGCTGCCCTTGCGACCTGGAGCTGGACCTGGACCCAGACCCAGATATGCGGAATGTGATGGATGGATGAATCATCACACAGTGAAACATAGTTTTACTGTTTTCACTCACCATCATGAGTAAAGAAACTACAAAGAACACATGTATTATTATCATTATGCTGTGGATTTTGTGTAGCATAACATGTAGAGGAGAGAGTTGGAGTGCACACCTCCGCCAGGTTCACCAATTCAACCGATGGGAAAAAAATAGAGCTTCCATTTTTCTTTATGGATCTTCAAGAGAGTTGTTTTCGTTTCTTGAGTAATAAAAGGAAAACAAATTATATCTGTCTCCCTTTTGTTTCCGATCCAAAAAGCAATCTGACTCAAAAACTGTGATCTGTTGGACCTCTAATATAGACCCAGAACTGTTCAGCAACATGGTACCTGTTTTTGTAACATGTCATCTCCTGAATCCAAAATAAATCCAAATAGCAGAAGTAGCCGACTGTTCTTTTTCACCACAGGTCTTTGTCAGTCTCATTGTCCTCACTCTTCCTCGCAAGAAAATACTTTTTTGTGAACAATAACTGAGATCAGTGAGTATCTAAAGGCTAAATTGTTCATCAAGAAGTCTTTAGACCACCTAACCTTCACAGATGTAGGGGTAGGTTTATTTAACTTTTATCCAGGCTAGCTGTTTTCAATAAGCATTGGTCCTAGTCCTGAACTAAGACAGTTATCTAAAAATGAATTTCCAACATGTTAATCTCTGTCACGTTGCACACATTAAACTGAAGCCATGATTAAACATTTGCTTCAGCCGGATCCAAAGCTCAGCCAAAAAGTTGCCAAAGTTTGTTCGCTTTTACTTTAGCTGTTGCATGTTTTGCTTACGATTCCACTCATACCTCCTGCTGTTTCTTACCTTGGTTTCTGTGTTCCTCATCACATTCCTGTTCTTTCTTGTGGCTCAGCTGAGAGTGAGCACTCTGGCAGAGAGGTAAATAAGGAGGGTGATTAAGGGGAATGAAGCCGAGCCCTCGTTACGTTTGTGTCGTCTTTTTTTCTAATCAACATTAGTTCAGAGTCATTATTCCTCTGAAGCAATTGAAGCTTCCACACACTCATAACCTCGTCCATTACTCTCTGCTGCCAAGCGGGAGGGA
>JAPQRN010000017.1:6580217-6596374 GCA_037367275.1 Coranthus polyacanthus | reverse complement strand
CCCAAAAAAAAAAATAAAATAAAAAAAGTTTATTTCCAACTTTGCTATGACCTGATGATACCTGTATATTTCTATATTAAACGCTTTAAAACTTTGAAAATGTAAATTCACAACAAGTCACGAATGGTAAGGATTAAAAACCTCAGGCGAACATGAAACCACGATCCCACAGTCATCATCTCTGAGATTCCCAGTGACCTCCGTACTTTGCCTTACAGTAAAATTACAGCAATTTCGGTGTCAACCATATCACTGCAGCAAATTTAAAAAAATGAATTAACATAAAATGTTTTTAATACATTTGTTATTTTCGTCCTTTTCTGAATCAATATTTCGTTGGCCTTTAAAAAATACACGTTAACTCCTTAACCAACTAAAATAAAATATTGTTGGTGTAGTTATCAGAACATAACAGGAGTGCAGTAATTCATGATACTTGCATTATATTGAAACACTGTCTGTGAACACTGGCTACTGTCTGCATGAAGCTGAAAAGACTTGAAGAGGCCTGAGGCCCAGTACGCTGAACGAGAACTTCTTTGGCAGTGAGAACAATTCCTGCACCGACCACATACTTATGTTGCTGGGTTTGGTTTTGGTCACACTTGTGTCTTTCATTATCCCATAATTCCCCATAACCCATTTTTCTGCTTAAATCAATCATTTTTTGCTTGACTTATCAGAATTGCAGATATAATTTATTGCAGCGATTCCCTGGGCTACGCGTACCTCAGGGTGGCTCTTCTGCAGTTACCAGGGGGTACTTGTAAATGAGATTTGATTAAAAATCCGATATAATTCCACATTCATTTGTTAAGAGGGAAAAACAACTGGGAATGAATGAATGGGATTACAAAGTGATGTCAGGCTGATCTTTGGTGAATGTGAGCTGACGGTCGACATGAGTCAGCTGAGACCACTTTAACGCCACATGTTGCTTTTGAGAGAGAACATATAAACTAGTCGGTCAGCGAACGGGGAAGAAATGTAATATTCACAAAGCTAAAACTAACATGAATGCCGAATAGATTGTTCAAAGTGTAAACTAACATTAATAATACTTAGCTCAATGTGTGAATAAACAGGTCAAATAGTGAACTAATGATAACAGTTGATGTGCCTGAGAATTATTCTAGCAGTACATACTGTACTTTTATGTCATTATTAGTGTAAAAAACATTTAGTTTGTAGTTTAGCTGAATTGCGTGGGTCAGTAAAGAGGTACTAGATCTTATCTGATTAGCTCTGGGGATACAACAGACAAAACCACTGATCTGGTGCATGTCCATGACACTGAAACCTACTGCGTAGGTTATAGAAATATTCTGTTGGTAAATATATTTGTTTTAATCCCACCATAAGCTAAAGTTACAGGTTATATAACGTATGTATATCTGTCAGACTTCAGTTTTATTTATAAAGCCTACTATCACAAATCACAGATTTCCTCAAGGGCCTTTACACCCTGTACAGTGTATAACACCCTCTGCCCATAGACCTTCAGTCTGAATATGGAAGAACTTTCTAAAAAAAAAAAACCTTTAAAGGGGAAGAAATGGAAGAAAACCCGGGAGGAGCAACAGAGAAGTGATCCTTCTTTCAGGACCGACAGACATGTAACCATACAGCTCCGAAAAAAACTGATTTTGCTATTTATAGGAATGTGTTTGAATAAAATGAAAATTCCAAATAAAAATATTGCCATTTGGAGCATTTAGCCTATTCGCAGAAAATGACAGCTCAGCAAAATAACAAAAAAAATGCAGTGTTTTCAGATCTTGAATAAGTTCGTATTAAATTTAAAACAAGTGTTTTGACTATGTAGACGTTGTGGATGATTTATGCGTCTCCTGGCTAGAGCTGCAACTTCCGATTATTGTCATTGATCAATCTTTCGATTATTTTCTCAATTACTCGATTAACTGTTTGGTCGAAGATGGTGAAAAGGTGTCATGACGTCCTCAAATGTCTTGTTTGGTCCACGACCTAAAGATGTTGGGTTCCCTGTTACAGAGGAGCCAAGAAACAAGAAAATATTCACATTTGAGATCATTTTGACTTTGTTTCTTATATAGTTGTCAGTTAATTTGATGATGCTGCAGCTCTAGTCCACCTTCCTCTTCCAGGTCTGGACATTTACACTGGTCTCATGATATGTACAGATCTGTGTATTATTAGTGAACATAATCCAACAGATGACAGGAGGCTTCCAGGTCGTGCCGGTGGACAGGACCTGGACCACACGCCTCCCGTGGATCGAGCCCCTGTTTACGGTTAAATGACAGCGTCACGTGCTCTCCTGCCCGCGTTAATTTGTTAAACGTCATGCTTTTTTTTTTTTTTTTTTTTTTGTTTTTTTTTTTTTTTTTTTTTTTTTTTTTTTTTTTTTGTTGTTGTTGTTGTTGTTTTTGCTCGTGTCGCTGGTTTTGTTCTCTCGGCTTGTTTGTTTCTCGTTCCAGCCAACCCGTCGTCGTTGCTGTACTCACTGACGCTCCGCAGCTTCCCGCCTCCGTCGAGAGGGAGGGGATCGCTCGCGGACATGCGGGTGCTGAACTCTGCACCTGCGTCACGCGGCGTTCCACTCCACGGGTCACACCGAGCCCGCGGGACACTCTCCCTCTCTCTCTCTGTCTCTGTTTCCTTGTTTCTTCCCAGCTCTCCATCTTCTCCCAGTCTCTCCTTCTCATTAGCTTTCCCTCTCCGTCTCTCTTCTTTCCTCTGTGTCTCGCGCTCCCTCGTCATTAGCACACCGGCGGTAGATCCCCACCGCAGAAGCGGGCCCGCGAGGCACGATTCTATTCCCCCCGCGCGCGTGAAACAGAGAGAAGCCTCCTCTGAAACGAGGGCCTCACTGGCTGGAAAATACAGCCAATTATCTCCCTGGAATAAGATAGTATCCATCATGGTGTGTGTGCGTGTGTGTGCGTGTGCTTTCAACTCAGGGCCTTTGCAATAGACCACGCTCCAAAAACCCGCAAACCTTAGGTAGTTCAGCTTTTTGGACAGTTTTTTTGTAATTCTATCTTCTGACCACGTTCGTGTGATCGTTAACAAAAAAAAATAACCCAACATGTGTCTGAAGTCATCTGTGTGTTTGTGATATTTTTCCGGTGTTTGTTGCTCATCTGGGACATCTAAACCCCTCATTCGTTTTTCAAACAACATTTTAAAGCAATTTCTTGTTTTTCTTAACCGTAAATGGTCACTTGATGTTACTATGATGTGTTATGATATCTTAATGGATTATTACATCAACACATAGGCCCAAGGCTATTGATTAAGATGTAAAAGTAGTTGAAGGATCCAACATGTTTTCCAAAATATTTAATTAATGTGAAATATTTTGTATAACCTATTATTTTTAATTATTTCTTAGTGCTGTTGTTGAAATAATTTCTTTAGATTTGTTGTCATATTACCAGCTCTGCCTTGTTAATATTACTCCTCATTTTTCTTGTTCAAGTACAGCAAGACTTGAAATGTTGACTTGATGAATTGATACCTGTGGAGACGTTGATTATGGAACAGAAAATGCAACAGAACAGCGTCACAAAACAATTTAAGAACAACATAACGTGTCCTGATAATAGTTTAGAATAATTCCAGTAGGACAGCTGCAACTTCTGAATGTTGGCGCTGGACCGGGATTTTTGTATTTATTTTCTTAATTATCTGTAACATTATTTCTTCCATTAGTTAGGTTTTTTTTTATACTTTAACATCCCGCTCCTTTTGTCACTATAGTAAAAATAGACTAATGATCAAGTTTAATGGCTTTTAATGGAATCTTAAAAAGAAAGAAAAAAAAAAATGAGACCCATTATGCCTTAATGATGATCAGAATTTAAGTTTTGCTGCAGGAAAATTAAAAGGGAATGCATTAATTTAGGTAAAAAGGAAAAAAAAAAAGTGAGACTTCTCTGCCTGGCCTGTAAATGTGACCAATCCCAGATCAGGATCAGTGTAAAAGATAAATCTAAACCAAGTTATTAAGAGTGCCGTTTTAAACCCCAAAAATAAAAATTATTCACAAATGTTGATATACATATTTCACAAAATAGTTAAAGGTTAAGGCAGTACCATCGGTTAATGAATATCACCATTTACACTTTGAATGGACTGAACTGAGCATAAATTGACTCCCAAACTTTGTCTCTCTTGCTAGATTTCCTTGGAGAAAAGGCGCAGGGTGCACACCTCGCATAATAAAACACATGGTTTATTATCAATGTGATAGAAATGAAATCACTGGACAATTAGAAGCATGTCTACCCATCATCAGCACCATGACAACAGCTCTATAAGAACAGAAAAACACTGGATGAGTCCTGCCCCCCCCCCCCGTCGGGTCACAAAGGTCGAATCACAGATAAATAGGTCTACTCCAAAAATAGCTGGCGCACCTATTTACACAACCATCCATTTAAATTAATATAAATAAATATTTACACACATAAATTAACACCTTCCTCCTCGTGTTAAGTAACCAGACAAACCTGTTTCACAGACCAATCTTCATACCCACAATGCTTTTTCTGTGTGAGGACACACACACCGATGTTGACAAACACAAGCACGCACACACTCACACATGCACGCACACACACACACACACAATGTTGTTTGTTGGCTGCTCACAGCATCTCAGTCTCACAGGATGCAGGCAGGGGGAGCGAAATGGATGTAACACAGTAACCACCATGTCCTCAGGGGAATGAAAAGAACGTAACACAGATGAAAAATCCCTCTGTGCTCTCTGACACTGGCCCATGGGCGTCTTCCTCTGCCTTTTCTCCATACCAAGCCTTCCTCTTCCTCCTCCTCCTCCTCCACCTTAACCCCATGTGTGGCAGGTCAGTCGCAGTGGTGTAAAGCTAGAAGTAACGGTGTGCTGCCTCTGTCTGTCCGTCTGTGTGACTGCCTCCTGTACTGCTCTCCGTCATTGCTCCCCTTCTTCCCCTGCTTCATTTCCGTTGCTTCTCGTCTTTGTCGCCGGCCTTGTTGCTGCCGTCTCCGTGCCGGTTGTTGGGAGGGTTGTTGAGAAACATCTTGTCGAGTCCTTTGAGAGCCTCGGTGAGGTAGTTCTGGAGTGCGGTGAGCGCAGCGCAGATGGCGGGCGAGCCGAATCCGTGCGTGATGAAGGAGAAGTGGGAGAGGCAGCTCTGGATGCCGGGCTCCAGGATGGGGCTGGGCCTTGAGTTACCAAGGGGAGTCCTGTCCTGGGCCAGCAGGTCTGTAAACTCCTTACACAGTTGTCTGCAGGGGAGAAGACACAACAAGGAGTCAGGAGGGAAATGAACTTAAGGCTTGTCCCAAAACAATAATACCTCTGCTGCTCATGGACATTTTGTTCCATTATTTAACATTATTCGTTTAACATTTTTCATGACGACATGGCAAATGGCTTAATTATTGCTTTCTTTAAGTGTTTTTATTGGCAGAGGGGACATTAAACTTAGACTACAGGATATTAAAACCCCTGAGAACTGGGCTTCAAACTACAACAACAAACAAAGCCAGGTGTAGCTGTTCATACTTGGAATCTGAACAAAACATCATCATGTGAATCATAGAGGTTGACGGATATGTTTTTTCAGGCCTGATATTATTAGTAGTAATCGAGGAAACAGATAACAAATACTTGGAATATATATATATATATATATTTGCAGTAAAAATTTATTAAATAATGATTTCACATTTCCAACACAAAGCGTCTGGCCTTTAAGCTGACAAATCAAATGAAGTACAATGATATAAATATCTGTATCACGCTGAAGGGATGGATTTTATCGATAGGCTGTTACAGGTGAGGTATAACCAATCAGATGGTGCTGTGGGCAGGACATTGCTCAAAACCACAGAGTGGTAACTGCAGACAGAGAGGCTGCTGAATCAGAGCACATTTTAAAGTTAATTTATTTTAATGGAATCAGATAAAAATTAATAACGATACAGATACAACACTGAATATCTGATCTGATAATCAGCCAGGCTGATAAACAGTGGATCCCTTAAAAAAAAAAAAAAAAGGTGCAACAACTGACTAACGACCAATGCTGGGCGTCAGTAACATATTATTCAGCATTGTGCTGTTACAAAGCTGTAAACTGATTAAATGTACAAATCAGTCACTGCCATCATTTTACTAAGAGGCTTTATGAAGCACAGCAGCATTAGGGTGACATGTAAGGCCTTAAACCGCAATGTACACAAGCAAAACGATAACTTCAAAACATGTCAGAGTATTCCAGTTCAGTTGAATGAAGAGAAAACGTCTCACGACTGCATTTAAGTCTGTGTTAAATATTTCATATCCTGTGGTAACACAACTCAACAAGGCGGATATTAAAACCTTTAAGCTTTCAGCAGTGTTACACTGTGTTACAATAGGAAATAACTGCATGTTAGCCACCAAATGCACAGGTAGTTATACCAAGCACAGCATGATTCACCAAGTACTGTATTTTTCATCATGGTGAAAAAGACCCCTAACACAATTCAGACCGTCACTGAAACCCAAACTGACGAAATTCTTGCAGCAGCTGCTGAAGTTAGTGACCCACGCCCATTTAGGGAGAAGGAAAAGTCTGTTTGCTGACTTTTCTAAAGTTTGCTGCATCATGTTTTTATCAAGACCAGATTTAAGTCTTTTACACCAAGATGGGTTTGAAGTTCTCTGAAATCTTCCTCAACAAAGAATGCAAAGCCTACCCTCCATAGAAAAACTGCATTTTAAAGCATGAGTCCATTTTAAAAACTTGTGCCAAATCAGAAAATGTGTGTCTTTGTTTTGTTTTTTTAATCTTTTGTACAGTAAAAGCTGCTTGAATATTTATTATAGAACCTCAGCTTTTCCATTGTGACATACTTTGATAGATCTAGATGGAATAATATATCTCAAAGAAACATCCCCTACCTTTTACCCTTTTCGTGTAAGACTTAATTGGTGATGAAGTGCAGCAGTTTGTGTTTCGTCAAACTGACTCTCCCTCTCTGCTACTGTTCTTTTTAGAAATTCCCTGTGTTTCTCAGAACGCCTTTGAAAAACAGTGGTAGAAAAGCACGAGGTCGATGCAGTCTGTGGCTCACGTGGTTTAGGGTTCTGGTCTGGGTAACCTTCGTTGCATGTCGTTCCCGTCTCCCTACTCTTGATTGGGTTTGGTTTCTTTGTGAGCAGCATTACACAAAAACTACAACCACACTGATTTTTGTGAAACTTGGTGGAAGGGTAAGGCACAGGCCAAGGACGAACCCATTAAATTTTGGAGCAGATCCATTTAAAGGGGCAGAGCTTAGATTTTTTTAAAACCCTTTTTATTAATTTATGTTTTGCTTTTTCTAACATTGCGAGATAGGGGCTGGACTGCGGGGCTTTGGTGGAGGTACGGTATGCGCTTGACCTGTTGTCCTTTTAGTTCATACATGCATCTGGAGGAAAAACTAAAACTATAGACACAGAGTAATTATTGGAAAAGGGTTTATTTTCTAACTGAAACCACAGTATTAATGGCGAGCTGGTGCTACTGCTTCTGAACAATCCTCCACCTTTTTTAATGAAAGAGGCTGCAAAATCCAAAACAAAGCTTGGATTCTCAAGGGCTGACATGAAAACTGATGTTTACTGATGTCTTGGATGAAGGAAACAGAGTCTTCTTGCCTTAACTCCAAACTCATCTCAGTATGATGTCATGCCATTTATGCCTGAGAGAATATCTACATGGGAATTTAAAAAAAAAAAAGAAAACCCACTCAAATATACCTTGAAATAGAAAGTTAATTGTTTGAATAAAGTAGGACTAACGCCATAGCAAGAAAGTCGTGTAGTTCAAATATTGCACATGAGGTAAAAATCTTCAAGTGTATCTTCATTGCTTACTTCTCCTAAAATGCAACGTTAAAAGAAAAATCACCTCTTCACCTTGTTCTCCTTGTTAAATTTCAGCAAATCATCCCTCTGATTTTTAGGCCCACGTTTTATATTCAAGAGACCCCTCTCTCTCTCTCTCTCTCTGATTCATACTTGCACGCCCCATGCACACACAGACACACACCCCCTCTGTAAGCGGCCTAAGGGCAGAGCTACAGCAAATGAGTGACAGGCTGTGCAGGCCGAGCCCAGCTGGGGTTAGGGGAGTAGAGAGGAGAAGCCGCCACCCCGGGCTACACTCAAGGCTCTCGCTGTTGTTTTCTGACGACTTGAAACACTTCACTGCTAAATAATGAATTTCTAACAGGCAGCACCAACACACAGTATTGGAACAGGTTTGAATCTGAGCATCAAACATCCACCACCAAACACACCGTACATATTGAGTACTGCATGGATGCACACACAAACACACACAGGCAGATGGTTTATGCAGTGCAGGCCAGCAGACAGCACTATTTATGCAAGCTAAAAATACAAGCTTCCTGAAGGGATCTTTGTTAGGTGGTTTGCAGCTCTGCTTGCAACCTTTTCATCTAGAAAACTCACTTTCAAGGGAATTAATGGACATAGACACTAACTATTCAGTAATTGACCAAAGACTTTTTGTTGATTGCAAAAGCAGACAAAAATTCCACGTGGTTTAATCCACATTTATGAATTCAGATCACCGCTGTTGCCCTGATTTTATTATTTTTTTTAATGTTACACAGTTGCTAAAGATAATCAGAAGATTCTAGATTTAATTCCAGGTTAATGCCCATAAAAATTGATTAATATCAGTGACTCTGCGAGGGCTACCAGTGAAATGGATAGCTTCAGAAGCAGAGGTCACACAATCCTGCTCCTTTATATTTTTATGACTTTCCCACAGAGCTATAGTTCTGACTACATACAAAGGTATTCTGGTTCATTTAACTGAAGGTCTCCCATGTGCAGTGGACAGCTTGTAAAGACGTACAGTTACATACAAAGTAATGGGGTCACGTCTTAATACTCAAGTATAGAGCAGATCTGCTCATAATATTTTACTGGATTCATTTATATCGCAATCAAAAGGTCAGGAGTAATGTCTTGCAGTTTTTGTTTAATCATTACAAGGCTTCAGATTTGTGGCTGTCTCTTAAATGCTTAAAATGGACTTAAACTTCACTAATCTCTCAATATGGCTTTTTTTTTTTCAATCTGCCATTTTATTACAGGTCATATCCATATCATATTCAATGTGTTTCATTAACAAAGTCTAACTTTGCTTTACAAATGTCAACGCAGGTGTCAGAAGACTGCATATGATATCGAAAACATCAGAGTACAGCAGGGGTTTGCAGCTTCGGGGGGGGGTTGAAAAGGCCCTGAGTGTTTTATTTAACAATAATTTAATTGCAGAAGAATGTGGGGAATATGAATGTCCTACGTTTCACCTCATGTGTAACAATTATGTAATCAACAGCAACAACATAAATCTGTGCAAATGAAACTAAACCTCGTCAGATAAATAGTTTCTGAGCCCAAATGTCTCTGTTTCTGGATCTTTGGGACATTGAAACATGAGATTATCTGTGGTATTTGGCCCGGTTGAAATGGAAATATATATTTTTTTATAACTTACACGTGCTCTTCTTAACTCTGCTTATTTTTCCTCTTCCAATAAACTCTTCGTATCCCTCTGTGTGACCTACAGTATAGTGTACCAGAGGCCGTGACCTATGCGCTCTTTGTGCGTCGTGACGCTCCGCTCTGGCTGAAACTAAATACTGATTTGTTCATTAAAATTATTTAAAAACAACCCGGCTTTAATCTCATTACCACTTTTACCTCCCTTACCGCCACGGTGCAGACATTCACGGTCCACATTGTACATCCTATAACTGAAATCGCCGTATAAAGGCTATAAGGGAACAGAATCTAATCAAACGGTCCATCAAACTCACTTTGTCGCCAGCAGCATGTTTTTCCGCGTGTGCAGCTCGTTGGGGTCTGCGTGCTGCCGGTTGAGGTACTCGCTCACGGCTTTGGTGGGAAACTCCGTCTCGCAGATGTAACCGAAGTCCCGAGCCAGGTGGACCGCCTCACCTGCGGAAATTACAGTCAGTGATCCTTAAATATAATGGACACAAACAATTAGCTGCGCCGTGTAAATGTTTGACACAGAAACCGATATTTCACACGTAGTCTGTTATGTATCCACACGTGCTGTGTTTTTTTTTTTTGTTAATTACATCTTTATACATTTTCAGAGTCAATTACAGAAGGTTAACGTATTGTTTTACGCAGGATCGTTTGCGGCTCAATAAGCCGACGAAATCCAATCTGAAGTGGTAATATTTTTAACAACATGAGGAAATATATGGGTTTTTTTTTTTTTTCATTTTTATTACATACATGTGGCGTTTTTTGACAACAAGGACTAACGCACGCTGTCAAATATGAGCATGTAAAAAATTCTGCTAGAAATGACTACTCATGCAGGATAAAACGTTTTTTTTTTTTTTATTGAAGTGAGCTACCTTCTGAGTGGACTGATCTGGGTGGAAAAAAATAATTTCGACTGCATTTCAAAATGTACCTGGTAACCAGGTATATGAGAAAAGTTTAGGGATCCCTCCTCTTCTTCCAGGGTTTTTATGAGACATTTTAGGGAGTTTTTTTTTCTTGAATCGATGGTTTATTTTGTACAGACTGTAAGCTCCTTGTAAAGGCACATTTGTGATATTTAACTATACACCCTAAATAAGATCGACTTGACTTTGTATGAGGTGGAAAAATAATATGCAACTGACAGAGTGTTTGCATATAATGTCGTAAATGCCCGAGCTGTGGACTTGAATTAATCGAATTAATTTAGCAACCTCAACTTCATCTTGCCACAATCAACATTTAATATTTACATTACCTGGAAACTTCCAGTTATTTTATAGAAACGGTGTAATATCTGTAAGGTCATGACCTTTGTAGTCCTACATTTAGCTGATTATTTGGTGATGGTGGAATTGAAGTGTATTTGACTTCATGAGACGAAGAGAATGCAAAAAGAAAAAACATTTTTTTGTTATTGTTTATGACGCCTTTTTATCGTTTTATCACCAGTTAATAATATTCTAATTAGGCCTCTACCTTCATATATACGTGAAATAAAGGCTGAATGAATGAATATTTAGAGCAGTGTGGGCATATTTCCCCAGATAGGATGGATTTGTGATATATTTCTTGAGTGTATTTGAGCAGATGCAGAATTATTCACCTTCTACAAGAGATGTTAGTAACGTGACGTTGGCAGCTTTGCGTCTTCCAGCAGGTAAATTCAGCCCAATCTTCTCCAGCTTTTCTCTCAGACATTTGCCACCGTTTTTAGACTTTGCTCTAAAGAAAGAAAGGAAACCAAATCATCTAAAATTGTACATCGACTCATGTATAGCGTGCAGGTCTCAGCCAGGCTGCAGATGTGAAGAAAATAATGAACATGAAATGAAAATAATAGAATTAGGCTACACCTTATCTTTTAAGTTCATCTTGTCAGTCATGAATTTGTCTCCAGTGTAAAGCCCAGACTATAATTAAAATATCACTCTGCATACTTAATCACTTGACGCTTTCACATATGGACCTTTTGGAGAATCTGCGTCAACTTGCCCTGAGCCTTCAGTCGTACCTTCTCAACACGCCCCCCAACAAGGAGGCGTTCAGGCACTCGGGCGGGGACAGTCTCCTCTGTACCTCCCCTACGGTCACTTTGTACTTGGAGGTGGAGCTGAGCAGCGACAGGCGGCCCGGTACCGAGCAGAACACCTCGTTTATGTTCACGGTCACTCCACCGATCAGTCCGTCCTTTCCGAGCATCAGAGAGCCCACGTTCTTGGGTGGCATGGGGACTGAAAGAGGAGGACAGAGGCATGACATGTGTCAGGTTTTTAAATGATAAGTCACATCATCGCGGATCAAGTTTTTAATCTTTAAATCTCTTTTTCTCTCACAGATTTGCTCATATAAGACACCACGCGCTCAGAGGGCGGTCCTGGCCTAATGAAGCGCCCACGCGCCGGGCATTTGCTGTTATTTAATGTCGCGCGACATTCTGATTACAATATTATCGATTGTTGATTGGCTTGCGCTCCCAAATCGCATTAACCACCTCCCTGTCTTTTCTCCACGGCCGGTTTCCTCCCACCAGCAGCTCTGGATGCTCGTTCATCCCGGTCCCCGCGTGCTAATGCAGACGCTAATGGCGTAAAGAGAAAAAGCCAGGCAGGCTCGTGCACGCATGCATGCATAGGGGCCAGTGCGAGGGGGTTTTGATGGCTCCGCGGGGGATAATACCGCAGATTAGCTCTAAACGAGCTCACGAGATCTCCGTGAGCGGTGCCATTTATTACATCAGCGGCTTAAATGCCCCGCGGGGAGCTCAGTCACTCAACATCCCGTAACTAAATCACCGCACATCATCAGAGCGGCGGCCTGTCAGCAACACACTGCCTGCTAGTCAATATACCGGGGTCGTCAGCCCGGCTCAAAAACTCCTCTTCCCGGTTCCAAAAAAAAAAAGGAGATCCGCCTGCGTGGCCCTCTGAGGACATCCGGAACGTTCTGGTGATTTGAGGTCCATTCGTGCCAATAATACCCCTTTCTGAATGATTATCCTGTGGTTTACACACATCTACAAACTACACATCATCATACCTCAGTGCATGCAAACGAAAACATATCATAAGTACTGACAAGGGAGCACGTTTTCCCTTTTCTCGCCTCTACAGTCTCATCATTTAAAAAGGACTCCCACAATATTATTATTTCCTTATTAAATATTACCACTATGTTGGTGAAGCTCAAAGCCCAGTCAGGGCGTGTTTCTGTGTGTGTGTGTGCATACCTTTCTTAATTACTGATTGATCCAGTATGTTGGTTCCGTTGGTGTCTTCAATGGTCTGCTTGAATCGAGACAAATACAAATCAGGTACTTGGACACACAAATGACAATCCATAGCCTACAAAGCACATGGAAGTTTTCCCCTCTTTTAGTCGATGCCCATCACACATGACAAAAAAAAGAGGAAAACCGAGCAGGATTAATTTCTGCACACACATTTAGGTTGTTAGTTTGTGCACAGCAATCAACTCTGGATGTGGGCTAATTCTTTCTCACTTGTATTCATCTGGCGCAGCTAAAGCGTCATTCATCATTCCCATTCATCATCCTGCGAAATAAATTACTTGTTAAATAGACCGGATATTGTCAGCGTTTCTTCACAATCGAATAGAAGAAAAAATAAAATCCGTTATTTGTTCAGACAAATTTATATGGGGTTAATAAATGCATGACACAAATAAGGAAAGCCACAAATGAGAATTGTAGAGGTTAAATGGCACACAATTCGGAACGGTTGTGCCCTGAGGGAAGCGAAGGGAAGATGAAATCCTACACTGCTGACATGAAGTCTGTTTCACTATTCATTATATTTCTGTTTCTATTCTGTTGGAGCTTCTCTTGTATATTTGTCCCTTTTAAACGGCAGAACAAAGCTAATAAGCTACAAACATCTGTATCATTGAATAGAAACAGAAACCCTTTAAATTACACAAAAATCAGAACCTATTTATTAATAATAATAATAATAATAATAATAAAAAGTCTGTACAGGTATGGAACATTTCTTCCATAAATGTATCAAATATTTTTGGGCTTTTCGTTAACAGAAATGTTTTTATTTTCAGAATCATTTGATCTCTTTACAGTAAATCTTAGTTATTTCACACATCAATATCCTCTTACAATCATCATGTCTCCCGACTCTGAAGGCAGTTTTCTTATAGCTTTGGGTGATTTGCGTTCAGGCTACAGCTGCTGTGTGAGTGCAGCCCTGAGGGAGATGAGTTCACTGACCTTAACTCTAAAAGCAGAGAAGACAATGAAAAGGACGACTGTCAACAATCACACTACCTTTACGCTTCGTTCGCTGCAGTTTTGTTCGTTGTATTTTATTGCATTAATTTTCATTATTTAATTCCTTGTATTGTCGTGTAAAAACTGCCGTCTATCATTACGTCAAAAACAATTCTGTCATGAAAAAAAATTAACACCAAATGTGAATGTAAAAGGAATGATACTACACCTCAAAAAAACATTACTGTTATTGGAAAAACCCTCTATTTTGATATTTATCAGGCACAGAACATATCCAACACACTTAAAATCTTAAAAAGAAAAAAAACCCCTATAATTCTATACTCTGCCGTCAACTCTAAAAGATTCTAATTTTGGCCTTTAACCTCTATAAATCTCAGCCGTGACCTTTGACTCACCTGAACATCCTCCATCCCGTGCAGCCCGTGCAGCAGTCCGTCGCCCATACCGGGCTCCAGTCCCGGGTGAGCGGAGTGCAGCAGCACGTCGGGCCGCCGCACGCCACCGTAGTCCCGCCGTGGGTCCAGTCCGGACAGCTGAGGCAGCGAGGCCCGAGGCTGCGCCAGCAGAGCGGAGCTATCCATCCGGTCCCCGGCGGCGTCCTGCCGCTGCCGCGCCCCCCATGCTCCTTGCTGGCTCTGGTGCAGGGAGTTCAGGGAGTACGGGTCGCTCACGTGGGAGTACGGGTCCTGGCTCTGATAGTGAGCAAGCGGCTGATACGGCGGTGGGAAGTACGGAGGCTGGAAGTCCGACGAGGGCGCATGAGACAGGGGAGGTGCGCTGGAGTAGGGTCCCGCATGCGATACCGAGCCCAGCTGGGACAGGCGGGAGCTGTGGCTCGAGACACCGTCATGCCGGTCCTTCAAGAGGGTGAAGAGAAGAAAACAGAAAAAGTCAAATCCATGCAGAATACGAACCAGATTTAAACCAAACGAAACCATATGGAGGCCTGGATCATCATGCACTTATTCTAAGAGTATTGCCTCTGGTGATGCAGCCAAAGTCTCCTGAATAAGAAGCACAAAAGGGCCTAAAGGAAAATATTATAGCCTCGTTTTAAATCTCTCACAACCAAAACTTCCTTGCAGTATCTCCGGATTCACTATTTGCACAAAATAATTCTGAAACACACAGTGAGAAATAAAAACTCACCGCAGTAGAGTAGGAATGAACTAACATCTGTGAACCCTCTGTTGGTTTCAAGACAAGCTGACGATAAAACACTAGGCTAGTAAAGACCTCGTTGGGCCGAGACAGCCAAACTCATTCCAGGCTTTAAGAAGCGCGTGTGTATCTGCAGGCACTGCCCGGCTCTACTGCTCCATACAGAACCTTCCTCCGCCCGGAGCTGCCGCCGCTCTGAGTGTGAGCACCGAGCTCCCGCCTCTACCCCCGGTATATGGTGTAATTGTTATTCATGACTGAGACTTACAGGAATATTAATGTGCGCGAGGCAGGGGACTGGCGACACACGGAGCGTGAAGCCTCTCGCGCAACCGTGAGTGACGTTTAAATTCCGTGGAGAGCCGAAACGACGCGCGAACAGCAGGAGATAGAAAGAAGGTTCTCTCTTGCAGGAAAGCGCTAACAGGTTGTCCAGAGCCGTGAGGGATTCCCCGTCACACAAAAAAAATACGCACTTTAGGGGCCTTTCACAAGCACAGTCTTACGCAGGAGAAGCGCGGTTTCACGCCTTCGGTGATACTTTGCACAAACCATTTTTGCGCAAACGGGCTTTGACGTTATGCAAACCAACAGACGGAACTGTAGAGCTCACAAAGTGGACCATAACATTTATACAACAAGGGTCATAGGTTTCTCTACCTCTAAATGCGCCCACTCTCTGTGCCAGTGCAACGTGGAAAACACTTCCACGAAGTGAAAACTATACTTTGACGCACAGACACAACGCGTCTGCAAAAAGGGGAATTGTGCTCATTCATTAAAACATCTCCACAGTCACTGCTAGATTTCTTTTTTTTTTTGCCCTGCTCCTGAAAAACTGTCTGCTTTTTTTCTTTCTTTTCTTTTAATGTATGGAGCTGACTTTTACTGCACAACCTCTCCGCGGTTTTGTCGACGACACCGGACCTCTCCGCTCTCGTGGATCGCTTGTTTAACAACATTAGAGCCTCCCCTCCCCTCGCGCCGTGGGAGAAAAGCCATGTGCGGCACGAGACGAGGACTTCCCACCGGGCTGAGTCGAGGGGCCTCCTCGCGAGCTCGCCCCTTTCTTCTGTGCTTGACGCTCGAGCCCATTCATTGAGCGCGAGCCGGAGCAGCAGTTCGCCCCTCGTATTTTCCCGACTCCCCTCTCTGGTTTTTAAAATG
>JAPQRN010000017.1:6550694-6569673 GCA_037367275.1 Coranthus polyacanthus | reverse complement strand
AACAGTCAAGCTTCTTTTCCTGACTTACCAAAAAGTAAGTTCAGAAAGCCTTTACTCACTAATATATCTAAGAGTGGTCTTTTAATTCTATTTTTCTATCCATGTAACTATTATAAAAGAAGTTTTCAAAGTTCTTTACTGTCACATGAAGGCATCTGAATCGTGGTGTTAATTAAAGTCTGTGGAAGCAACACACAATTGCAGGGTAAAAGCAGGGGGTAAAAGATACACAGCCATGATGTGTGTTTTAGGAATCGTGTTCTTGTGTCCTGTATGACCCTGAGGCAGGCTCTTGCAGGGCTAAATGCCTGGTCACCTTTCAGCGCAGACTTGTAAGCTGCCAGAAGCATGCTGTTGTTCAGCCTGTCATAACTGTTTATACAGCCAAGATCACATCTTGTTTCTCTGCCCAGCAGTCTACAGTACATCTCCCTATGGAGGCTTGATAAAACTTTGTATATTCTGCAATGGATGACGCCATAGATGTGACATTTCTGCTAACAAGCCGCTGTTCCCTCCTCCTCCCTCATTTGTGCCAAATAACAAACTGCACAGCTGCATCTTTCGAAAATGGCAAAGAGGTCAGAGCCAAAACAGAGAGCAGCAAGAAATCTGCCTTCACTCGACAGCTTTAATTCACAGTCAAAGTCAGTCAGTCTGTTTTATATACACTGTGTGTTACCTGAAGTGTGTGAGGTGTCTCTGGATGTCCAGGTCCAGGATGGGGGTTGGTCTTGAAGAGCCCAAAGGAGAACGATCTTGGCTCAACAAGTCCTGGAACTCCTTACAGATTTGCCTGACAGACAGAAGGAGGGAGGGAATGAGGGTTTACCATCTGTCTACAACACATCGAAATGTCTGTCTGTTTTCCCCCTATGCACCCACCCTTATCATTTACATGATCATTTACTCATATGGATTTAACTTCATTCTTTTCTCTGTTGGCAAGCAGTTGAAGACAGACTTCGTACAGTCAAAAGTCAAATATCAGCCTAAAATAAAACAAAACAAGCAGCGCCACAGCTAAACGTGCTGCAGGTGTATATTTACACGTACAGGTTTTCAGTGTTGATCCAGTCAATGTTACTGGCTTTAAATTAAACTCCTTGTTGGGGCTGACTTTATTGGAAAATAAAAATCATATTTGGAAAGGAGCTGGGTCTGTTTTGTCTTCGCGCATCCAAACCTCACTGTGCAAAACTGCTTTAAAGAATTTATTTTAAATGTAGCTCGGTGTTGAGAAAACCACAAGGCAGATAACCTGCAACATGTGAACACAATGATTAAAAAGAAAAAAAAAAAAAGAGTAGATGATCTGTGTTTGTAAAAAAAAAATATATATATGTGTGTTTGAGTTTGCGGCGGTGTCCTAACACACAGTAGTGAGTTTTCCTGTTGTCAGTCGAGTATACACTCATTATATAACGTTATGATTTCCGTGTCCTAATCATTGTCTCACAACGCCAAATCTACCACCATTTGTACAAGAATGTTTGTTATAGAAAAGTAAGTTGCATTTCTGTGCGTGCATGTGTTTATATTCTTACTTAGTGGCAAGAACCATTTTCTTGCGCGCGCTGGTTTCTTTCGGCTCGTTGTGCTGCCTTGCCAAATGTTCCCCCACCGCCTTGCTGGGAAACTCTGTCTCACAGGTGTAGCCAAAGTCCCTCGCCAGGTGAAGCGCCTCACCTGTACACAAAAAGAAAGACTCATCAGACCAGCGGTAAAGGATTCAAAATAAAACGGAAATGAACAAAAACTGAAACCATACTGGAGTATTTTGCGAAAATGTTGGGTATAATGGAGTTACCTTCCACCAGGGAGGTGAGCAGTGTGACGTTGGCTGCTTTCCTCCGTCCTGCCGGCAGGTTGAGCCCTAAACGATCTAATTTCTCCCGAAGACACCGGCCTCCGTTCTTAGACTTCGCTCTGTGAAAAAATAAATAACTTTGCATCACATACTCCACATCGTCAAACTGGTACATTTCTTGATAGTTAATAAGACACAAAAAAAGTCTGAAAGTACCTTGGATCATTTTATCATTCATCATTCAATCACATGTGGCCTCCTTGTTCCACAAAAAAGTACTTGAAAGTCTTGAAAGTAAAGATGGAAGAATATAGATTCTTTTTGATTTGACAAAGCCATAATATCAAACGATAAATCAAAGCGTTAAAAAATTAAAATGTGTCATTTTGTGTGCATCACTCTATTCTTTAATTAAAGCACAGTTATATATTAATATGCTTTCTGGTTACATGTCCCCTTGAGTTTCCCCTCTTTCTTTGTTTTGTTTCAGCATTTAATGTCTCTATATACCCAAAGTGACACGTTCTATTTTGGAAAACAGGTGGAAAGCATCTCTGTCATTTCTTATGTTTTATGTGAAATTTTGACAAACCTCGTGCACCATGTATCTTTTCTTTTAGATTATTTTATCCCACAGATATTTGAGAAAAATATAATTTTATGTTTTCTGTCATTCTGTAACATAGTCGGCGTCCAAACCGAGTTAACTGCACATGTCTCAGTAAAACTTAATTTCCTATCCTTCAGAATAAAACGATTGCAGTTCTCACATGCCTATAACAAAGTGTCCACTGTTAGAATGTGATTTATTTTACCCCAAATATGAATCAACACGTCCATTTGTACATTATTTTACTTTGTTGATTCGTCATCTTGTAGGATCAGCCATATTCTCTGCTCTCTCCTCATCCCCCCTTCCCTTTCTCTCCGTCTCATCAATAATACAGTGCTGGCAACTCTTGCTTTCCTCTGGTTTCTCTGATCCTGGCATGCTTTGGCCTGGTCTTGCCTCCCTCTGGCTCCCTGGGCATGGCGGCGCGTGCAGCCCCGGCCCTCGTTCGCCCACAATAGTCTTTGTGGGCGCAACTGTATATCCTCTGTTTCATCTGAGGGCTACAAAGACTCAGGCAGCACTCTCCAGTGTTCAGCAGCCAGCTTTAGGCTTAAAAATAGGGTTTCACTTTTAAAATCCCCCTCCATCACACTTATCACTTAAGGATATAGGTGGACAAAATAAGCAACACCGTCACCAACCTAAAACAAACTCTCCTTATTTCAGTCTTATAACGTCACATTTGTGTTGAGATTTCCTCCAGTTGTTGATTTTGAAGGTTATGGTGTGTGTTTTCTTTTTTTTTTTTACATTTTTGTACCATCCTAATACCAACTCTTATACTTAATTAGTCCTTGTGCTGCAAAATGGACTCCAGAAATGGTGTTAGGTGACCTTACGTGTTTTGGTTTTTGTTTTTTTTTCCAGATTTTTGTGTTTTTTTGCAAATTCATCAAGGTGCCACACATCAGTGGTCACAGTGCATTCATAAGGTGATCCTTTAGGCCTGGATCTTTTTTTATGAGGTTACCATCAAATTATTCTTTAGAGCTATGAATAACTCTTTTAACAACAAGATTAAATGTGATGCTGCAATATGATTTAAGACTGAACATTAAACAGTCAGGTGTATTGAAAGAAGTTTGAAAACCAAGCAAGGCTTTTCGGTTGGATTTCCTGTATTCAACTCAGCAAAACAGTGTCCTCTTAAATTATTATATAGAGCCATTAAAGATACATTGATGCCCTTGTGCTTTCCATGTGTGTTGGTACTGACCTGCGCAGTATGCCACCCAGTAGGGAGGCGTTGAGGCACTCTGGCGGGGACAGTCTTCTTTTCACCTCGGCGATGGTGACTTTGTACTTGGAGGTGGAGCTGAGCAGTGAGAGTCGGCCCGGTACTGAGCAGAACAGATCTGTAGGATTCACAACACACGTTCCTCCTGGACACAGACACAAGAAATGTACCTGCTGTTATCCCAGTATGTACACAAAGCAGCACCAGAGAACCAAAAAATAATTCTTAGTCATTATGCATAGGTTAAAGCACTGGATAAACTGGTTAGAGCAAGGTTGCCACCACAGCTCCATGTCACCCTTCTGTAAGGCAACTTCAGTGGCTTTTACAGTTATTCGTTCATCATTTAGCGGCAATTAAATTCCTGCAAACAATCCAACTCTTCTGAATAATGACAAATGTACTGACTCCAAAAGAAGTCTATTTTGTAAAGAAATATTTAGAGTTTGGCATGAGGAAGCTTCACGTGATGCTGTGGTAACTAGTTGTGTGTAATTTGACCACATAAACTTCACCGGTGTTTAAACTTATTTGTGGATGTTCACAAATCATTCATCTTTGAGCAGACTTCTCTAAACTGCAGCACAATGAACCAGTAAATAAAGAAATACACACCAGATTTCCACACTGTTGTGCCAGGATAATGAAACAAACTGCGGTTTAATTTTGGATGAACTCCTTTATAGAGACCATCTTGACTGATTTTAGAAAAGGTCCATAAGCATAAGATTGTATTGATTGAATATTTGTAAGCAAACTCTATTCTGGATGTTCAAAATGACATGTTAAAGATGTCCAGCTGTCCTCTACCTGGGGGTTTACACCACTGTATTTGAACTCAAACAACAGAGATTTTAAGGAGTATTACAACCAACCTTCTACCAATGAGTCTCTATGTATAAAGTACATTTTACAGCCATATAGCAATAATAATACATATTCAAATGTCAGACAAGGTAACAAAGCAAATGTAAAAACCCTTTTGCAAAAGAAGTGAAAAGCAAAAAGATATTTTAAAAAATGTGTATACTCAATGTTCTTTGTAATGAAAGGCATGCTGTTATTATTTTTTTTTTTAGCCTTTGGGTGGAGGTACTTTTCGGTCTATGCTGAATGTATCCAATAAAATCCAGGGAGACCTTGAAAGACCTTGAAAATCCTTGATTCGCAGACACCACGTGTACATTTTAGTCCAAAATAAAACGAATGTGTCAATATATCCTTAACCTTACCCCTGAATCCACAGTTAGAGCCAATACTGGCCTAACATTGTTGAAAACAGTTTTACACTAGTATCTTCAGCAGAGAAGCTGTTTCATAGGATGATACTTCGGTGAATTAGAGGCAGAATGCAGCATTTAGCACTAGGTTATGTCTGTTATTAGTGTGACTTTATCCATATGCAAAGTTTTCTTGAAGTCTCCATTATTCTTATTTTAAAATTTTGCAAATATATATTGCAAATATCTGGACACATTGCACAAGTATCTTGTCTGTTTTCTTGGTGTAATAATTTATCAATGTGTGCGATCTTCACAGTTAATAAAAAATAACAGTAGGCTACCATTTTAAAATACCATGGTCAAAATATTTGTATATTTTTGATATTTCTTTGTGACAATCATCCTGCATCTTGACCTACTGTATCACAAATTAGCCTGTGCAGATCTGCTATTTGATTGGTTTGTATGGTGTTCAGTGTATAGTTGAAAACATGATATATTTTTAAAAAAATATTAGAATAAAAAATGGGGCAGAAATGATAGTGATAACCAATAAAAATAAATATGTCCAAGTATGTTTAATCATCATTGGTGCAGTCAGTGCCTTTTGCACAAAACACTTCAACTCCTTTTCTACTATTTACATATTATATACTTATTATTTTTTACTATGTACATACATTTATATTTCTGTTTCAGCTCAATATTTATTTGTGTAAGAATTGGCTGCACTAATCCCAGGAGGGGAAAACAAAACCTTCCTTTAATCACCTTCCACCAACCAGTATTTCACTGTGAGGCTCCTGAAACCTGAATAAATGATTGTGGTTGTGATAGTGAAAGCTCTTTCACATTATTAATTGCATCTGGATCAGCGTTGCTGCTGGATCCTCCTGGAATATATTGACTGCTGTGAGTAGGCCTATTATTATTAAACTTTCACTTGAACTAACGTCCCAAGTAGCTGAAACGCAAGGTCTCTGTCTGATGTACTGTAGGCTATATTCTATTATTCATCTGCCTCATTATCAAATCTAACAGCAGGGTGTGTCGCTTTGTTATTAGGCCGTACTGGGTATGATGGAATGAAGAACAGGATGCCATTTAGGTCGAATAGCACAGCGCTGCGGGCGAAGATGCGGAAGCCAGTCTTACCGAGGCAATATGGACAATTAAATAAACCTTATATGTGACCAGCTGTAACCTATATTTTCTGGCCCCGGAATCTATTATTTAACATCAGCAGAAATGGTTTCCCATCATTCTTGCCGCCATGCTCGCTGAAGGCAGTCAGACCTGTAGCTTCAATAAAAATGTGTCATCCAGGTTCAGCACCATGGACAGCGGCGTCCACCTTTCATTTCAGCACCGTGGACAGCGACTCCTGCCCACAGCACCACAGTGACTTCATAACGTGTGGAAACAAAAGCCTGTTGTATTCCAGCGGGCAGCACTTTGTAAAAGGCTGAATGGGACTTGTATTTCACTCAGGCTGTCAAAAATGGACGAATGCAGGTCGAGGGAATCGATTGATACTATTGGTTGAGGTAGAACTCCTGTGTGTGTGCGCGCGTGTGTGCGTGCGTGCGTACGTGTGGTGTGCGCGTGTGAAGTCCGGCTCGTCCGTGTCTATCTGTGACACAAACCGGGCAGACCTGTCTGTCAGATTCACGCGCTCTGACAGGGGCGCGCGTCTCTGAAAGCCGCGGGTTCACATCATATTAATTCCCCTAAAAATGTTTTGATTCAAAGTAGTTTGTATTTTATGTTGCCAAGGGCAATCGAAAAGAGCTATTGCCGGTAGTGCAGTCAGTGGAGCGCGCGGGCCCAGAGGCGATAACGGTATTTAAGCAACGGAGAGTAGCCTCGGGCTGCGGCGCGAGCGGCGGGCGGGATCACACGCGGAATCAAGCGCCTTTTACGAGTTTGCCACGAAAATTAAAGAAAAAGAGACACGGGCCAAATGTCATTCTCATATTTTAACAACAATGTTTAGAGCTCCAAAAAAGCTTGCCAATGTCTTGACAGAAAAGACAGAGGCGCGTGCACGGGGCAGCGGCGGGGACGCGCGCCTGACAGATCAGCTTGATCTGTGAGGCTGCTGTTAGAGCTGAACTGGAAAAGGGATAGCAGGGTGATTAAAACACAGACGACTCCTCCTAAGTAGGATCCGCGTTTCTTGAGTGATTTTCTTTTGAAAAAGGTTATGTGAATATTCATGCCGCCAAAGCCGCAGTCAGAAAGAACAACATTAATATGATCTCGGCTGAATCCGGGGCCCCGCTCGGCATTAGCATATCAAAGCGTCCGCCCGAGGCGAGAGAAGCTATCGATACGGGAGCGGGAGGTAAAGCAAAGATTATTGGTTGTGATGGTTGCAGCGGCTGAGCTCAGGGCCAAATACGGCGCACCATTAACCGAAAGTGATAGCGAAGGGATTCCCGCGTCAATCCGAGAGAAAAGCCCCAACACCTAGGCAGAGCTGATGAAAAATTAAACCCGAGACACAGCCTTCCTCCCTGTATGGAAAAAACTACACCAGTGTGTGTTTGTGTAGCCTATAGACCCGACTAAAAACAAGTGCGAGCTTTGATGGAGCAAAAACAGATCCACAGCACGTTAAAACCCACTCATGAGGAAACTGTCTGGCCTGCTATATGTCTTGGTGCAGGCCGTCCACATCCACATCCACATCCTCCCCTGAAAAGTCAACCTGAGCCGCCTTCACGACCCTATAATTAATCCAAACGTCTCATATTAAACAGGCGGCGCATAAACGCAACACTTGTGCACCAATAATAATAATAATAATTAGGAAACAGTTTAGAAAGTCTTCAAATAAACACATCCAAAAAATAAGAGAACGAAACAGAACAATTAGCTTAAAGGGAAGCACATATTAAGGAAAGAAAAATACAAATATTTCTTGAAGCCATGTTTTACGCATTTTTACATCATAGATGGATGTTTTTTTTTTATCATTCAATTATTATTTTAATGACAATAGATCCATAGCCTAATTTATTATTTGTATGAGATTTGTTGTTTAAAAGAAGCCCCACATCCTTTTAAAGGTAGACTAACGCGAAAGTAATTTGTTTTACAGTCATTTTATGCGGAAATAATTACTTATAGCATAAATAATTTGGTTACCCCCTTTAATAGTATGCGTGTTTACGTTTTAATTTTTATAAGACAGATAAAATAATCAGCAATGATGTTTGGGGATTAGATACATTTTATGCTCTCAAAATAGACATGAATATTACATCAGAATACTGGTGGCTTTTTTTTTTTTCTGAAAACAAAGGCAAGCCGTCAGTCTGCAGTGTTCAAATGTCGCCTACAGGTTTGACTTCAAAAAAACAAGTGTCTGTTGTAATGTGAACTATTGTGTGCCATACAGTCTATAAGTTATATTAAAGCACTGCCAGAAAATGTCTGACATTGTTGACATTTTTATTTTTTTTTTTTTCCTTCAACTAAACTCAGACTGGAGTGACTGGTTAAATGAGTGACAGTGACATTTCATACTGGAAACGGGAGTCACGCGTGGCGGTGCGTGTACAGTGTGTTCGCGTTTAAACGGAGCCGCTCCTGCTGTAACATGTTGACAGCCGACAAGTGAGCAGTGTTCCGCCTCTGTTTTGTCTGTTTGCTCGCTGTCTTGTCGTCTCGAGCCGTGAGTGGTTCACGGCCTCCGGTAGAACAACAGAGGAAAAAAAAAAAAAAACAACAACAAAAAAAAACAACAACAACAACCGGGGCCTTACCTCTCCGGATGACGCCCCCTTGGCCGTTCAGCACGAGCCCACACTGCGCTTCCACGGAGCCCTGCGGAGACACGAGCTCATTAGGACGAGAAGGGAGGTGAAATCACTTCACCGAGATTTCCACATAGTTTACCACTGCACACTTCAACACAAACCGCATTTGTGTCGTTTTCTTTTCTCCCTCCTTCATTTTGCTGTGTGATCACTGGCCGTGTTCAGACATTTTGTTTAAATCTCATGGTATAAACATAAATCATACAGATGACTTCTGATTTACTCAACTACAAACGCTCTCAAACTCCTCACCGCCGCCACCGTTTTCCTTATACAGTGGTTTGCATGTAAAGCTGTTGCCAAGAGCTCAATGTACTTAAGGAAAATGAATAATAAAATCAAACATATATCTCACTTAGTAATCAAGAAGATGGTTTTTCTTTTTAATTTAGAACTACAGAAACCAAAGTTCTTAAAGGCTTCTTGTGGAAGAAAAGTAATGGCAACTGTAAGACCATTAAACAGAATAAAGGAAGCTGTAATTAATAAACTGTGATAATGGTTTATAACTTCATTGTTACTGCTCTAGAGCGCCCTTACTTCAGATGGGCTATTAATTTAGATCATCACACTAAAGCATCTATATGTCTAATAAATTATGTACACCAGTGGTTTCCACTTTCTGACCTGGATTTCCTCAGATTTGTCACTCATTTTCATAGCTGTTGTTAATATAAGAACGAGAGAAAAGTCTGAAAAATCATTTTTATGTAAGTTATTTATCTTTCGACCCTTTTGGGGGTCCCGGCCCCATGCTTGAGAACCACTGCCGATAGATCCTTTATTTGGGTTTCTTTAAAGCACCGTAAAGTTTGGCAGTAAGAGTCAAAGTCTCCTTATATCCTCCAAAATTGGTCCTGCTGCACGCCCTTTGAACAATTTTCTAGTGGTGGAAGCCTTTTTGTTAGAAAGTGTACATCACTTAGTGTGCTTTGAGTAAAATTGAGGGCACAGTAAAATAAAAGATGCAGCTCACGGCTCACCCAGAAACGAGCTTAATTTGAAAGGCTCCAGGCTATAGCACAGCACGGCTCATCCAGACTGAGAAATGAAGAAAAGTGTCCAGAATTAGTTGCAGCCACCAACCTGTTGGGGGTCACTCTGTAACACTCCACACAACAAGCTGCCTGCATATATATATATATATATATATATATATATATATACATAGGAGGTGTATATGTCTGGAAACCTGTTAACGCCGCCATTTTGGTCCAGATCAGACTCGCGTGCTATCAACAATGTCATCAAGAAAGGAGAACACGCGCTTTTTATTCAGAAAACACTTAATCCCCCGTGCGAGCCTCGAGGCCTGGCCCACGCAGAAGCCCTGATTAAAATAAACTGTAAAAAAGGAGCTTGTTGTAGCTCTTTCTTAACCAGCTCCTGCTCTGTTTCTTTTCTTCAACTCCGAAGCTAAAGTGATTATAAAATCAATATACAAAACGCAGAGGTCTTGCATGAATTAGCTTAGTGACGGGAGAAAGGTGTGGCAGCTGCTTTTGTTCAGCATGAAAATCTCTTTAACGCGCTCAAAGATGCGACCGGGCTGCACGAGACCATGGGCACATCTGTTCCGTTCATACATCCGCCGCGTGCAAGCTCAGGTTCACGAGCCGCTCCTTTCTTTTCCTCAATAGAGGGTTAAACCTGTGCTTAAAAAAAAAATAAAATCCAAAAAAAAAATCCGAACGGCTTAAATAAATCTAATATTTGCTGTAAGAATTATCGACTGTCTGCAAAGACGTAGAAATTCAGCACAATTAAAAGTAAATCAAATCAAATCTTACGTACGACACGGCATTCAGCAGCAAACCACTTAGGAAAAAATGGAATATTGTTATTGTTACGGAATTTAAATTAGGAATAAAACAATGCAACTGGAGAGGTTGGTCAAAAAAATAGGCTAAATGGAAAAATAAAAAGAAAACAAAAAATACGTGCAGTCAAAAAGATAAATGTCAAAACCACCTGAATTATTGTGGGACAATACACTTAAAAAAAAAAATATATAAAAAATATTTAAAAAATCTATTTATTAGCCTTAGCCAATGCCACACCCACCGAGTAAAATTAAATTAAATGAAAACGTATTTATCTGAATTATTATTTCATGAAATTAATTCACGCGCGAGAAAAAACTATTTGTATGATGGTCATTATTATAATAAATATGATTACGTTTGTTGCTGTCATGTTGTGTAAAACGTTTAGTGTTGTGCCTATACACGCGTAATGACGTCTACAAATGGCGATAAAAGCAACACTTTATCGACCTGAATTTTAACAAAATTGGTAAACAGATAATGTGACTGAAATAATTTGTCAGTGTGTTAAACTGTGTTTAACTAGAGCCGTGTTTTAACCAGCTCAGATGTCGCTGCATAAGTAACGAAGTTGATTGACGTTAAGTCGGTAATTGGATAAACTACGGTGCTTTATGGCGCTCGAGCTGGGCTTTGTGCCCTGAACCCCGATCCGTTAATCCGCCCTTTACCGGAGAATAGAAGAACCAGCGGCTTTTCTTTGCCTCAGCAGACAGCCGGACACACACACACACACACACACTCACACACACACTCACACAAGCTCAAGAACCGTGCGAATTCGTTTTCATCTCGACCATTTCTTTACATCCAAAAGAATTATGTAAAATATGGGTCACGTGTGTTTCTGGAAAAATAAAGGGCGGATTTCACAATAGGATTGTATAGACTGCTAGTCAATTAACCTTTAGAAACAGGCCTGCCTTTCAGAGGCACGGCGCCGTGCAGACTTGACATTTACTTAGCCTGCTGTACAGTCACGTTTGGTTTCCCGTCTTCTTAAAAATTATCTCGAGATCATAACAAATATACATTCATCCCGAAGTAGGACAGAGCCATTGGACAAACAGAACACAGCCTCGTCAGTGTCACACACAACAGACAGATGAAGCAGACAGGCAGACAGACAGACATCTGGCGCCGTCTTTCTGTTCAATATTTTGGAATTGCTGGCTGGTACAAAGGGGGGGAAAGTTTTTCAATAGTAGGCCAGTGGGGCAGGGATACTGGGGCACTAGGGCTTGTGACAGCAGCTTTAAGGCTCTGTTCTCCTAGCCTATCATAACCTATGAAGCACTGTGGAAATGTGAACCGGGCTACGAGGTGACGGGGGCTGGAGGTGGTGTTACTTTGGTGGGGAAAGAGAGATGGAGGTCGCCGGTACCTGCAGGTCGTCCGCCGCGGGCGGAGGGAGGCCCAGACCGGCGGCCGGCAGCAGCCTCTGGTCCGGGTGGTGCATACCGACGCCGTAGGCCTGGGAGCCGTGTGACGTCATCAGCGACAGGTCATGGCGCCGGTAAGCGTCGAGGCAGCCCAGCTCGCGCCGCTGCTGCTCGTCCAGGCACGAGGACTTGAGGGCCGAGCGCGCGTTGTGCAGGTTGATGAAGTCTGCGGGCTCTCCGTGGTGGATCTGCTGATAGTACTGGCCCGAGTGCAGCGAGTTCAGCCCGTAGGCCTCCGGGGCCACGGCCGGGTGGGAGTGCTGGAACTCGTAGTGGAAAGACTGGTGGTGGAGGGGCGTGTACTGGTGGTTGGCTGAAAAGTAGGGCGAGGCGAACTCCGTCCCCGCCGGCGCTGGGTAGGTGAGCGGGGAGGAGGAGGAGTAGGCGACCGAGGAGTTGGCCACGGACTCCAGGCAGCCGAGCTGCATGAGCCGGTAGCTGTTTGATCCGTCGTGACGTATCTACAAGATAATAAAGAGACGGGAAAATATATGAGCCGTGTCATTTAGCATCAGCCGGTGTCTCCTCTCTCTGCCTCCCAAACACACTCAAAAACACAACTCACACACTCAAAGCGTTTTTTTTCCCACTTTAAACCACCTGAAGGAGATGTCATTTCCACACGCCCGGGAGGGGAACGAACGCACGGCAACAGGAGCCATCGGTATTTTTTTTTCTCCCTTTGGCATGCCTGTCACTCTCCTTGCAGCGTTTTAAAAGGCGTGCTGTTATATATTATTATTATTACCGAGCTGCTGGCAAATTTACTGTCCCAGCTCTCTCGCTCATACTGGATGGGAGGTAAGCAGAGTGAGACACAGCGGAGAGTGTTCCGCCCTAAAATGTTCTAATCACACTGTTACCGAGCCTCATTTGCTTCCACACACTAATAAAAAGCCCGTTTTTATCGGCAGCTCCAGTGAGATAGACTCTTTTCTCCCTCCATCCATGCATACATATATATATATTTATCTATTTTTTTTTAAATCGTCTTCACACACTGCCTTGAGAAGAGCACGAAATGCCTCCGTAACTCGATTTCAGTCAACCAACAATGCACTCCACACTTTCTATAATTAAATTCTATAATTAAAGGATGTTAAGTAAATAAATTCGCCTACCTCTGCGTCGTGGACAAGTCCGGGGAAGGTCGCTGACATTGTGCTTTCTCCAAAGTAACCCGTTTTTTTCTCCCTCTCTGGCCCGATCGAATAATAATAAAAATGCGTTAAAATCCTCAAAAAGCGAGAGAAATGGAAAAGTCCCCCCTCGCGCGCTCTCGGTAACGGCAGAAAGCTGGTGGAACGCGAGCGTCTCCCCTCTGCACGGACGGGGCTGGCTCACGGATTTTGTACTTGCAGGGTATTTCTCGGCTGATGTCGTAGGTCCCTTGGTAATATAGAAGTTTTGAAAATTAAGCATCAGCACTGAGGAATGGGAGGACAATAGACGGAGCGGAGCATCCCAGGAGACAAGGAATAAATATTGTATCTTCGCCTTAATAAGGAACCGAGTGCTTCTTTCAACATTTTCTACGCTTTTTGTGGACATTTTCCTTTTTGACCCGTTTGTATTTTTCACCAGGTCTTCTGCTCGATTTCGTCGTGTAATCTTTTTTTTTTTTTCATTCACACGGGCTAAAGTCATTTTACAAAAATGTACGGATTTTCAACGGAAATGTAAGTTTTGCTTTGAAATATTATAAAGCTAATTTCCGATAATTATCCATGGAATAAAAATGGATTTCTTTTTGTTTTTTGTTTTTTTTTCTAGAAGAACCTTGTGATGAATTTAGCGAGCTGCACCGAGGATTTTCATTTGGAAACGGGATGTTTTCCCTGCATGCCAGAGAGGCTTTTAGGTGAACTTTAATTATTTTTATTTTATGCAGTTTTAATACTGTAATGTGTGGAATTCATATTTAAACAAGCAAGTGTGTGCACACAATTTTAGTACTGATTTATTCGATGCAGTGAGAAAATAATGGAATAGAAATTACCCTACGAATTAAAATAGTCACATTTAAAAAAGTAAAAAAAAAAAATCAGTGATGTTTATTGGTATTATTATAATAAATAGTTTAATACTTTTATTTTCACACTTACAGGCTATTTATTCCATGTCTATTTTTTTTTTCTTTTGTAGTTATTTTTTCCTCATGCATGCAGACAGCTTTTGATGGATCTAATTTTATTTTTCCTTTTTTCTTTTTATGGGGGGAGGGGGGATACCATGAGTGTTGCCTTTGTGAAGAATCGACAGAAGCACGAGACCTTTTTTCTTATCTCTTATCAGCGTTGTGTGTATGTGACCAGAGGCTCGTGCATGGTCCATGATTATTATTATTATTATTATTATTCTTATTCTTATTATTGAAATCAGAATTGGGTCCTCTTTTTCGGTCAGTCGGTCAGCCTCGTGACCCCTCTCTCCTCCTTTCTTCTTTCTCTCTCTCTCTCTTTGCTCTTTTTCCTCGAGCTGTAACTCACCTGAGCACGCGCCCTCGGGGTGGTCCTGCCCTGCTGAACGGAGCCGTTGTAGAGGATTTAAAAATGGTTTTTTTAATGTTTACATTTATTTAAATGTGGGCTACATTATATGCATTTCCAGTATCTTGTACACAAAATTAATCAGGTAAAGTAGATGTTCACTTTTTTTTTTTTTTACAAAAAGAAATTGCAATATTAACCTTTATATGGCAATAACAACCGATGGTAACAGGTGTAATAGAGCCACAGTGAGCTTGAGTCCAAATACTCAGCCTATATAATGACTATAAGTCAGTAACACACAGCCTATAGCTGCCTTGCCCTTAGGCCACCTGGGAAGCAACAGAAATACAAAAGCAGAAGCCAAAGCTTGTGGTCACAGCCTGGAGAGAAGCAAAGGGAAAATTTATAAAGGAGATGGGAGGAGAGGAAGCGGAGGGAGGAGAGGAAAGGAGAGCAGCTCTACACTGACTTATTCTACTGTCTGTCAGATTTCCTGACATTCAAAACAAACCAACACACGCAGCGAGAGAGAGAGAGAGAGATGGAGATGGAGATGGAGATGGAGAGGGAGATGGAGAGGGAGATGGAGATGGAGAGGGAGATGGAGAGGGAGATGGAGATGGAGATGGAGAGGGAGAGGGAGGCCAATAGCTCCTCTTAATTCAGAGCAGAGATAAGCCCTAATCAGGCTTGTTTGGATGTTTTTTTTTCACTGCTCAGCTGTAACTGTTACCAAAGCGACTCCCTGATATTATTAAAGTGGGGATGTGACCGTGCTGACGCCGGGACGCCGGGATTGACTCTGCACTTTAATTAAGCAACTATTTCCCCTCCCATCTGTTCCTGCATTAGCCTTTCTCTGCCCTCATAATAATCATATAATAATAATAATAGCATTAATAATAATAATAACAATAATAATAATAGGTTGGTACTTTTATTTTACTTTTATTTATTTATTTAGTGTTTATTTGTAAAGGGGTAGGTATTTATTTTTCTTTCTTCGACTAAAACTGTATTTTTTGCACTTCCTCACAGGTTTTGTAGCTATAAAAATGACCTCAAATAAGCATAAACTCTCTGCAAGATGATTTGTGCATGTGTGTTCTTGATCAAGACTATTAGTCTTGCAGATATATCAAAAAAAAAAAAGAAAGAAAAAAATTCCACATAACAAACACAAACAGCCCAGGGGGAGACACGGGAGGTGCAGGGGCCGCCTTAAATAGCCTCCTTTAAAAAGTTCTCAAGGCCTTTTATATTTTAATTAACCGATACCGATTGTTTTGCCTCGAGGTTCGACGTGAAACCTCTGCACGACGAGACCGGTGAAGGCCGGCTGTCGCACGCCAGGTATTAAAAAACGAAAGAGAGTGAGTGTGAAGGGGGGACGAAGAGGAGGAGGAGGAGGATGGAGGAGGACGGAGGAGGGGGATGAATGGGAAGGCCACCGGGCAAAGAGAGATGGAGCGAGCAAGAGGGAGCTTTGGTGTCAATTAACGGTGTCTGCCTTAAGTGATTCTTCACATGACCACGATTTTCAACGTATATCTTATTTTGGACACGAAACATTAAGAAACATGCACCATGGTGAATTTTGGAAAGCAGAAATGCACGCCAAAACCACACCAGGAGGGGAGCATGTTTGTAGTTTAGTTTTAAAGGTGGGAGGGGGCGAGCCGGATCAAACTCAGGGCAGGTAATCATGCTGACATAGGCCTTCAGTGGAATAGTAGCAGCTTAACCTGTTTCCTCCCGCATCATCATCAAGATTGGATCAAAAGAGAAATTTACCTGAGAGTTTAGGTTTGAGAGAAGGAGAGCTGAAATCTGGACGATAAACGGGAAACCTGGTGGTCAGGTTTTGTTTTTAATTAGGAGTTACTGGCGTTTCCAACTAGATTAGAGGCGAATGCATTTAATGAGGTGCACGTTTCCCCCAGTATTTTAACCGACGACCGCATATAGAAGCCAGACTCTGTTTGCGAGGAGGTTTGAGTGCTGAATGCTGTTGTCTGAGACGTGTAGCCCGTGTATGCGGGTTGTGCAGCCACCGGCGCCGCCAACCCGAGGCACCAGTTGCACGGTAGACGGTCCTAATAGGGCTTAATGCCGACGAGTGGCCCCGCTTTACCGGGGGCTGGGAGCGCCGCACCAGATGCGCACTGATCTCCGGACAGGAGCCAGTCCATCTGCCGCCTGACGAGGCAGGGAAAGGCCCGAAACCCCGCACAGTACAGCCCAGAGGCGAGAATTTAGATCAGCCCCGAGGTTTCTGGGTGAATCCTGTCGTCAGATTTCCAGAGCAAATGTTAAAATGAGACAGCATGGAGAGGGAGAGGATTATTAAGGTCATGGGCACGTGTCATATGTATTCGTATGTGTTACGTGCAACACTTTTGATGTGCCTTTAAGGATGATGAAGTAAAAAAAAAAAACAAAAAAAAACATGCCATTTGCAATTGCAGTCTTTATGGAATCTAATTGGAAGAAAGTCTCAATTTCAAAATCAGGGATCAAGAAAGACCATAGTTTCTTCTGAAGGAATAGAAACCCACACTAACCTATAACTAAAACCGAACTGAGCCTCGGTCTGATCTCCAATCCACACTTAAAATACAAGTTCTTAATAGACACAAGCTGGATGTCACCCCTCTTTAGTTTCTTCTCTTGTATTTCCTATCAGACTCGACTGGTTTAATAGTGGGCCACAACTTATTTATAATAGATCACTATATAGCCTGCAGTCATTTAGCCTATTGCTACCAGTGTAAACAGTATAGGCTTTAAGGTTTGCTTGAAGACTGTTGTGTCAGGTTGTAACGTTATTGCAACGTTTAGAGGGTGTGGGATCCATGCTGAGAGTTATAATGAGCCTATAGGCTACGCGGGATAATGTTTACTCCCCTTTAATATTTTTGCGACTCTAATATGCACGACAGCTTGTTTACAAACATGTTTTATTTTGTTTTTGAAGCGCGTAAGAGTCACACGAAAAGAACAAATAAAAGTGCACGACGCCGTCTGCTCTCAGTCTACGTGCACATGCGCTGGCCTTGTTTACGAGTCTGTTTTGGTTTTTAATTGAACCAGCTCCGGTCAGACTCTGGCCTCATATGGCCACGAGCGTCCGTTAAACCCGGTCCTGGCTTTGGTTTCGTCTGCGTATCTGCTCAGGCCATTCCAGCACCTTTCCAGCCAAACTGACGACCGGCATAATGAAGGCAACCTAACAAAACGGCCCAGAACATGTTTGTCCTCCATCAACAGCAAAAGCAATTAAGAAAACGGTGTCTGACCTACATAAGGATGCGCCTCGGAAGGAAGCACAGGTTAATATGCTAATATGGATCTGCTAATTGTGGGGATTTACTTGTCGGTTTGCGGCGGGGAGGGAGGGAGGGGGCCGGGGCGTCACTGGCTTGTTTAAGCCTTCAAGATTTGCAGCAAATTAATTTCTCCCCATGCAGTGCGTGAGGTGAGGAGAGCGGAGGAGGCAGGAAACAGGTGGTCGCTGTTAAATGGACAGTCAGGGAGAAACAGACCAGTCCACGCAGTCCAGCCTGACGGGGGGAGGGAGGGGAGTGTGTGTGTGTGTGGGGGGGACACTCACACACACACACAAAAAAAAAAAAACACACCCGAAATCTGGATTATTGGCATTTTTCCCTCCTTTTCCCTGAGCTTCGTTTCCGTTCCCAGAGATTAAAACAAATATCATATAAAATACATCACCGTCCTGTCAAGTGCATACATAATATTAATTATTATCGCCCCGGGGTGACACCCCCACCTCACTCCACCCACACACACACACACACACACACACACAAAGAGCCGCAGGACATTTTGGGCTACTTCAAGAACCTCCAACTCTCCGGGAAACCAACAAAAAAGTGTTTTAAAAAAAAAGTCCCCAAATACAGTAGGAGTAACATCCAGGCTACCTGCCATGAGAGGCTGCCACCGGGTATCATTACCGGTTTGTGCTGCCAATTAGCGGTTTTAATTGTTGTTCTTTGTTGCTGTAATTACTCCTGAAGTCAATTCAGAAGTTCATTCAGCGCGGACACGTGTCAGCTGCTGCGAAAACAGCAAAGAAAAGGCCAATCTGCTGCCAACGGACGGCCACTCAGCAACATATTGTATATATATATAATCCTTTATAATAATTATAAAAACAAGCCTTGGTTTTATGGCGTCATGTCTGTTTTTTTTTTTTTGACAACAGAAACAACAAATGTCTCAGCTTTTCTTTGAAACTAGATGATATATATATTTAAATATATTTAAAATAAAATCAAACCAAGAGGCTCTGCTGTTAAAAAAAAAGAAGAGCAACCAATCCATTAATGGTCTTCTACGGGGATTGATTAACAATATTTTAATAGACTGTTACAGCCATCATCCGGCCATAACTGATGCTATAAAATTGATCTCTGAAACTTAACTTCAGCAGCTGTTGGATCAGTAGCTCACGCCTTGCGTGTGCGTGCGTGTGTGTGCGTG
>JAPQRN010000017.1:6514214-6529796 GCA_037367275.1 Coranthus polyacanthus | reverse complement strand
ACAATATTTACATGATCATGAAGCGTTTCAAACAAATGAAGTTAGCAGCCAAAGACAAACGGGTTCACATTTTATATTGCTTTTTACCTTTTGCTAACTATATAATCTGCAACACGACATGAATCCTCAAAGAATGGTATATTTAATAGGTCTCTTGTGTTGAGCCACATATTGCACACGCTGCTTTTCCTTGACATGTCAGATAAGTCCTTCCTCTTTCTGTTTGCTCTTTCTCTCTCAATGACGACGATCACACGTCATGTCTGTCACACGTTGTACTTCCTCCAAGGCCACGCGTCTCACTTGTTATGCCAAGTGTGCGTTTCTCTGTGTGAGAGCCTACATTGATGTTACAGGTTACGGAAAACCCGCAGTGAAACAAGCCTCATCCTGCTGCTAACACGTCACATGCTATTAGTGTGGCAAACGGCGGAGACGTTCACTATCACGTGACGGTATAGCAGCCGCTTCAGACGATCTTCTCCTCATTCTATGGGAAGAATAACTCGCAGCTCAGAGAGTTTACACATGAAAATAGCCTCCAAAGTGTTAGAAATCATTTAAATAAAAAAAAAATAATGGCAGAAGTTTTGGAACATTTTTGGCTTGAAATGCAAAAAACTGTAGGTTTACGTACACAGGTACTCGTATAAAATAGAAATGTCTTCAACAGCATATATAACTACATCTCTGTATGTTTGTTTTCCATACCCTTCATAGTGGGTGTGGGTGAGTGCTGTGCTGTGTTGCTTCTCCCTGTGGTGGAGATGGAAGGCGACATGGCGGGCTGCTCTCTGTCAGAGGAAGGCGAGTGTTAATATTTAACTGGGGGAGGCTCTATTTAGAGCCCGCTGCCTCTTCTTCTCCCTGGTGGACAGCACAACGCCGATGCCGACCGGCGCCGTTATGGAGGAAAGCTGTAGGAGGCAGCCGCACGTCACTAAGTCTACCTGACAGAATCAGTTTGCAGATGAGCTTTAAAACGCGTCGCGCTGTTTTCCATGCCGGCATGTTTGTGTGTGAGTGTATGTGTCTCTGTCCTGACAATCTCTAATTTAAGAGTTTCTCCTCAGAGAGACTTGGATGGTATCCCAGCATGCTTTGCACCTAAACTCGCAGGCCCATAGCAGGGCATTCAGGTACATCTGTGCTCTCCAAAAGCCTACAGATTAAAACATTTCTTTATAAATAAGTTGTTTTAGCCTGAGTTTACCACAAAATTCTTGTTCTGCGTTTCAGCGACATCTTGCACTCATCTTCGACATCTGTGCTGTCGAGAAGCTCTGACTATTTTGCAATGTGTCAAGTAACTTTTACCCAGCTTGGGCCCTCACCAGGGACGGAAGTAACAATTCACTCTTCTTACTGTAACAAAGTAGATTTTTTTTGTGCACTTGCACTTGTTTTTGAGCGTTTTTAACATTTGCACAATTTAAATGACCTCTCTTATGGAGTAAAAAAAGAAAAGACAAAAAAAACCATCTCCATACGCACCAGGAAATGATGTGATCTCCTATCAGTGGGTCACTCCACACCAGGCATTCAAGATGAAATACCACGGAAGTGAAATGGAGTAAAAATAGTGCTAAATACTGACCTGAATGAGTCTGGATCCGTATCATGTTCAGCTGAGGTTGAAGTTGAACATGAAGCAAATCCTTGGCCACATTTAAAGGACCAATTCAACTTCAAATCCAAGAAAGGCAACAGCTTCATTATGCAGTGTCAGCTTTGTTTGCACAAAAATGTGGCGACAGACACTCACAAAAACTTCGCATCCAACCTGCACATGTGAATTTCAAGTGGACCTATATACGATAACAGCCAGTAGCTCTGCAGATGTTGGTTCGCAGGGCTTTGATCTCAGACCTGATACCCGATGCGCTGCGTAGGGTTGATGGGAAACAACCGAAATATAAGAAAAAAGTACAATTTCAATACGGTGACAGTGCTTTTACTTGAAATATTTAAAATAAGGTTTTACTCTTTACACCTTTGGCCCTGAGACCCTGCCCAGAGGAGCTTGTTTTGGTTTCTTTGAATCTGTGATTTCAATCTTTCAGAACTCGATCCATAGCTTGAGTTCGCACCGAGTTCAGCTGCAGCTGTATCATCACCACAACTAACCTTTTTTTTATGTGTTTTGCTGAAAGTAAAGCCATGTATATTTTCACCTAGTATGAAGTCAACATCATTTCTACAACTTGTGCAGCTAAATGACAGGACAAAAATCACGCAGACATATTAATATGATCATTACAATGTATAAAAACACAGGACGCTCTAATTCTAATCTTATAATATCACACCTCACTTTGTATATTTGAGTGTTAATAAATGCAAGTTAAAGTTGCTGAACACCCACAGACGCTGAAGATGATTCTTTCACGTTATGGATCTGTCGTTCTGCAGGAATGTCTGCGAGCTGGGGAATGCCGGGGAGGGTTGGAAGTGGCCTCTCTTAACCTTTAACCTTCTGACTGAGACCTTTTGTCAAGTGCTCAACAAAAGCCCTTTTCCGGCCTGAAGAGTCCCAGCTCTAATGTCTGAAGTAGTACATGTGCCCCCTCCCTCCCCTTGGTCCCCCTATTGTTCAGAACACATGTGTGCATATGGAGGTGAGGTGCAAGTGTGTGTGCACTTTGCGCAGCTTGCGGTGTCTTTGAACGCATCTCTGTCCTCTCACCTGCCCAGTTTACAGTGATTTATTTATTTATTTTTTTAAGATTGAAGCTGACGGTTTTAAATAACACTAGATGAAGGGAAAACGTGGAGGACATCCCGCGTGATCTGCATCAGGCTCCATTAATCTCAAACAACGCAGACAGGTTGCGCTCATTTCTCTGTCATTTTGAGTTTTTCTTTTTAGCAGAAATCTGCTCTTGAACGGCGATTATTTGAATAAATTCTTCTTGATTGCTCAATATGCCGCTACTTTTAATGAAACTCAACAAACCTGCAGATTGTACAATAAAAGCCTTACGCGCAACTCTTTAATGTGAGACAGATGAAGCGAAAAACCATAGCAAATTGACAGAATGGGAAACAGAAATGGAATCATAAAAAAACTCTCTTTCCATTGATAAAAAAAAAAAACTCCAATATTTATTTATTTTCTATTTATGGTATGCAAAGTAAAGACACTAAAGCTCCAAAAGAACATGAAATAGGGGCTTGTTCACGGCTGATAAAGTGTCATTAAACCTTAATGTTTGCTAATGTTTATCATGTTATAAAACCAGTGTGAAGTCTAATGGTAACTGAGGAAGCAACCAGAGATCTGAATAACATATTAAGAGAAAAAAACCCCTGCTCAACTGTAATATTCAAGGTTAGTCCTGGCAAATTTAATTAGCAGATACAAATAAAGCATTTCAGATATGTGTGTGCATGGGTGTGTGTGTTTGTGCGTGATCTGATGGGATCAATAGTCGTTTGGGATGCCCAGTTGGCAGCTGCTGAGAGCAGGAAACAGGTGCAGATATGGCTGCTTGATGTACAAGGCGACTGAAATGAGATGAAACCACTTGACCCCCAGAAGAACCAATTAATTACACAAAATCTCCTGCAACAGTGAAACTCTGAACAGCTCCACTGCGGCAGATCAGCGAGGACTGCCTGGTCCCAGACCAGCTCCGCAAAAAAAGAAATTCGATAAAGTTCACTGAGAAACCCAAAGAGTTGAGATTTTTTTCCTGCCCATGTGGCAATTACGTGCATTTTCTCTTAAAGCATGAAATGTTCCGCAAAAAGATAGAGAGAAGAGAAGGACATAAAGGGAAAACATGGTGCGAGAGAGAGAGAGTTAGAGATTGACAGATACTGGGAGGATTTTCAACAGGCTGCTTCCTGAGAGTATTGTGCAGCAGCAGCTGAGATGTTAGGCATGCTAATGCTACTGCTAATTATGCAACCGCGTGAAACACCAACAAACACACACAGCAAACGCAACAAAAAGTTTCATTTCCAACACCAGTCGACTCTGATATAACCCGGGATGAGTTTGCAATTATGGGGTTGAGGTTGTGTGCCAGTTTCAAGATGTCTTTACTACTTTAATAAACTGGTCCTCTGAAAACCACGTCCGCTGGAGGGGAAAACCGTTTACACCACAACACAGATGCAACAAAGAGTTAAAACAAAGGGACGTAGGTTTCATTTGTACATTTGAAGGGACGCATTTTTTTTACGCACCAATTTGTGCCTTTTCTGTGTCAGTTCATGGTGGAAATGTAAAGGAAAACGCACATTTCAGGCACCAGTTGACAGTTCGGAATATAATGGAATATAACAGGCTTCAAGGAATTCTGTACTGCTTTCAAATATTTATTCTCCTGTAGAGCAACTTTCCTCATTTAATATGATTCCTGCTGAGTCCACACACCTGTAGGCATGATTTACTCCTCTGTCCTCTTTTGTCTGTTTTGTTCGGGGAAATTGGGACACATTACATTTACCACAAAAGGTTCGGCGATTGCGTGAGCTCATAATTCAAAAGAAAAGTCCTCTTCTGTGATGTTTTTATTGGGTGGGACAAATAGACATATTATTGAGTCGGACGTATCACCTGCATCCCCCGATAATCCAAACCTACAGCTGAAATGCTAATAAAATGCTTGTAGCGAGTTAAAAACATCAGATTTCATTGCGTTAAATGATTATTTTAGCACTCCATGTCTACCAAAGAGGATATTGACGAACTCAGGACTGTTGGTCTCTCTCTCAGTATACCTTCTGCAACCTTTCTTTTCTTGGAGAAATGATCCCACTGAATGGCCAGAATTGAAATACTTCAATATTTACAACTGTTATTAATAGTAATACCACAGCTGCCTTCTTCGAGTGTTCCACCAAGTTCCCCAAGTTCTCTCTCAATACAATTTTGCAAAGGTTCTGGCTCTACATCCTGTGCTTAGCACCACAAAATGAGTGATTCATTTAACGAAACACAAGCCAAGCCAAACAACGTATTCCAGAATGATAGGTCAGCGCTACGGCTGGACAATCTGGCAAAAGAAGAAGAGCTATTTAGACATAATATTAAACATATTCATTTTAGCAAAAAATGTCCCTGAAATAAAAACACAAATGCTTAAACGATTATGATATGATACTCGTCCTGTGCCGTGTAGTTCATGTCAACATTTCTTGACGCTGTTTTTAACTGTGTCGACTTAACTTCTTCATGAATGTGTTCAATTCCCGGTTGTGAGGCTCTTAAAACTTTTTGGTGAACAGGTGACATGAGGCTGCGCTCTCATTGGAGGATTAAAGAGTCACCTACAAAAAAAATGGTACGACCAGGTCACACTCATACACTACATAAACAGTACAATACTTGAAAATGGACAGAAATCATCGGTCTGCGTGCGCCGTGTTACAATAATGCGATGGCTTTTTAAAGTCTCATCTCATGTCTTTATCATGACTTAGTTAATTAGTTCCGTTAATTGAAAAATGGTACAGACAGGCGCAATGCTTTCCCCAGTTGCTTTTCTTTAAGAATTCTTAGACAAAGACCTGATTATAAGCTGTGTGATTTGCATGTCTATGATTATGTGTCTTTTGATGCAGATCCAGCTTGTAATGTCCAAGGTTTTCACACTATTAATAAGACTGTAAAAGACCTTATGATCATTGTGATCATTTTGCGCAAGCGTTAGAATCGCTTCCGTTCATCTGTGTAAAATCAGCTGGATTAAGCTATCGCTGTGTCTACGTTTGAGGTTTGACTGGTGCTCTTTTAATGACGCCATCTCCACCGTCTTCTTCTGCTATCAACTGTTTATCTTGAGGCCCTTCGCTTCTAATATTCAAACACTGATGAGCAGCATCAGCATCATGGATTTAGTGTAAAAACCAACAGAAATCAAATCTTATTTACCTGTTCAATGTCAATAAATGCCTCTTCTTCATAAAGTGAACATTATTAAACTATTAGTGGGTTTACACTGTAATAATGGTGTAAAATGGACAGAGAAAGAGTTAATCATGTCAGTCAGAATTATTTGTAGCACAATTGAAAGCCTAAAAAATTAAAATGCCATCATTATAACAGCCCTACTGGCATGCAATGTTGTTGTTGAAGGGAAATAGGAAACTTATATTTAATTGCAGTCATTTATTATGTATTTTTCACTCCTTAGAAATAATTTAATTCCAGCAAAACAATAAAATGAAACTAAAACGTTACATAACAATGTAATTATCAGTTCACCTCTTAAAAAAAACCTCTGGAACCTACGAGTGTGTCAATCAGCTGTGGGTGTATTCAGCGGCGTGGAGGAGGGGCGGAGGGATGTGTGAGGTGTATAGGTATCAGGTGGCCTTCTCTTCTGAAGCGCCAGGCTAAAATTTTGAACGTTGCCCTAATTGAGTGCCCCTCCCTGGGATAGTGTGGTCCTGGTGTCCCTCCTCTCGGGGCCCAGGGACCGGTGTGGCCGTCTGGGGGGGCCTGACCCCAAAACCCTGCCTGAGGCGCTGACTGCCACCAGCCTGAACCCTCCCTCACCCACAACTATCTCACTCCCCTCTTTGGCTTTTCTTTCTCTGATGCTCTGCTCCTCTCTGTCCAACTGGCTCTGAGCTACAGACTTCTTTTGTCTGTCCTCATTAGAATACTGATCCTACACACACACACACACTCAGACACACATTCATTTTTCACTAATTGCTGTATCATTAGTCGATCCGTTGCTGGCCAGATGGTAAACAAAGGAATCTGAACATCAAACCGAGAAAGTGGGAATAATTTCACATATGTTCTTATTTTTTCTCTCCTTTAAAAAATATGTGATACAAAGACGTTCTGTGTGAGCAGTATATTTATTTACCAGCTTCTCTGTGTGTTTAACAGTCCGCCACAATTCACGTACTTACAGTGAGTTTATACTAGTCAGAATGAACATTTTTGCAATTCATTTGAAGTATTTAACATTACATATTTAACTTCACATGGCTGCGTTTTGTTAACTTCCTGTCGGGGCTGATCTGTAACCGGTGCTGGGCAGTAGTGTTAGCCCGCTACTTTAACTACATTCCTCAGATGCGTGGTGGCAATGTCACTATTTTCTAAATCAAATAGGTTTTCTGCACTGAAGCTCTTTTATTGATCAAGTAGTGCACCGGCCGCAGAAACAACATTTTCCCAAGCATTTCTGAGGCTCAAGGACTTTCTTAACCTTGTTTACTTTCATACATCCACGTGTGTGCATGTGCTTGACAAATACTGAATAGCATGAATCATTACTTAAAGGTTGCATCCGTCTGTGGCCAAAATGTAATTCAGATTCTAAAAAAGACAGAAACACACATGACAATATGCTGCTCAGTTTTGCTCATTTGTTTTGTGGTATCTAGTGTGTTTTAGGCCACATATAAGTCTTAAATAAGTTGAAAACTGCATTATAATATCATTACTATGTACACACAGAGGTTCCTTCTTCATTTTCACATCATCGCTGCACAATTCACAACAGTTTTGCTACTGTCATTCAATGACACATCTGTGTCTGCTACGTCCACAGGAAATGATGCAATTTCTGCTTTGTTTATATTTAACGGAGGGCAAGATGGCAAATCCTGACTGAATAGACACTAAAAGTATTGCTTGTACAACTTGACTAAGAACTATAATTGAGAAAGTCTTTTTTAGTAGTCAAGCTTCTTACTGCAGCCTTTTTATTTTTCTTTTACAGCTTTTCATTTGTGTGATGATCACACATTCACCATCCAATTTGTTTGTTTACACCAAGGGTGCCCAAACAGTCCGACTGATTTGCAGTCGATCGTGAGAAGTGTAGTCAATATAAAATAGAATTGTAAAACAGAAAGGTGCATCAGCATTTGCCTGTGTGCGATCTCCTTTTTCACCTTGCATCCCCCGGTGTCTTATCCTGCAACATGCGCTTCAACAGTGACAGCAAACATCAAATTCCACACAAAATCAGATCACATTTAAATCAAATTTAACACACACTTTTAAAATAAGACTTGACACTGCTTGAGCAATCCGTGAATAACAAAGCATCATTAAAGTTGTGCTTCCGGTCAGTAACCAGCTACTGGCCAGTTGTCTGTAGGTTTAGGTCACTATTCACTGTCAGTGTCAAACTGACATGAGAGCTGTCCATGATCAACTAGTTAGCTAGCTACACTGGCAAAACATTAATATGGCAGAAGCCAAAAACATTAAAAGTCATCAGAGAGTGGGAGAATTATTTTTTGTTTACTCAGTTTCAAAGTCCATCTGTCTCCTCTGCAATATGAGGGTAGCTTTACTGACGAAGTGCAATTTGGAGCAGCATTTCAAAACAGTGCACAAAAGTTACGCGTTGGATTTCCCTGCTAAAACAGCTCTATACACTTGAAAAGAGCAGGACTTTAAGGGTCACTTAGCAGCAGAGCACTCAATTTTTACCAGGCCCAACACCAAGGATAAGACTGCAATGACAAGATCTTATTGCATCAGTGATGACCTTGCTAAACTCAAGAAATCTTTGGTTGGAAGTTGTTAAAGAAGCCTTTGACGAGGCTGCAGGTGCACTGTTCTGTGATTGGACAGCCTGAAATCAAAGATGTGAAAATGTGAAATTATGTAGAATATAGAGGACTACCATTGGCTTTTGGATTTAGCGTTCCTGACAGATCTCACTGACCTGCTCAGTGAGTTTAATTTAGAGCTGCAGGGTGAGGATAAATATGTAATTAACGTGAGTTCAGTGAACACATGTAAAAGAAAGCTACAACTGCTATCAAGTAGGCTGCGACCTGCAGAACTTTTCTCACCTGCAGGCAGATCAGGGAAAAGACTTTGTGCAGCCTGACAATGCATGTCGTGAGGAGCAAGTTCAGAGCGTCTTGTCAGAATCGGAGAAGCCCTTTACTGACTTCGCATCCATCGAGCCTGCTGCCAGCTATCTGTGTTTTCCATTCGGTGCAAATATTGATGTGCATTGCATTGCCTCCAAAGTAGTATCACCGTTCCACCTGGATAGCTCTTCACTGTTGAGCATGAGAAATGACATTGAGATCAAATCCAGCACCTGGCGAACGGATGGATGGATGGATGGATGGATGGAGGGTTCTGTAGCCTACTGACATGACAGCACGTTTTGGATCAACCTATTTGTACGAGTCTGCTTTCTGTCACATAAAAACCATCAAGTCAAAGCACGTATGCACAATGATGGGGGACCACCTTGTGGCCTGCCTAAGGCTTGCAACCAGCTCATACCAGCATTACTACAAGAAACTGGCTGCCTCCTTCCAGGTCCACTAAAAGAAATACAGTATATTTACTTCCACTTTTCCAAGAGAACTACCTTTTATAATATCTGGATCACTTTTCTGTTTGTTGTGTGAATATTTCATACAAAACTCTGCTGCCAGAAGTTTGAGTTGAAGTAGGAAACGTACCAATCCTGACTTCCATATGGCTACCTGTTGCGTTTAGAATTGATTTTAAGTTATTATTGATTACTTACAAAACCCAGGGAGGCCTCGCTCCAAGTTATTTATCAGAACTGCTATTGCCCTTTGTCCCTTCTCACCTCCTGAGATCTTTGGATCCGTCATACCTCGTTGTTCCATGGTTGAGATTGATTCACAAAGGTGATAAAGTTTTTGCAGTCAGAGCTCCCAGAGTGTGGAATGACCTGCCTGAGGAGATCAAGGCTGATCTAATCTTTTAAATCACCCACTCTTTAAAAAATGGGTCTTGATTTTGTTTATGTTTTATGCCACTTTAGTGGCAATGTGTTTGGTTTTATTTTTTTTTGTTTGCTTTTTTCCTTTTATGATTTAAAGGTACAATAACATACATGAACATACCTTAAAGGTTCTCTAAGCTAACAATATCCAGCTTGTTGCAGTTGTAGAAGAGCAGAAGACAGGAAATGAAGAACTTGACAGCGAGCTCGAGGATTTTTGCAGAAAATCCGACCCGAGTCCTCTACATAGAAATAAGTGTATTGTAGATGTAGGCAACGAGGCCGTCGTTAGCTTAGTAACGTAGTTAGCTAACGTCACCAGATGGTCGGTACAAAACAGACACCAACATGAACTTCATGTAAGCACACCAGCATGTCAGATCAGAGGACTGCAGTCCTAAACGCCTCTCTTCTGTTCCTCTACAGCGTCAACGTTATGCAGCGCAGGCTACCATTAGCAAAGACCATTAAGAACAAGACAGTTCACTGCAGAGTGATTTCCTGTTTCAGTGTCACGTGGGTTTCTACACTGTCCTGCCCCTTTAGGAAACCAGAAAAACCAGGAAACCACATCCTGTCCCATTCATTCCAATGGGAGAAGTGAACGTGATTTACAGATTCTTTCGCCACAAAGTCACTGAAGAAATATATTGGACCCATTTTCCACAAGACACATATCTTCTGAACATTCTGACATTAAAATAAGATTTTTAAGATGCACAGATCAGGAGAAAATGTACTTTGTTTGAGGCCTGTGACTGTCTCAGCAACAAACTCCTGCGAGATCTCCAAACACAAATCTCGTCTGGAGGAGGTAAAAACAAGCGGGAAAATTAAACCGGTAATAATTATGATAAAATAATGTTACTCACCAGTAAAAAAATATTTTTGTATTTAAACCTTATTAATCTACTTTAATTCATCCACACAATGTTCTCAACCTTTCTGGCCACGCCCATTCAGGAGAAAGGAAGTGAATGGTTTTATATCACTGGCGAAGTGTAAGTTGAACCATCTTTGTATAGAGGATCTTTGACGTTAGCTTTGAGTCAACCTTTAACAGTACATGTCACCGATGGGACAGTAAAACAAAAAATGTACTTAATTTTTAATTTCCCCTAGCTCACAACAAAATCTGTCTGTATTTTTAAGAATAATATACAGTATACACAGTATATAATATTAAACATCTTTGTCACTTTGTGAAGTTTTTCATATACAGTACACATATATAGTACTGTATCTCGTCATCAGAAACCGTGAAAAACGCAGTGATGCAATCAGAGTTTTCCATGACCGGCCTGTGATTGCAGAAGTCATGTGTACATGGAGACAGCATCGCTCGGTTCAGACACAAACACAGATAAGTTGCAGATAGCACTTTGCAGTCGAGCTGCCGGTCCCTTCAAACCTCCTCCATCCACTAGCAGCTGTCCATCATTTTGATTGGCAGCTCAGAGGAGGGCTCTGACGGGCAGATGAGAGCAAGAAGCCGATCTCTGCCTCAGAGGCAACAGCGGCAGTCCTGTGTTCTCCTGCCCACCTCCCACCACCGCCTCCTGCTCTCCTACCCGCCTCCTGCTGGCCCTCCTCCCTATTCAGCCTGCAACCAATAAAAAGTGGACATCGCCTCATGGAGGAAATGCATTGTTTACAGCGACGAAAGTGGCCTGTCTGGCAACTGTTATTGTCAAAACAAGAAAGTGCAACATACACATAACATAACGTGTGTTGTCTGTGTTTAAGACCGTCTATAGGGGAACTATAGAAAAAGAGAAAAAGGCATCAGGCTGCAGCCTGCTCCTTAGACCACTGTGCTTTTCATATCTACCTTTAAATTCTTATTATTCATCTGGATCATGCTCTCCAGGGCTGACCTCAGCCTCCAGAACCACATTCATTCTCCTTTTATGGACCATCACTTTGCTCTTCAGGTCTAGCGCTCACTCCAGGACCACCTTCAGCTTCTTTTCATGAGCCTTCACCTTCCCCCCTCGGTACCACACCTTGCTCCCCAGGCTCACCTTGTTCTCCAAGCCCACCTCGTTCTCTTGGCTCCCCGTGGCCACTTGGTTTTCCAGCTGCCTCTGCAGGCCCTCTCTCCACTCCACAGGCCTCTTACTGGTCTCCAGGCTCCTCATGCCCACAGCTAGAGTCTCTTTGATATTGCCCTCCTGGCAGACAACATAGGGGTTGCGGGATGAATTGGTGTGTGTGAGGGTGTATAACGTACACACACTTGTGCACACATGCTCACACAAACACACAGAAGAAGAGAAATTCACACACACAGCAGCTATATAAGACTATGGAGCCTCATTGGTGTGTATGTGTGTATAGTTGTGTGTGTGTGTGTGTGTGTAGACATCCAGAGCTGTGAACCTTACTGGAATACACTCCTTTTTTTTTGTTCACACACACAAACACACTAAAAAGGCAAACATGAAAAGGACTCTGTGATGAGCGGCTGACAGCAGCTCGCCTTGCTCAGCTCTGTCTAACCACAGTGGGCGGGACCTCTTGTGATGATTGACACATGTCACCTCCAATAAGACTGTAGCCTGTCAAACTCCACCACGCTGCTTCAGAGCTTCTAGAAAGATTACACTGACATAAAATCATAATCAATAGGTTTTGAAAATACTCATTCAGGTACAGACAAATCAAATTAATGTCAAACTGTATAAATGAAAGCCTCAGTGGATAAAGAACTAGCTGTACACAAATTATTCTGATTCTGAATTTTTCACATTGCATCTTATGAAAGAGGTGTTTCATTTTAACAGTACATCCAACCTAACGTCTGTGTAAAGTAATTCAATGAAATAAGTCGTGAGTGGTGTCAAGCAGAGCAGAACATTTGGATGGGACACAAGTTAAAGGAAAAGCCAACGTCGAGTGTCTTATACGGTTTTTACACCAAAATTAGTACATATATTTGGGGTTTTTAAAAACTGTAAACCTGCTAAAAACAGGTAGGTGGCTCCTTGCACCGTGCCAGTCGACGGGTTTGCCTTTTTGTTTTTCGTTTTCAGTGCCATTCGACGTCACCAGACATGCTGGAAAACAGAGAACAGTAGAAATCTTCGTGGACGCCAATCTTACAGAAGTTTCAATACCTTCTTATTTGAATTCCTCTTTCAAACTCAATGCCGAATCACTGCTTGTATGGAGGCGGGTGGGGTTTGTGGCTGACGACGTGCCTCATCAAATAACAGGTACACCCGGGTGTTGTTTTCCATCACTGCCGATTGGAGAAGGAGCCGTGGAATACAAACCGGGAATGACAGCCAGTTGGACGCGATTGGACACTTTCACGCCGAAGACAAAAGCCAGATGTTGATGGGTCTTGTGTCCATGTGTGAAGGTGTTGGTCCTCCGTGTGCCTCCAGACCAGCTTCAGACCACCTTGGCATTGATTCTACGACGGTATTTTGATGATGGAGGGCTTGAGTTGACTTGCATCGTAGCTCGCGATTCAGTAGGTGCTTTTATAATAAACTTGCTGAGTCTGTAGGGACCGTGAGCGACCAAATGTGGACCTAAACCATGCCTAACAGAGTCACCAGATCCCCTCACCATAGGGGTCATCATTCAGGCCTGTACCGTCCTCTTCCTCGGATCACCTTTTTCCACATCTCTAGGCCAACGCTGATGGTTTTTACACCAGTGAATTCTCATTTGTCTGTACTTACTTACTGTAACTGTTCCTGCTGATATTCTTAGTCACATATGTTTGTTGTCGATCTATTTACTGATGTCCTTCCCGTAGATCTAAACACAGGTGTCATTTTAGTCACTGTTCCTACTGAAACACTATCCAGCCGAGCCGTCTTTGTGACTGAAGCTCCTGCCATCCATACCCCAACTATGAACCCTCTTTCAAAGTCACTCAGATCTTTTCCTCTTACCATCTTGACCCAAAAACAGAATCAACTGAGCATTTTAAACCATAGTGTGCATGATTAGAATCGCTCAGTTGTACCGTGCAGTGCAGTGCATCTGCATTTGTTGTTTCTTCACGCTTTTATTCAGGGTTTTCCTTTAATTTACACCCGTCTGTGTATCAAGTTCAAATGCATAAAAGAGCAACACAAAATACACAATAAACAACGGGCTTAATCCTTACTAACTCCGTGGTACTTTGCTTTTGAGGAGATTCACTGCTGAATTGCAGTGACTCTAATTTGTGAGAGACACTTTGATGATACTAATTTCTGTATTCTTCTAACAGTGTGGCAAACAGACAGACACACAAATGAATACTCTGATTGCAAGTTCTGCACAGATGTTCACATTCTGTGTTGTAGATTTAGAAGTTTTTTGGCAGCTAAAAAAATAAAAATAAAGCACTTAAAACTTATATTTAATGTGCAAAGATGCTTCAGGATGAGCCTCTTTTCAGTGTAGATCAATGGGAAACTATGGGACTGCATATAAACATGAAACACAGCAGCATAGAAGGCATAAAATATAAAACCAGCAATGTAACACCAGAAAACACAGGTGACACACCACTAACGGGTTTAGGCAATGGCAAACAATTGATTTAATAAGCTACAACGGGATAAGTAAAACATATTTTGTAGTAAATGCTGTATTTCTCTATGGAAGCACAAGGGACATACCAACAAAATAAGCAGTAAAGACGCTTTTACTTCTAAACTTCATGAAAAATGTCAATAAAAATCATAACAAATAAGTGTAAGACCTGTTTAAACACTGAGTCCAAAAATGTTTCTCCCTTTCTCGTCTCTTTAAAGCAGTTATTCTCTTCATGTAGATTCAGGAATGGTAGCTGGTTAAATCTTTTAGTAAGTGAGTGAATTTCATTATCTTTTAGGAATATTTGAGGAAACACAGATGTTGGGTGGAAATGATCTTCCTATAACTGCTCACATAATTTAGCCCCTGTGGATCAGGTGGATGGTCTCTAACAGCCAAAGAAAAAACTTTGTAAAGAGTCTTCCACTGGTGGGATTTCTCTACGCCAACCTTCTGTACTTCAGTGGAAAGAATTAGCATTGCAAATGATCGCTGATGAGCTGACCATTACCAGTGGAAAACTATGACGGTGCTGAGGTCGCTGGCCTCGTTTGAGTCACTCTGGGGCGGTTTGGAGACTCTGCTCCGTGCCCATTGACATTCAGCGGTGAACCTCAGGTGCTCTCTATGTGAATTAGAGCCAAAGTCTCAACAGTTATGTGTCAGTATTCCTCCAGTGTCTTGTGAGAAGCGCATCAGCTCTTAAAAGAAACATTTTGCTCTAGTTATTGCTCTTCAAGGGGATCGCGCTTTTTATAGAACTATAGGATTTCACCTACTTCTCCCTCAAGGGGTACTACTTAAATGTCATTTTTGTCAAGCAGATGATGACAAACTTTAGACTTCTTATTAAATATGGCATGTCACGGCCCATCACCTTGATGTTGAGAGCAACATTAGACGCTCTATAATGATCAAATGTGGTTTTGATTTGAAATGAGACAACAATGAGGCGCCGTCAGAGGAGGATTCACATGCTTTAGCTCGCGGTTGTAGCTGAATGTACGGCCTATGGCTGGCAGGCTGCTGCTAGCGCTCTGCCAGGCAGATGAGAGCCGGGTTAATGTTGGGATTTGTTCCCTAAAGCTCCGACACAGAGGAAATACTGATCAGGTCTGCCGTCAGCATCAAGACCTGCTAATCGCTAATCAGCACTTACACAGCCTCTGTCTGACTCACACGCACACATACGCACACACGCACACGCACACACACACACACACGTACACACACACACACACACACACACGCACACACACACACACACACACACACACACACACAGACACACACACACACACACACACACACACACACACACACACAC
>JAPQRN010000017.1:6342930-6392619 GCA_037367275.1 Coranthus polyacanthus | reverse complement strand
TTGTCGGTTTCCTAGGACACGGTGCATCGTCAAGCCCAGCTTCTGATTCTGATGGATGCTCTCCAAAGGCTGAAGGAGAAGGCTAATGCACAAACAACCACGGCGACATTAGGTCTGGTTACTGTCTAGAATAAAAGATCTGCAAACACAGAACCCCATATTATGGTGTGATGACTTAACCGTGTCCTCATCTTTCGCAGGTGACGATTCCCAGCTTAAACGCCGGGTGAAGGAAGCGGAAAATGAAGCGATATTGGTCACACAGGCTGTGGCAGCTGCGAAAGGGATGATGGAGAGAGTGGAGTCTGCTTGGGAGACTTACGACAAGCTCCTCGCTTCTCTGCAGACGTGGCTGATGCAGAGGACACAGTTACAAAACCAGCCCTCTGTTTTGGAGGCACAGGTGACCTCAGCCTGTTTGAACATCACTCAAAAGAATAAACGTCTCTGCATAGTTTTTTCTGTCTCTCATCTTCAGTGAGAGCAGCAATTAAGGTGTCTGACTCAGGTTTAGGAGGGGCTGAAAGTAAAGATAAAAAGTGTTTTATTTTGTGGTTTGGTCACTGCAGGACATGAGTGAGTGGACGTCACTTCAGGCTCAGTTAAACAAGGCGGGGAACCTGCTCATTGAAGTGACTGAACCTGAAACCAGCAGCGCGTTGGCAGAGCAGCTCCGCAAAGTCAACATGCAGTGGGCTGAATGCATGAAGAAGTTAATGTTTGTAAGTATGAACAGTCTCACTGTTCTTTTCACAATGACCGAGACTTAACATAAATGAAACTGATTCAGAATGTTCCTTTGTGGGGTTTTCTGGTGTTTAAATAGATTTTTGCGCGTTATGTGACCAAAGTAAGTGTGGCATAAAACAGATATAGCGATAACAAGACATTCAGGTTTGTAGTTATAATGATTGTCTTCCTGTTATAGGAAACACCTTCAGAGCCAGATGTTAGTCCTCAAAGTGTTAGGATGGTGCGTTCAGTGACCCAAGAGGCTGGCCGGATATTGAGACAACCACTGGAGGAGGCCTCAACCCCAAAGGTTACCAGACATTTTTGGACTTCATTTTCCTCTCTAACAGCTCCTGAGAAAAAACATGGCAGCAGAGTTGGATAAGTCACCACTTTTTTGTTCCTCTCCTGCAAAAATATATAATATATAACAATATATAATATATAAATCCTGTACTGCAGGAAAAACCCCAAGTGAGAGACTTATTCTGAATGCGCTAGATGTCCAAAGTCCAAAGAATGCTCCTAAAACCTGAATAATATCAGCGTGTCCCAGAGATCTTAGTGTGTGTGCAAACGTATAGTGTGATGCACTTCAACATGCCTCTTTCCTGCTATAATTAATTGAATAAATCTGTTCTAAAGCCAAGAGTTCGTAACATTATTTAACATTATTTTGTGTCCATGGTGCCACTTCTCTCCAGCTCCAAGCCCAGGACCCAAAACAGAATTCACCTCAGATTCCGACTCAACAAAGCACAAGATGTCGTCAGGATGTGCCTAAAAGAGCAAACATTATTTTACCCCACGCTGAAGTCCAGATGCTACCCGACCCTATAACGGAACCAGTACCTCATGTTCACTTTCCCCATGCCCGAGCTCCAAGTCCAAATCAAAGCGATCCTTCTCTACCTGCTGTCGTCCAAGATGCTGCCGTTGGACCGGTCTCTCAAGAAAGTCCACTTCTGTCTAAACATAAACCAAGTAGAACCACAAAGAGAAAGAAAGGGGGCAAACATGATCCGGACACTCAGTCAAAAGCTCAGTCAGTGGCAAGAAGCAGACTGGAGAAGGCCAGGTTTCGACTGCAAGGACGCCTCCAGCAAGTGCTCAAGTTATTTGGTGACAAAGAGATTTCAGAGACTCAAGCCAAGAGGAAACAGGTACAGTTTCAAGCATTTAAGGATAGAGAGCTTTTTCTTTTTGGTTTGAACGTAAACTAGCCTGGCTGCTTTTGAACAGCAGTTTTGTCTTGCTTTTCATGCTGTAGCACCCAGACCTCCACAAATCACATTCAACATTTCAGAATCAGGATACAGTCTTTACAGGTCTGTGGTGTTTGCCGCTGCTTTGCGCATGTTTGTCCAGCTCTATGTGTTTCTGTGCAGAGAGCTTTAAAGATTCTCCAGCCTGCCGTCCTCGAGGAGTTCCTGGGTGCAGTGGAGGGTTTGGGGGCCTTCTGCTCCGAGCCTGAGCTCCAGGACTTGATGCTTCTCTCTGACTCAGTCAGAAAGCAGTGGGAGGTATGACAGGGATTGACACAGGCTGAATTAATACCATGATCATGTTTTTTATTTTTAAAAAGTAAACGACAACCACAAGCCAAACTATGTCAAAACACTCTAGGTTTTGAAAACTAAATATCTTTCTAGATCAGTCAAATGTTACTGGTAACTAATACAGTTTTTTGTCAAGAGGTAATGACAATACTTTGTTCCTCTAAGTCCAAATATCGGCTTCAACACCAAATTCTTGAAACAAACAAAAGTATATTTTGATGATGAATCTGTCGCTTTCCCATTGTTTTATTTGTTTTTTTACATTTGACCCAAAATCAAGTTTGGTTCATTTTACTATTGTACTCATAGTATCTTACTTTATCTACTAACCCTAACATAACATTTGAAAGTAACGTAATTAATCCAGTATTGTACAAGCTCAAGTCTCCCCCCAATAAGTCTCTGCCTGTTTGTGTCACATTCAGGATGTATGCATGGAAATGGCTGCCTTTATTCCCGTCTTATGGTCAAAGATCAGAGAAGGAACGCAGTCACTTTCTGTTACGCCACGTAAAATAATACGTACTAATGCTCAACATATAACCACTGACCAGACTGACTGTGACTGTTTGCAGCAGCAACAGGTACTTACGTAACTCTGTATTAACATGTGATTGATTGTGAAGTGATTTGTCTGATTCTGGCGAATAGAAAAAGATTGATTTGATGTGAGTTTCTCAGAAGTTGATGTTCTTCCCAGACCGTCACTGAAGGAGCTTCACCCACGGAATCACTCCAAGAGCTTTGTGAAACACTCGCACCGAATAAATCGTCCTCCCTCACAACGCGGCAGATAAAGGAGACAGATGAAACACAGGAAAAACAACCCACTGAGCCAGTGCTAACTGATGACTGGTAAGCTAATACATGAGTTCAGGAAGTTTAAAGAATCAGACATAATTCATCCCGTTCAGGTCTCAAATAAGCGGAATTATTGTGAATTATTGTGGTTTGTGTTCATAAGAATATCTCAGGTGGAACCAGGACGTGTACAGAAAATAAGATGTGAAAACCTCCGTCCTATGAAACAGGTTAAAGTGAATTTGCAGATACAGAATCTGTGTCTATCTCCTAAAATGACTCCTAAAATGAGAGACCTCTGGGGTGTTTGTGTAGCTTAGTCAGCACGATCAAGTTTAAAACAATTTTGTGATTTTGGTGAACTCTTAACTAACTCTAGGAACTTTTTAATTGGACAAACAAGAAACAAATCGAGATGTAAGGGACAATATACAGTGTTATTATTGCAAATAAATCCCTGCAGGGGGATGCAGGTCTTGGTTTATTTCGCTATAATGACTGACTCTGTTCATTATCCTGCTTATTAGAGTGCTGCTTAGTAAAGAAATCAATAATCTGACGTAACATATTGATTTAAAAATGGTCTCCGGAGTCTGTGATCAGAACTGTGCCCATAGCAGTGGTCTGTTATACAAAAATAACAGACTGCCATCACTGACCAATCAGAATCACACAAAGCCGTGCAATAATATGTAAATATTACATTAAGTTGTAATTACTTTGGAAGATACCTCTTGAGAAAATGTTATTTGATTTAAAGTGAATTCAGAGTGACAGCATCATTTAATTAAAGCAGACAGTTTATTTTTGTAACAGTCGTCGCTCTATAATCCTTCAAGTCTTTTGTTCCTAATGAGATGCCTGAGCGGTTCTAACTGACTGGCCTTGACCTCCCACTGATGAACATTTCTGAACTCAGCAGGGGATGGCAGCTCGGGGAGAACGCCCCGCTGAGAGCGACTGGCACGTCGGTCACCACACAGCCCAGCGACAAACCCCCACAGAAACCAGGCGTGCACGGCCCACCACGAGACCACTCACCTGTGGACGGCTCACCGCAGGTTCATGGTGGAGCTCAGGGTGTCACAGCGGAGTCTGAAGACCACCTGGGGCAACCAAGAGACCGCTCAAGATCTCCGCAAGACCTGGGGAGACGCCAGGAGCCTTTAGTTCAAGACAAAGAGCAGCTACTGAAAGCTCGTCTGCGGCGAGTCCCAGAGAACAAACAGCAGCCTCATATACAGGTACAGAGGAATCACATCACAGTCCATGCATCTTCGAAAGTTTCAATACTGAATCAAGTTTAAATAGCTTTTAAAAACCAATAACTGGGCCAGAGTTAGGCAGGTGCTGTATGTGGAATCAAAAATGTTTTTGTAATTCCCCAAACGTTTCTCAGAGGCTTGATATGTTAAATTCAGGAGATTGATAATTTGACACATTTTGTCATCTTAAATGTAATAGATAATAATACATTTTATTTGTAAAGCACCTTTCATACAAGAAATGACATGAAATGATTAAGTGCTTCATGTGAAAAAGCAGGGACAAAATGCCTGAAAAAGACTGAAAACAAAATCCGCTTCATGAGACAAAAGCAAGTTGAAAGTGGATAAGATAGAGGAAGAAAACCCTCCGAGTAAAATAAAGTTAAAAAATGGAATACAAATATGATGAAGAGGGGAAAAAATGTCTGTCTGCAGGTTTTCTACCTTTACGTAGAGTCAGAAACTCCCTTGAAGTAAATATACAGTTTGCTCTTTAAAAGACAAGAAACAGCTTTTTATTTGACATCAGGCAGGTTTTGCTTTACATCAGCACAACATGACTAAATAATGGAATATGCAGTTAGGAAACCTATACAAATCTCTTTACTCTTGACATGTAGTATTTAAAGTTGCCTTTGCTTAAGTCTCTGTGAGAATCACATGCAGCAGTTTCATTGGCTGTGACTGACACTTAGAAGCCGTGGCACCAGCTGTAGATCTCTAATCCTCAGTAATTGGATAGGATCGCTGCTCCATCTTTTCTGCACTGGACTGTTACTATGCGACTCTCCCGTCTCCCAGGCGGTTGTCAGGGGCGACGCTGTGGGGACCAGACAAGAGGCAGAGTGGACGGTCATCCCAGACACAGACACCCCACCACAGGAAGAGCTCAAAAGGTATAGGACGATATCTCACTTAGGCATTCTTACATCTTCTGACGTTTGTTATGTCAGGAACTGATTTAAACTTATGTTTTAACTTAGACAGACAAGGTGCAGAGGTTTGATCTTCATCATCATTATTGTCATGGAACTATAGATGCTTTAAATTTGCATCATTTCTTTTTTTTTTTTTTAATTTAGCAGATAGTTTAGTACATTTCACCAACCAAAAAGTACAGTCTAACAGTTACAGTGAGCTTTAGAAGACCTCACATCTGCAATCAATGACTCGAGACTCTTCAATTCTGAATATCCCTCTTGAAACTATATGCATCCTATACCTTTTTCATAACTATTTGTATTCTGTAAAGAGGAATGTATGGCATTAACATGATGGGAGACAATCCAGATCAGGCAACATTTTCCGTAGATAGTAAAACTAAGATTATAAAAAAGATCAAGCAGCCAATGACCTACCTGTTTGTTAACTCCATAAAATGACTGTCACATGTACAAAACCCCTTTCCTTCCATAATTTGGTAAATCTGTCAAAGTCAAAGATGCATGTATACTTAATCATTTTTGAATTGTTTCATATAAGAAAAACATTGTAGTTTACCATAATGACAAGTAAAATGAATTGGTTTGACTTGTTTGTGCCAGTGTGACATGCCTGAAGGACGTGAGTGACCTGATGGAGTCTGCAGATGATCAGATGTCACTGATCACAGAAAAGCTGAGCAGGATCATCAGAAAGCCTGTGAACATCTCCTCTTTGACCTCGGCTGACCCCACAATGTTATCTGACTTAAAGGTGCATCTATGCTTTGTTCAAACAGGTAGCAACTTAATCCTGTAGGTTGAAATTCCTATCTTTGTTATTAATCTCTGATGTGTTACACAGGACCTGGATGACAGAACGCAGTCTGAAATGAGAAAGCTTTTAGAGCGAATCAGAGAAGAGGAAAAACAGGAGCCTGAAGCTGCGTCTTCCCTCTGCCAGGCTCTCCATCATCTCAAAGAGCTCAGACAGCAGCTGGAGGACATTCAATCAGCTGTTCAGGCCCTGGATCACTTCCTGGCCACAGTGAGGGAAGCTGAGGCAGAGTTCCCAAACTTGCTGGCAAACCAGGACCCCAGCAGACAGCAGAATGAGGCAAACTGGGAGACAGAAATACAGCAGAGGTTTCAGTCTGCTGTGGAAAAATCTGATAGTGTTGACAGGGCTTTAAAGGCAGCAGGGTTGACTTTGACCATGGATGGTAAAAATGTGACATGCCAGGATGTGGTGACGTTGTTGATGAAGGCCAAGAAGGGGAAAGGCTCAGGAAATGTGCTGCCAGCGTATAAAGAGGTGAATCTAATGACGATGGAGCAGATAATGACAGGGGATGCTTTACTGCAGGGCCAAGTGCAGCAGCATCCTCCAACAAGTAGGATGGAGGAGGAACCAAGATCACAAGCAGATATGGATCAGAAATATGGAGAGAATGGCAAAAAGACACAAAGTGAGGAACTGTCTAAGGCTCAAACAAGGAAGCCCGATGGGGAAGCTGTAAAGTCTAGGGACCGAAGAAGAAGAAGAAGAAGAATTAACAAAGAGGGAGAAGAGAAGGAGAGTTTGGTTCAGAGGAGAGCAGCCTTGTTAGGATCACTGAGGGAGCTGCAGGGAGAAGCTGAGCAGCTTGGTTTACAGGAGCCCACGCTGCCTGCTCTGCAGCGAAGGTAATCACATCAGCAATCAGATCTCCTGTAGGTTCCCAAATATATGTTTTTTGTTTAGAGCTGGGACCGATCCTTTGGTGACCCAAGAGCAGAGTACCTACGCTGCAGACAACATGGGCACAAATGACCTGAGCAGCGATTGGCTGGTTTGATTGGACCATTGGACCACTGCATATCATTCCCCTGCTCTCACGTGAAACGACGTCTATCAGCAGATTTCCAAATTCAGAAATGAAAAATGTGGATCAATGTATTGTGGAACTTTGTTGTAATTCCCAGAACAATTGTACAAAACAGGAAAAAAAGTCCTATCTGACTACATCTTAATAATACTCATATAACAATCATGGTTCATGTGGTATTTCCAATGTGCTTTAACCAGTGTGTGCTTGTCATTTTGGTTTCTTTCACTACAGGAAACGTGCCTTGATGGGGCTGGAAACCCGACTTGCTGGCCACCTCTCCAAGCTGCAGGACATCCGAGGCGCAGCACAGTCAGAAAACCAGGATGTGATTCGAACCAGAGACGTGGAAGATCTTTGGGAGATGACGACAAAAGCCGTAACTGAGCGGTAAAGCTAACACGCTTAATGTTTGTGTCTTTCATAATTCACTACGTCGACTCTAGTTGTGTTTAGTGCACTTCTGACGTTCACATGTGTGTTGTGTGATGGATCGCATACAGGCTGGACCAATGTTGTATCCTAACAGAGCTGCTGAAGAGGTTTCAGAGCATTCGTGGTGAAGTCAGTGGTAGTCTGCAGAGAGCAGAAAGCACCATCAGTGAACAATCCTCCTACATGGGCAAAGAGAACCTGCAGAGACTCCACACTAAGGTACACCACGCCCTTTAATCGGAATTCAGTTCTGTGGCTGTGATTTTCTTTTTTTTCAGTATTAGTTGTATTAGTGTGTTTGTTTGTAATATCACAGGTCCGGGAGACTAAAGCAGAGCTGAATGGCCTCGGAGACAGCATTGAGGAGGTGCGAAGTGTCTGCAGGCAGCTTCACACTCATTTACGTCAGATCCCAGACTGCGCAGTCATCCCGTTTGAGGCCGAGGCTGATGCCGTCATGGACCGCTGGCTGGATGTAAGTTTGCTGCCTTCAAAGACAGAACTTGACATCATCTACAATAATAACACACTTGCTTCTGTTGTTTTTCTACGGAGAAAAAAGTATCTATGTCAAGATCAAATATTGGTTTTAATTTGTGGCCACGAGATGCAGGTTTTTATTAATTTGTTTTCCACATTTCGATCAATCTGTGGTGACAAGATAAGTGTATTAACAGAGAACCAGGGCAACAGTCCTGTCTTTCTCCGCGAAGCATGAAGCGCACTGCACCTGCTTTGAAGTTGGGAAGATATGCACAGGTTTCAACTTCCTGGATCAATAACTTATGACTGACATGTGAAAACACAAACAGTGCTTCTTTCCAATCGTGGTAAAGTAGACAACATGCTACGACCTCATCAAAAGAAGCCAAACTCCCACGTATTATCAAAACATGGGAATTCATTCAGAAAACATGGGAACAAATTGGATCTCATGGCCATGAATTAATCAAACGTGGCATCGATATATTTTTACATTTCTTCACTGTGGCCACTGCACGGCTCTGTAGTTTTCAGTGTCAGTAGCATAAAGATTTCGTTTTGAGTCAGACATTTTCTTCCCGTCTGTTTATTAAACTTTTAAACCAACAATTAAGTCTAAAGTATAAAAGTTTGCTTTACCTTACATCATGGAATAAAGTATCATACTGAAGGCAATTCTTGGGACTGTAAGGATTCACTAACACATATCTTACAGATATCAGAAAGAGCAGATTCTCATCTTGAAAACCTACACCTCGGCCTGACTCTCTGGGACGGAGTTCTCCAGCTGGGGGCGGAGGTAGAGAGCTGGGCCATCAATAAACTATCAGTGTTTGCTCAGTCTCCATCTTTTCAGACAGAGGAGGACATTAAGGCCTTGCAGGTATACCTGTATTCCTGTTCCATCATTCTGTAATGCACAGATTCAGACCTCCCTGGATCACCTCACGGGAAATTAAAAGTTCTTCTGCAGTTGCTTTGAGCAGTGATCACCTCCCTCTCTCCGTCTCCAGGATGAGATTGAGGCCCAAGAGGAAAGTATGGAGTGTTTCCATCGAAGAACCATTGAAATACAGGCGCTGCTTCGAAGTACAGAGCCCCCGCTGGAGCTGCAGGTACTGCACTAAGTTCTGGTTCAGTTTGAAGGTGTTAGGATGGACAGATTCAGTGGTTATACAAATATATACATTTGGTTTCATTATCAACTTACTATCACCGTAGATTTTTAGCATTTGGCATGTGTCAGTAATGCTGAAGTACTAATCACTTTATTTTGCAGTCACATGGCTGTGTTGGTTGTGGATATATATGCATGGAGCTACAAGTACCTTGTCAGTGGAGGTTTCTCATTTGATTTCCTTTGGTTTAGGTGGTGGAGCCTCAGATGAAGAAGAAGATGGAGGAGTTGAAGGAGCTTGTTTCTGAAGCTGTGGATGTTTACAGGGGGATGGTGGCTGCTAAGGGACATGTAACTGTCAGGATGGCTGAGTGTTTTTGCTGTTTAGAGAAGATTCAAGACTCCCTCCTCGCTCTCAGTGCCCCAGATGCTACAACAGCACTCGCAAAACTTAAGGTAAGAACTTGACTAAGATCAATTGTATTTAAATAAATGCAGCAGGATGTACTGTATGTGATACTACACAGATACTAAACATTGCTTTCGGCACTTTGTAAAACAAAATGTAACAAATAAATAAAAATATAACAGTATATAACAAATATAACAATAACAGCTGTTTGGTTCAGTATCGGATCAATATCTGATACAAATATCGGATCGGATATACTTGAATTACCTCCTTTAAGTAACCACACGGTTCCTACTGGAAGCTTTAAATGGGGTTTTGGATAATCTGTGGACTCAGCAGCTGAGGTAACTACCTAAACATGCACTTTGCACGAATTACAATGTTATTGCAGTTATTTACGGCATGTATCAACTATAAAAAAGACCTGGATTGACATAACTAGCCAGATTGTGTGGTTCTGACATTTTAGAGAATGCACTTGCTGCTAAGTTTGGCAGTTTGTTGTGAGGAAGTTTTTGTAGAATGACATTAGATCAGATAGGACAGAATGAGACACTCTGGTGTATTAAAATGAAAAATATTTATGTTATCAATAGTCTATCTCTAATCTGAAAATACTTGACCTCAATCCTCCCTGAGTAGTAGCATCAAATACACACAGTCTGTTTTGACGAGACAATATTTTCCCATAGTCACATATTTATATGGTCTTACGAGTTCATGTTCATATACATTTAATGTTTGTACTCGCCAGATTTAGACACTGTTGTGGTTGTGATTTTAAATATTGTAACTTCTTGTCCCCTGTAGGATCTATGTTTGCAGCTTCAGATCCAGGATGAGCAGGCAGAGAGCCTACTGGAGGATCTACATGTTCTGGCTTCGATAGCGAGTCCAGACAACCTGCAGAGACTCTCTGCTGACTGTCATCAGCTGCAGGACAAAGTCAGAGCCACCCATCAGCTGTTCTCTGAAGTGGAAGATCAGACACAGAGGAATATCCAGACTTTGGACAGGTACCAGATGTCATTTGAAGGTTTGGTGTCATGTAAAGTGGACATATCTACATCTGCTGTAGAATCTTATCTCTGACTGTGCACACACAATAACATGCATCGGTACAATAGCTGGATGACAGAGTTGCTAGTCTGGTACTTCTAAGCACTTAACAATGCTACAAAGCGTGTCATCAGGGGATCTGCATACAAAACAAAACAGGAAAAACCAGAGTAAACCTGAATGGAAGTTACAGTGATACTAAACGCTAAAATATGTGAGCTATAAACAGAATTATATGGGATTAAACACATCCATACTGGTGATATTATACACAAAAATAGACAAATATGTAAAAATCTGCATTTTACAGGTGAGAACGGCTCAACCCCCCACTTCCTGTTTTAAAATCTTTTTGATCCTTACCCACCTCGAGGATGAAGCAGAGTCAAACATTTAGTGCGACTCATAAAATTTGTTTTGAAAGAATCAAAGTTAACGCCTCTAATCAGAGGTGTTCAGTCACCTGCCCCTCAGTCAGATTCTGTCAAACCTCGTTCATTTTCCGACGGGACAACCCGAAGCCGTTTTATCGCTCTGTTCAGAACCACAGGACTAATGGGGGTACTGGTTTTGCCTCATGAAACTGCTGCCTCGATCGGTTAATTTGTTTTTGTCGGTTTGAATCCGAACTAACGTATTAAAACACAGTGACGCAACAACACAGGCTGCAGAATTGCTCTTTTTGTCAGTGAACTCTGGTAGGTTCAAGAGGCTTCAGGGCTTCAAATCCCCATGGGAGAGGATTGTATGACAGAGGAAATATTCTAAATATAGCACACACTTAAACGGATATTGATTTTTAGGTTCCTCGGGTGGTGAAACCAGCACAAAAACTCAAACTAACCCTTTCAGAGCCTCGTATGGTTCCTTGCCTTGTAACTGTCCGTCATACGGATGTTCCTGAACTACACGTCCACACTGACATAATTACCACACTCTCAGCCTCTTTCTGACTTTGTAGCAGTCTTCAGAATCATGCAGTGGGTGGAGTTACACTTCAGGTCCTTAAGGAGCGGAAGAAAGAACAGTTGAAAAACATGAAAGATTAATAGAAGCCTCTGTTGTGAAGCCTCTAATGAAAATAAAGTAAAATAAATAGATTAAAAGAATGCAGGACTAGTCTAACTTGTTTCCAGATGTCTGTCCCGTTTGCAGCAGCAGGATAATGGTGCATACTTTGATTTCTGAGTGTGTGTATTCTTATTCTTTAAATCATAGTGCATGTTTTGTAGGCTGCAAAGAGAGCATGAGCATTTGGAACAATGGCTGCGAGCTGCAGAGGATGAAGCAGCAAAGGAGGACTCAAGTGTCTTGCAAGAAGAAGTTCTTCAAGAAAGGTGAACCGTTTTGTAATTTAACACGCTTAATGTCCAACTCAGTGTGTCAGTAAGCCGTCTTGTGAAAAGGTCTTGGCAGGTTAAGACCATGTTGACATGTAGCCTGTAAGTTATAACAGTGATCTGGTGGATGTTCTCAGGTAATGAGAGCAACATGTTTAAAAAGATAGAAAGATATAGGACACTGTGCATTCAGATTGGATTAGTTAGACACAGAATGCCTAAGAAAACGGTACATTTTCATCAGCGTTAAAGTAAAGAAGCCAACAATAGGTGACACTGTAACAATGTGCAGTTGTAGTTGTGGTTTTGAGAAACACTGACTAAAGAGTCAGGAATGATGAAGGTTGTGCAGCCTGTATTTCACTTGAAGCCACTGACTCATCCCTAACTACATGAGTGTTTGTTGCAACACAAAAGGCTGGAATATAGTGTATTTTATAACAGAATTTACTATTTATCTTTGATTAAATTAATGATGCAAACACACAGTCCTGTATCTGTGATTTAACACATTGCTTAGAGGGAGTATGTGTTTATTGGGAAAGTTTTTAAAAAGATGCAGCATCTAACTAGAAATGTGAGCCTCAGACGTCAAAAATACAAAACATTTAATTAGGTGATATTGATGTTTTAAATGAGTTTTCTTCCTTATTTTGCATTTTAGAGGCGCAGTAAGGTCGTGATACATTTTCCTTTTTAGTTTTTCTCCACATCAGGACTTGGTGGCTCCGCCCTGACAAAGACGAAGCTCAGTTTAAACCGACTCACTCACATTAAACGCTGCTAAATGAGCTGTAACTGAGCTTCACATTTCTGCTCTTTTGTTTCTGCCCTGCAGGGAGAGGACAGAGGCCCTCGGTGTGCTCGTGTCACTGCTAAAAAACAGTATATTTCAGCAGTCTGCGCCGATTGAAGAGAGTGGCAGACTGCTCGAACGATACCACAACTTTGAAGTAAACATTCTAGGTTGCCCCGAGGAGAAGCAGAACTCTTTGAGCAGAAATATAGAGGTGGTTCAAGCTCAGTCTGCTCAATCCTGCCTCAGAGATGCAAGACAACTTGAAGCTCCAACCTCTGAAGACCTCCGTATCCAGAGTCCTGTAGAGCAGAGACTCAAACATGCTAAAGTGAGAAACCTCAAGATTCTATTCTATTATTATTCAAGATTTGACTAAAAGGTGTTTCACTGTACTGAATAGCCTTCATTTCCTTTTCTCTTTACACCATTTTACAAAAAGGCAGAAGTAGTTGCACTCTTTTTAAATAAGAAAAGGTTTGAAGTGCTGTGCAGCAGTTAACGCAGGTGTGGTCACACTAATCTGTTGTTTCTGTCTCTACATTTGTCTCTACTTGTTCCTCAATAAGGAGTGTCTATTTGTTGTACAGAACTAACGTGATGATTTCAATCAGGCAAGTCAGGTGAGCGTGACTGCAGCATAAAGTCTGAGCAACTTATGCAGAAAGTATATTTCAGGAAAATGCAGTAGAGGGAAGGACGTGTATGGAAGAGCTCGCGGCTGCTGGGAACCGTCTGAGCCAAAGACGGGGAGATGAAGATGACTTGAAACGGGATTTCCAGGAAGCCATTCAGAAAACCGAGGAGCAGGGGAGGAGCCTTCTGCAGTCAGTTCGGCCTCATTGTAGGTGAGTAAAGATTTCACAAAGGTGTGTTAAAGAAATGCCAAGAAAATAATGAATCAATGTAGACATAAATAATAGTAAAGTCTGATCAAAACCGAGAGCTGCAGCAGATCCAGAAGTTCATGTGGCGAATATGAAGTTCCTTTCTGTAAAACATCTTGAGCTCAAACAGCTTTGGTGAAAGGAGCAAAATGTTACCTGATCTCTGGAAATTGTAAACTTCTGTACTTTTGAGAGAGAGCTCAGAAAACCTGCTTAATTTGGCATCAACTTGTTCTCATGTTTAATTTTTAAATGTAAAGTTTGTATCCTGCTGCAACCTCTTTTTTTTTTACTTTTTAGTCTCATAAAAGCCCTTTTATGGATGAGAGTTGCAAGTTAATATACAGTTTTGGAAGTAAATATTAGACCAACTATGAAATTTATGCAGAAATTCAATACAACCGTCCTACAACTGCAATTTATAACAGTGAAAACCTGATTATCATAACAAAATACATTCAATCAATTTTGTGTTAAAAGACAAAATATTGAAATGGTAAAAATGTCCACATTTTACATTAGATGACCAAAAGCATTTCTGAGACGCCATTATTATATGCATCAGCTACACATATAAGGTTAAGGCAGTCCAAAGTCATTTATAACTCACTCAATCAAGAGAAGACGATTGCGTGATGAGGAGAAGACGAGCATTTTGGTGGAATAGTACAGTGGGAGAGTCACTGGTCAGTTTATTACAACCAAGAAGAGAATGTATGACTTCACCAAGATCCACAAAGGAAGAGGCAGAAAACGCATTACAACACCATGACTAAATAGTCCAATAATTACTCCCAAAGCTGTATCTACGTTTAAACTGGATTCTAAACTGGACGTTTGAATTGGATTCTAACCTCTTTCAGTTCTATCTGTGTGTGTTGTATCTGTTCCTGTCAAATAAACCATGAAAGATAAATAGTATCGCGTGAATGTTGACTTTTCTGTTTTAATCTTCAGCGATCTACAAGCTGCTCCAGAGCTCACGTCCTTCCAACGCAGAGCTGTGGAGCTGCAGCGTCAAACTGCTCAGCTTCCGACTTTATTCCCTCGGCCTGAGATGGCTCAGCGTAAACAGTCCTGCGCTGTAGCTCATCAACTGCAGGATGAAGCTGAACCTCTGCAGTTAACGCTCACAAGCCCGGGTGAACGGAGGAGGGAGGCGTCTGAGCAAACAAGTGACAGCACCCGGAAGGATTCATCTTCACCTGAGCTGGAGACCCGCGGGTCATCGCTGACGGATGAGTTGAATGTAAAAAAAAAAAAAGATTTCCGTATAGATTTTCATGTTCAAGTCACAATCCTGTTAAAGTGTACTGTAGTGTGAGGATAAGCTCTCTGACTGTGGCCTGTTGTGACTGAAATGTCCACAGGATGCGCGTTCCTGTCTGGAGGAAGGTGTGTGTAATGAGGAGCATTTTGTCCAGTTACTGCAGGACTGCAGCCATAAAATGACATCTCTGCAGGAAAAGATGTCAGCCTGTCAAGCTCAGAAAGATGAAGCAGCCCTCGCTGTAAGCAGAGTTATTACAGTTTGAAAATGTACTTTAGTTTTTATTTTCATTTGGTCGTAAAGTGCATGAGCTGTTTCAGTTGTATTTTAATTTTGAACAATTGACTTAGTGTTGCTTTAGTTTTTATTAAGTGTTACGTTTTTCAGGTATGTGGGAAGCCTTGATTTATAGAAGCTGAAAAAGGTACAACGAAAGAATGCATGACATCAAATGATTTACAAAATATCCCATGTTGTACAAAACCATTTAATTCTCGTAAAGCACGAACCATTAACCTTTAATAAAGAAATAAGCTGTATTTGAATTAATGGCAACAAAAACATAATTTAAGAAGATTTGATCAAAAAGTCATGTTGAAGGACTGTTAGATTGAATTTCTCTAGAAAATCACAGGTGGTAATAACTAATAATTATTTCCTAAGCTGTATGTGGAATGTGATGGAACGTTGTATTATTGTGTTTCTGTGTGAAAGAACGCTAAATATACTTATCTGTTACTCCCTTCACCTCCGCAGGCTTTGCTACAACAAGTAACAGACACAGAAAAGGACCTTTCACAACTTGCAAGTCTCAAGGACTCCGTCAGCAGTTTCACAGCCGAAGCCCACGCCAGCGTCTCCCAGCAAGTCGGTAACCTCCAGAACCACAAGAGGGCACTAGACGACAGCATCAGAGAACATCTCGCTCTGCTAAAAGGGAACAGAAACCAGAACGTTCAACAAGTGGAAGAAGGGGACTTGTGCTTGCAAACAGCACTGAAGGACCTGGTTGACGATATGGGGAATCTGTGCTGGGACCCTGAAGAGGTGCACGATATCATCCAGCTCAAACAACTGTGGTGTGCAATACAGGTTCGGCTCAAAAAGAGGATATTTTCACACCTATCTTAAACGCACTGACTTACAGTATTCGTCATTCACACATTGACATATTTCTTTCTCTCAGGATTATGACACCAGACTGACCGAGTTGGCTACGAGAGTTTCTGAACTGCAGAAGACAGGAGAGTCGAGCGCCACAGATGAGGCGCTTCCTGCAGATGTCATTTCGACTGTTGCTGAAGATACTGACAGGTATTTCATCCCATGATGCTTCAGTGCCAGTGATGGATTGCAGCGACGTACTTGTACTCAAGCAATCTGTACTTGCTAGTATTATCTTTTTTATGCAACCTCATACTTCTACTCCACTACGTTAGTTTGACATCTTTAGTTACTAGTTTAGTTTTCATCCACGTATCTCCAAACCTTCTGATTTTGAATGTGTTGGATTCAATGGAAAACACATCGTCACAGGCCTGTTTTCAACGGTTGATGATGGAATATGATGTATTTCTGTCTATTAAACTACCCAACAGTTTGTAAAGTAGTTAAAATGAGCCCAACCTTAAACATCTGCAGCAGTAAAATGAATCCAACAACAACATAATTATCATAAATAATAGCAAAACACTGACAGGGACCATTTTACTGCTCATTGAATACTTTTACTTGTCATTCTTAAAGTAAAGTAAATAACAGAACCCACTCAACGTCTTGCAACAGGGTTGAACCATGCTTTAAGTTTCGAAAACCACCTTCAGTGTCAATAACGCCGATACAACATAGAAGCTAAGACCAAGACCAAGATCCCACGGTCCGTTTAAAAACGCTCCGTTGATACACGCAGTACCTCTCAAATGTTTTAAATGTCTGCACATATGAACTCGTTCCCTGCCTGTTTGTGTTCTCCTGTAGCCTCAGGTCCATTTTTCTACTTAAGCGGCAGGACTGTGCAGAAATCACTGCTAACAGGGTTACACAGGTCATCAACCAGCTGCAGCAGTGGAGCCAAACAGAACACACTGAACCAGCATCAGCATCATCATCATCATCATCATCCAGCCAGGTAACACAAAACAGTGTGTCTGTTTGTCCTCAAACCCATTTATTACAAGACTGATGATTAACAGAATGTGCATTTGTATCGCAAACCTCTTCTAAGCCGGGAACCAAAAAAACAGCCTGAAGCACTGTTTTCCTCTGTCCTTTTTTTCTTTAAATAATCTTCACTATTCTACTTTTTATTTACTAAATAATTGTTTAATCTCTTACAACAAAGCACTTCAAGTTAATTTCCCTTCATTTCATGTAAAAGATGATATCACCTTTTTTTTTTTTGTACATTTTTTGTTAAAACTATTTGGAATAACATGGAAGCAAAACTTGAATTGAGCAGTTCGCTTGTGCGTCCTTTTGTGGAACTTGGAAAAGTGCAAAGATGCAAAAGTTATTCAGTAATCTATTCTCAAGAATTGCAAAAACTACCCATCGCATCCCATTTTAGCCAGCAATCAATGTTAATACCAAGACCATTATTCTGCCCTTTGTGTGGGTTAAAAAAAGACTAAATGTTTCTAAGCAGCAGGGTTTCATGTCTTTCGTAGAGCTTTTCTCAAAATGTCAGAGGTACAATGCAGCCTCCGTCTTTAATACTAGAAGAGGAATACCATGGCTATTTTGTGGCACATGCTGAGCGTAATAAATAGTTGTACATTGTCACAGGGAGGATGTGGTTAATTTTGTCAAAGGTTTGCTCTTTGGCATTAGGAAAGATCGTAAATGTATTCAACGCCAAAAAGCCTGGGAAGCCAACTTCAGATGGGCTTTGCATGTCTTTTTTTTTACAGTACAGTGTTCGTTCTAATGTCTGTGCATAAAGGTGATATCTTTAATCACGTACCTTTTCAATGTGTTAATCTAAACACATTATCGTATGGTTCAGGGGTTATAGATGCTTGTTAATGAACTCCAGAAGCTGCTTGTGGTTGACTTTCTGTGTTTAAACTGTATGTGTGTGTGCGCCTGTGTTTCTCGTAGACGGCTCTGGATGAGGGTTTACTTCTTCACCAAGCTCTTCATGAAGTGCTCTCAGAAAGAGGTTTTCTACTAAACTGTCTGGGAACAAAAGTGGCGAAGACACTTGAGAAAAGCGTGTCAGATGCTCTCAGTGAAAGCACATCTGCACTTAAAACTTTGTCAGAACAGCTGGTGAGTTTCTCTTCCATCGCAGTTCAGGAGGATAATGATCAATATCAGTGCTTGAAGTCAGTACACTCTTCTACATTTTACATTTCGGAGTACCGTGGCTTTTTGTGCAACAGCATTTCTCGCAAACTGCCCTAAGAAGGACTAGACAATATAGTCCTGTTGGTATCATTAATACGAGCATATAGCTGCTGATACTGGATACGCATGCCAGCGTGTGAATAAACAAATTACTGGAACTGGCATTACTGTTGTTTTTCCACTTCAAGCATGGGTGCTGGTTAATATATTTGTTCTCTGTCTTGGATTTCACAGCTTGCTCCAGGCCATGATGGAATGAAACTGGATTGCAGGGATGGGCCAGACAGAGCTGCTGAAGAAAACTGCAAAAGTGCACTTTCAGCTTCACCTCATGAAACTACAGCTGCTCCCCCCTCCTCTTCTGCAGCAGAATACAGTAAAAACTGTAGTCGGAATGACAACAAAATGAAACTCAAAGAGCCTTTCCACACTTCAGAAGAACAACCGTCCTGCCTTCAGTCTGTCACAGGCACATCAGGAGGGGCGTGGAGAAATGCTGATGGTCCAGAACAGGACCACGAAGCAGAGATTTCAGTCATTTGTCCTGCAGCTAAGCTTGTGCAAACAACCAAAGACGACGCCACAGTCTCTAATCCTGACCCAAATGTAGAAATCATAGATCGAGTTCTAGATCAATCAAAAACCCAGCCTGAACCGTTAATCAGGGGTCGACCAAAAGCAGATATCTTAGCTGCTTATATGTGTATACCTGGAAGTGACACAGAACCTTTAATGTCAGATTGTTCCCTTACTTTTAATAACAGTTCAATTGCTCAGGAGAACACTGAACCCTTGCAGAGAGACACTGCTTCAGTTGTGGAGTCCAAAATATCACCTGTAGGCACCGACACATCCTTAAGTAGCGAGGATAAGCCGGAGGACCGCCCGGTACCTGCTCCTCAGAATGTGTCTGGACTTAAAGCAATTACTGGTGCAGAAGAGGAGAACCTCTGTGAGCAAATCGAATCATTAGGCTCCAAATTACCATGCAAACAAAGCCAAGAAAACCTTGAATTAACGCACGGCGAGGTGTTAAATTCCTCCCAATCATCTTGCCGTGTTGCAGAATGCCGGCCTACGCGTGCAGCAGAAACAGCATTTCTCAGTGTCAAACACGAGGAGATGACAGATTCATGTCGTGTTGAGGAGCAAACAATGAGCCCAGTCTTGTGCACAGCGGATGTTTCTTTGCAAACTGTGAAGGGTGATGCCTTAACTGAAACACCCATATCTACCGGTGACAACAAACAACTAATGGCTGCTGACGCTGCACAAGGCAAGGGTGCAGGACATGTGGAAATGGCAGAGGGAGAGAAAACACAACACGCAAGTGACAGCGAATGCAAAGAAACAGAAGAAAGCGAACAGGAGGACACAGAGGTGACACAAAGACAGGTACATTCCATATTCATTATTCACACCAAAGATTTTCTGTTCTTCTTTCCTTTTCCCTTCAATTTCTCAGACGTTTGCTTCTCCTCTGAAAGACTGGCTTTTACTCAAATGTGTTGAATTCAATGTAAGAGATTTATTGAGAAGAATTCCTATTGTGCCTTTGTGGATGGGAGGCACAAAAGCCCTCTTGGTACTTGACAGGAAAGTTGAAGGAGACTCCTCATTCCCCAAGCAGTTTTTCCACTTTATTTCACACAAATTAATTTCCCCACAAATATGCAGACAGAGTTTCTAAATGACACTGATTTCCTGCAGGCCTTTGGATTATTCGGATAAAATCCTAAAATAACGTTATCGCATTGATAAAACTGGAAGTTGAAGGTCCAAATCAAAATAACTGATTGCTGCTTCTTCTTTAGCAACAGAATTTCAAAGCAAACTCAGTCTTGTGAAATAGCAGAAGGCAGTTTTTGGCTTCCTTGACACTCCTTAACATGTAACATACTGTAAATCCATCCAAATTACGCTTATCAGTGTCTTCTTTGACATTTACAAACCATTCTCCCCTCCTTGTCTTACCAGTGTGTGTTCAGTTTTACTAAGGCACTTTTGACATTTTAACTGTAATATTTCTACCCTAAATTTAGCTGGAACAGAGATGTCTTTCAGATATTTATTCTTCTAATAATTTGCCATTTGCAACTTCTGATTCTGCCAAAGTCCAGAGCTTTTGTGTAACATTAGTCGCCTTGTGTAAAGAAGTTTCTGTTTTTGTAGCAAAAAAAAAAGGGCGGAAATTCCATTTATGCATAAAGTATTAGACAAAAAACAGAACACACAGTATGCGTCAATACACCAAGCAGCTATAAAAACAATCCTATAAAACCTAACTGCTGTAATTATATCATACTTACAGTGTACATATGGATCTGAGGAGTAGATTTACCAGAATATGTCATGCAGGATTTTCCCCAGTTCCTGTGGACCTTGCTGGTCGTCTTTTGGTAGTGATAAATTCCCTGAGGTATGTGAGCAATGCAGTTTAAGACAACCTGTTATCGGGAGTAATAACAGTCTGTCTTCTCTTTGTAAGCAGCTGTCATTTGTTTTCCACGATGACAACTCGGTATCCTAAAATGTGCTGAGTATCCTCAATAGTTCTGTGAAGCAAACTATTCGTCGACAGGTTTTTAGATTCCGGTTTGATTCGGGAATATAGGGGTTTGCTCTCAAGTTGTCGCCGACGTTTGAAAATATACTGTATAACCAAGGGCATCGACAGTGGTGTCAGCTTCAGACTTAGGGTGTGTTGTCTGGTTCAGGCTACAGTAATCATAAACGTCCAGGTCGTTTATTGTCATATAAAATATCGGACATGTCTAGGCCCGTCACCGTTGTTACATCATATCGCAGTAATTTGAAATGATCACGACTATTTAATCGTCTCCATTCATCTGTATTAAAACAGTGGATTGAAACTAACAGAAGTAGCATATTTTCTCATTACTTCCACATCGTTTACCACTGTTTAACTGGTTGCTCTTTGAATGAAATCATCCCGTTGCGCCCCATTCATCTTCTGCTTTGAGTTCAATAAAGAACCAGCAGTTTGTTTTGATTTTGGTGATAAATGGCTCTTCTTCTTCTTAAGACTATCATCTACTATTAGACGATAGATACAGTAATATCATTAATTGCAATTATTTGCATGACAATTAATCATCAACTGAAATTTCAATATTGTGACAGTTCTAGACTGTTTTTCCCCAATGGTAAAACATCAGTGAGGAATATTTCCCTCAGATTTTAGTTTGAAACATCTTCGCTACCAGAGAGAAAGTGTTGCCTCGTGTAAAGGTTTAAGTTGCGATAAAATCTACTGTGAAAATAGATAAAAACTGACACAGAAAAGCTTTTCCTGAAGTTTAAGATGTTCTTATTTGTACTGTTTTGTAGCCTTTTCCCCCCCTCTCTAACCACAACAGGCTGTAAGACATACCTCGGTCATGTCCAAAAAAAAAAAAAAAAAACCTTTAAAACGTTGCCTGACAGTTCATGTCATGCTAAGGTATCTGCCTTCTCAGATTTATTACAGAAGGTAGAGAGGCAGCGCTTCTTCCTTCTCCCTCGGGGTAGTGCTGCTCCTGACTCAGGCACATTCTTGTGCTAACTGTACTGACTCGCCGGGCCACCGTAAACACACTAACATTTACCTCAGTGAAGCTCGGAAAGAACAGGAAGCTCTGTCATTATCTGTGGACAAACACGGGGGAGAAGGAGGCTAAAATGTAACACCACCCCTGTCTTCTGTGTCTGTAGCCTCAGATCGCAGTGGACATGGAGCCTGACAGGACAGCTTCGGGACCGGCAGCTCAAGAGGCGACAGGTGGATCCTACAAACACAAGGCCACCATGCAGGGTATTTTGTCTGAGATTCCGAGCCTGGTGGAAAGCAGTAACATTATAAATGTGAGTATCGCGTGGTTTTAGTCAGAAAACGCATGGCTACACCAAACATAGGCTCTCTTATTCACTGGAGCTTTACAACATCTAGCAGTGGTGGAAGAAGTGTTCAGATCTTACTAATACCACAATGTGAAAATATTCCACTACAGTTAAAAGCTGCATTCAAAAATTATGTCAGTATTATCAGCAAAATGTACTTAAAGTAGAAGAAGTCATTGGGCCACTTTCCCTTCTGAGATGTTCTGTAGAAATATAAAATAACATGAAATGGAAGGAACTCAAATTTGTACTTAAATACAGTATTTCTCAGCACTGGCAATTTAAAATGTGTTGATTTGGGTTAATATATCTTTTTGCGTAGGCCTCGGCTGTGCTTAGTAAATAGATATGAAGTAATTCTTTAAACTGGTCTGTGACATTGTTAAATAGCAGGCCCTGAAGAGCAAACAGTGGACAGATAAGAGACAGTGTTTTGATTGATGTTTGTGTATTCCCATGAAGCCACTGACAGGAAGCTCCACAGGAAGGCCCTGCAGGGTCTAATTATCTGCAATTTGTCAGACCGATATAAACTGTGATAGAGCTACATTTTGGAACACTACTACAACATATGTACAGCAAGTTAAATAAAAAGGTTACATAAGCAAGAAGTGTTTCATTCTGTTAAAACTCAGCTAATGATAAATTGTCTTTTTTCATATTTTTCCCTTTGCTTTGTATTCAGAGCTTTTTTTCCCCCATCATGTTACTTTTCCCACTAAGTTAATTTTCATTCTGTTATTTGTCACAGAGGACACCACACACGGATTTAAACTGGTACCTGAAGTCCTCTCCTGGTGAACCAGAGATTCGTTTAATCCGAACTGTCCAAAAGGTTCTGGCCTGTCGCTATCAGCCAGCGCAGCTCAACGTCACAGCCATGGCCAAACAACTGCAGGAGGCAGAGGTATTTACTCTGATAAGTCTGATCATTTTTCAACTTGGGGTATGACTCATTTCATGTCAACTCACCAAAACCTTTATGTTGCCACTGATCAATAACGGTTTCCCATAAAATGTTTCTTCTAATCTTTCTTAGGAAAATTGTCAAAATATTTTAAAAAGTGGGGTTTAAGATCTGTGGCAGACTTTTATGCAGGACCAAACAACTGTCTAGAAATATAGTAACTAGTGGAGACACTCATTCAGGAACAATATTTAAAAAAGGGACACAAGTTGTATATTATCCGTAGGGTTTCTTGTTTGTTCAGTACAAATTTTAACTCAATCCACCAACCTTATGTTTGGCAGCATACATGTGATGCACAGTAACTACATCAACAGTTTTCCTTTCTTTCTTCAAATCTTATCCGTTGTACTGTAGGACTACAGGCGCTGTGTGCTGGACCAAGTGGCTACAGTGAATGAAATGAGTACTGCCAGCGCTTGTCGCTCAGACGCCCTGACAAGAAGCTTTGAAGGACAGTGTAGCGCCGCAGTGCTGGATGCCTCGGCCACGGTGCAGGTGAAAGCAGCACAACTGGATCAGGTCAAACAGTATCACATGCAGCTCAAGATCATCAAGGCTTTCCTGGAAGATGTGGCTGCAGAAAAGGAAAAGATGAGCTTGTGAGTAACTGTGAATGGAATCTTTTACTGTAGTAAGCTGTAGGGGTTGACCTGATATGTTTTTTTCAAGGCTGATACTGATTATTAGTAATCGAGGAGACCGACTATGTACCAAACTGATATACATTTGCAGTAAAAATGAAAATCTTGGTATCGGATTTTTAAAAAATGATACAGATGGTTGTAAAAATGCAGAACATGGGGTCTGATAATCCCCCAGACCAGTCAACCTCTAGTAAGCCGTCATAACCTTATAGCATGTGTTTGTGTGTTTGATACCAAGAGTCTACTCATTCTTTTCTTATTACTTTGCCAGAAATAGTTTGGGGAGCAGTGAACTTCAAGCTGAAAAACTCAGTGCCCTGCTACGAACTATGGAACAGAGAAGAAGCATGATGAAGGAGCTTCTTCAGTTAAGCGGCCAGTTGTCAGTCCACTTGAGCAACACTGAAAGCTCAGGTGCTCTTCTTGCCCATCTTGGAGATATCCAGGAGGAATGGAGGCTTTTAGAGGGAGGTATCAAGAGAGCTCTGCAACACGCCTCCAACTCTGCCTCTCAATCGTCCGTTCTTATAAAAGAGGCCAAACAACTCAACGTCAGACTTGAAACGCTTCTAAATTACAGCGTTTTGTTGCAGCCGCCCGCAACAGCGAATGACTTCAAAAGCACTTTGGAGTTAGTTTGTGTGACAACAGACCTGAAACTGTATAATCAGCTTTATCTACAATTACAGTCACAGTCAGATGCTCTTGTTCATTTCGCTCTGGGTCAGAGAGAGAAGGATGACATTAAGCATAGTCTTCAGGAACTTGACTCTCTGCTCACTGTCACCAAGAGGAAGATTGAGACTCTCACAAACAGCTGTGGTGGCATTTCTTCAACCAAAATCAACAAGCAGTTACAGGACTTGATCACATGGGCCAAGCAGGCAGAAAACCACATCTCCACTGGGAAGAAGCTGGCTCTTTTTCCAGAGGAAGCTCGCATTCAGATTGTGGAGATGAAGAAATTTCAGACTGATATTTTGTCTAAACGCTCCAAGATGCAACAAGAAGTTGAAGAAATCAAAGCTTCAGACTTGGACGAAGAGGAACATGACCAAGTACTTAATACAGTAGAGGAACTGTATGAGGCTATTTCTGATAGCTTGGCTCATGTTCTTCACACAATGAAGAACAATCTGCAGGAGAGGGAGACATTGTTAAGCCAGCTTGCTAGCATGGATGCCTGGCTTGCAGAGACACACTCTAAAAGAGATCCCTGTGCACATGTGGAGAATGTTTCCAAAGCTGATATCAGAAAGCTGGAGAATGAGCTGAGCGTTCACAAACAAGCCACCGTGGAGATCGAGAGCCAGCATAATCAGTTGGAAGCAGTTGCAGAAAGTTGCAAGAAAATTTCAGTAGAGCTGAGTCCAGGAGAGAGTCGCTACCTTGTGAATAGAGTGTCAGGACTTTGGACGGAGTTAGATGGACTACTGGCTCATGAGAAAGCAACCAGCTGGGAATTGGAAGAGCTGATTCATGAACGGACCTCTTCAGATGAGGAGTTATCCACCATTCAGACTAGCTTAAAGCACATTTCTACTGATCTGGAGCAGCAAAGGTTCCCTCTAACACAGGAAACCCTTTCAGCAATTGGACTTTTGAGTCACATGCTAACTGAACATCAGTGTCAAGTACAAGGGCTTCAGCACTGTCAGGAAGCCAAGCGAAGCTCCGTTTTGGACACCATTGGAGAATTGCAAGACAGGAGCAAAGCTCTTAGTATTCACGCCTTTGAGCAAGACAAATATCTGCATCTGAGGAGACAAATGGAGGAGTCAAGGGACATCGCCAAAGAGCAAATCCAGCGTGCCAAAGATAAAACAATCAGTGTGGGTGAGAGGTTCAGACTATGCCAAACACTTCTGGTTGAACTTCCTTTAGTAAAGACACAGTGTCAAGAAGCAGCCGACCAACTGGAGGCCATAGCTCACGAGTTGTACCCATCAGAGCTCAATGCAGAGAGGCAGAGGATTTGCCAAACTGTGGAAACTTTAGTCTCCTTGGAGCATTCTGTCACAGATGATATCAAAAACCTGGAGGCCAAGCTTCTGCTCGGCCTGCGCTTTGACTCTGAACTTCCAGCCTTAATAGAGCATTTCCAAAAAACAAAACTGGAGCTGGAAGAAACTAAACCAGTAAATCCAGATGAAAAAGCCATAGATATTGGACTACAAAAGTACTGGGTTATCTGGAGAAATATGGAGTCTGGGATGAGGGTGTTGGAAGCTCTAGCACGTAAAGAAAAAAAGAACCTGAGAAACAACAAGGAGCTGAACTCTCTTAGAAATCCAGCTATGCAAGAGTGTCATTTACACATGGTAAGTTAATATGTTCAGGGTTAACAAAGCCCTCTAAGTTTAAGAGTTACAATAGTTTTTTTACATTTTTATTTAGTCCTTCAGTTTAGTTTTTGGTTTTGGAATTTACTAGTCTTAGTTTAGTTCTCTTTTAGTGGCAGTTTTATTTTTCCAGGTATGATGAGGAAAGCCTTGATTTGCAGAAGCTGGATGAAAGAATGCATGATATCAAATATGTCATTGTTGGTTAAAGGTCCTACGTTGTGCAAAGCTATTTTATTCTTGTAAACCATTAACACTGCAAACAAAAACAAACTTGATTTTACTTGCAGAAACCAAGGTTTTACTATTGTAAACTTTTTATTTCAGGTAACAAAATTATTTTGCTCTGCTAGTTTTAGTTTGACTCTTGGTAATGACCCTGGTAAGTATGGACTTCAATCCACACTCTTTTATTTGTGAATGATTTTCATGACAGTAATCAAACATGAGGCAATGGTATGGCCAGTGACGCAAGGTTAATTTAAAATAAATTAGAACAGAAATATTCTACAATGCATATTCTTGACCATGTAACATGTTCAACAGGAGAGTTTATCCCAGGCTCGAGAGTCTCTGAAGGATTACCAGTGGGCGGCACAAGGAGCAATAGGCTTCCTTCATAACGCCGAAGCCACCTTCCTATCAGCTCCCGGAGGGTTTCTGGACTGTACAGAGGAACAGAGGCAGACCCATCAGGCTCTAGAAGCTCTAGAAGATGGATTTCAGGCTCATATCTGCCATCTTGTAAACCTGGTACCTCAGCAGGCCTGTCTCTCAAGCCCCAAGACTGAGCAGCTTCACGTCAGGATCCTCAGTCAGCTGTTGGTGGGAAGAGCTGTACTGGAGGCCCAGGCCCAGCTCAGGCTGGAGTCCTTGCAGAGGTATTAGCTGTTCTCGCCCCAGAAGCACTTTTTGTGTGTTGTGATTATTTCAGTGTTTTTAAAAAATTCACGAGTACACTTAATGAGAAAATTTCTTGCAGGTGTGCAACAAGCCAGCAAAGACACAGGAGCTGTCATGAAGAAATACGCCAGCGTCTCTCTGGGTTCAAAGCCAAACTTTCAGAATGTGCTGCAGAACATGTGACGTCTTATGACAAATGTGTTGCCCAACAAGAACGAGCTAAGGTAGGTTGGATGTGCCGTTACTCTGCTTGCAGTCATTTCAAATATTACCTGTTTTTAAATTATTACACTCATGCAGCATAAATGAAGCAAATGCTGGAAACTTTACCTTGCACTTTCATCTCTGTATAAAGTTACTGATGGAGGATCTCCAGAGCCTCGCTGGGAAGATAGAAGAGCTGGGAGCTGGATGTCCGATGCAGGGCTGTGGGATTGGGAAGGACGGTGAGCTGGGTGCCCTCTGGAGGCGATGGGCGTCATTAAGACGGGGTGTCGGCCTCCTGTTGGCGCACACAGAACAGAGAGGAGAAGAGTGGAAGGACATTACTACTAGTGTGAGTGTTACTATCTTGAATATCTGAGCTGATTACTGCCTGTTATTCTTTGATACATTGATTTTGTAGATCAAAACATCGACTACCTTCAAGAGAATGTTTCAGAAAGAGAATTAAATTACATACTAGCTTAATAGTGTCCAGACATGTCTTTTTTATGACCCCTAGTGACATTTTTTTGTCTTGCACCTATATATACACATGTATCTGGATGTATGCACATTTGGTCCATCTTTAAGTTAGACAAATAAAAATGAATAGACTGTGTTGTTTTCTAAAATGTAACCCCTTTAAGGCGAGCCTCAGAGGGCTGACATTCCTTTTCTCTGACTTGTTCTTAGGCGTAGTGCCATGACCTTGTTGTATATAATGAACGTTGCTGCCACAAGACAAAAATGGGTTATTGCAGAGTAACATTTGGGACAAAAAAAAAAATGCAAAAATGAAAGAGAAAATCACATTTTTTCTTTAGATGAAGCAGTGTTGCAGCTTTTTGGCCAGTCTTCAGGCTGAGGTCCCTGACTGCTCTACTGTGAGCTTCACTCAGGAAGAGCCTCAGGAACTTCTGGCCCAGGCCGAGATGCACCAGGCCGGTCTGGACCAGGAGCAGCAGGCCTTAGCGTCCCTGGAGCATCGCCTGGAGCACGCCCTGAGCTTATCCAGTGCCCAAGATCCCAGCAGCCCTGGGCCTGTGGGCAAAACACTGGTGAAGATTAAAGAGAACGTCAGGAGGTAGGATTTGGTTAATATACAAACATAATATTGATTCCATATTTATATCAGAGAAACTGAAGAAACAATGTTCTGCATAGCCTGGAGGAGAGGAACCTGCTGGTGGTAGCTGCAGCCCAAGCAGAGGAGAAAGAGAGACAACATGTCCAAGAGAAGTTAAGAGAGCTGGAGCATCATGTGTCAGGTCTTCTATCCAAGCTGGAAGACTGTTCGAATCAAGGCAAACAACAGGTCAGCTTTTTTATGTTGTACAACCCATAACTTTTTTTTCTAGCAAAGCAGAAGAAGTAATATGTGAAGGAAAGCACAGGTTTTCTAAAAAGATTCAAATTAAGTGTCCTTCGATCTACATTATTTGTAAATATTTGATTTAGTTAATGATAAAATGATGGGTTTATATAAGTTTTTATGTTATGTTTAAGATATCTCCCATTTAAGATCACTTTCCAGCTTCAGTGAGAAAGACGTACAAAGATGTGGAAAGGTTGGATGTTTGTCTCACGGAGCTTCAGTAATTAGATTACAAACTCTTACGTGGTCTTTTCAAATGTTCACTGTCATCTGTGAATAACCAGTAGTACAGTAAATGGTTTACTACAAGTCATCCTCTTGTAAAGATAAGATAAGAGTATTTCAAAGCTTAACTTAACTTCAACCGTTGGATAACTGGATAATAAGTTAAATAAGTTTGAGAAAAAAGACCTTTGAGCTAAACTTTTGACCTGCATAAATCAAATCACTTTGTATAACTTGTACATTTTCTATTCTGACAGGAGCTCAAAAAGGAGTTGTCCACCCAGAAAACAAAGTTAACATGCATCATTGACAGCGTGCAGAGTCGGTACGCTGAGGTCCCAGCTGACATCTGCAGACGCCTACAAGAAGTTCAGCTGTCCGTACAGAAAGCAGAGGAAAAGGTAACGGCAAACCCGGACACAACATATGAATGTCACACGAGCAATCTCTGACTTGAACCCACCTTACTTTGTTTATGTGTGGTGTTTGTGATCGTTGTTTCAGATCATGGAGAGGAGCGACCAGTTTCGGAGGTTGTCTGGTCGAGTGGCGGAGTTGAGTTCAGGACTGGACAGAGTGAAAGCCTTAATGGAGAAGAGGAGCTCAAGTGTTAGTGAGGCTCAAAAAGCACTCAAGGTAATGTGATGTTGATTTATGCACATGAAGATGACATTTGAAGACCTGGATATCAGTCACTCGTGTCCTTTTTTTTTTTTCATAAGCTACATAAATTCTGTTAATTTATCTTTTTTTAATAGACCACACTTTGAATCTCACATACGATTAGAATGAAAGTTGGTCTCTTGTAAAAGTCTGTAAAGGCAAGGTGACTGCTGGTAGCTGGAGGTTGACAAACCTTAAGTAGAAGTTTGTCGGTATTATCAGCAGAATGTTGTAAAGTAAAATGGTCAGTGTTTTACTTTTATGTGTGATATTTTTGGATTCATTTTGCTGCTGGAGATGTTTACGGTGAAGCTCTTTTAACTACTTGGTATACTGTTGGGTCGCTACAAGCACGAGCTCATCATACGTTTGTAGCTTCGCTGTCCTGTGAGAACCATGTATTTCTAAAAAGTCAACTTTTCGTGGACTCAGAAAAACAGGCCTGTTTTCAGATTTGTGGCAATGCATTTTCCAGATAATCCAAGAGGGTTTTTAACGACTTTATTTAGCTTAAGGAGGAGGGAAATTTTAACACATAAAAAGGAACACTTCATCCTCAGTTCATCACAAACTTAAAGCTGTCAGACAAATGTTGTGAAGTGAAAAGTACAATATTTGCCTCTGAGACGCTGTGGAAGTATAAAGTCCTATAAAAAAAAGGACATACTCAACTAAAATTCAAGTACTTTTAACATGTTTAATTGAAGAACAGTACTTGAGCAAAAGTACTTTGTTACCTTCCATCACTGAAGATGTCTGAATGGATGTGTAAACAACTCTTACTCATTGTGGAAGGATAAGACGTGACTATGTGTTGTACACCGTGTTATCCAGCGCGTGTGGGATGAACTGGATGCGTGGCACGGCCGTTTGATGCTCCTGGAGAACGAGGTGCAGGATCTTGCGGAGGAGCAGCCAGATCAAGCTCATCTCCTCATAGACCAGCTCATGCAGCCTCTGCAGTGCTACCAAAACGCAGCCCAGATGGTGGAGCATCACACCGCCTTCCTCAGCAAAGTCAGACATACCGTGTTATGCTCAGGACTACATTAATACCATCTTAAAATTTGGTGATGCCACTAACCGGTTTCTTACTACATCTCTATCAGATTCCTGCGTGTCTTCAGGAGTTGGACGATGTTCTGTACAGAGCCGCCTGCTGGTTAGACGAGGCTCAGTCTTGGCTTAATGCTTCCTGCTCATTCACAACAGCCAAAAGTCTCCAAAATCATGCAAACTCCCTTCAGGTCATTGACTCCAACTAACAAACAAACTTGTGTTGTGCATTTCGGATGATCCATGATAAATAATGAAGCTTTTATGTCTTATGTGTTTCCTATCTATCTTGTATATTTTTCTTTAAAAATCACTATTTTCCTTTGAAAATGTAATTTGATGCCTTCTACCGCAGTAAAGTCTGAATTTAAATCTCTCTATAAATCCCATCTTGTTGAACTTCAGCTGCTGTTGGAAGATTCAGAGAGGATCAGGCACACTCTGCAGGAGTTCAGTCCAGCGCTGGCTGAAATCTCTGCTGTGTGTGACATTAGCTCCCAGGAAAAGAGGCTGGATGACACTGACCAACAAGTCCACACAATGCAACAGAGCATCGTGGAGCCCCTGGAGCATCTGCTGCAGACTGCTGCGGTAAACATTCCAAAAATTCAACAAACATAATACTCTTACTTAAGTTTCTCGTGGTCTGAAATGGCAGTGGCAGGAAACTTGATTTATCCAGATCTAACACAGAAACCCACTTTGATGGTGATCTTCTTTTCAGGTGGTGGAGGCTATGGAGGCTGAAGTGAAGACCATGGAGAAGAACGTCTCAAAGATTAAAGCAATTTTATCCTCCATGGACAACGACAGCATAACTCTGACAGAGCATCTTCACAACCGACAGGTAAAGCACAGCAATTATAAAGCTTATTGACTCAAGTGTTTTTAAGACGTTAGAGAGAAGACAGCACACACAGCGCTTACATGTACGGAATTATAAATGAAACGTGATTTTAAAGCCACTTATTTTTAAGCTTCGCATAATGTGCCACAACTACTTTCTCCACATCAACTAAAATGGAAAATTTGACTATTTAAAAATGTGTATATTATTCTTATTACTTTCAGTAGAGAATGAGTAGAGGCCTCATTTAAATTAAGGAATTTAAAGGAACATCATTTACTAGTGATAGAGCAAACTAACAAAGAATCCATTTATGAAGCTTTTAGCCTAAAGGTTTTTTTCTTTAGAGCGTCTTTTGTTGTTTAGACTAAACCTTTGGACTAACAAAAATGCAAAAGCTGCACAGTTTACTCACATGACATTTCTCGGTTTGTTTGAACCTGAAGGTGATCCAGGCTAACGTGCGGCTAATGAGGAGGACGCTGAAGGAAATGGAGAGGTGCAAAGGAGAGCTTGACCTCCCACAGGGGGCAGAGGAGAACCTGGTGGTCTTCGTCAGAGTCGGACCGCTCCAGCAGCAGCTCGAGGATCTGGAAGAACTGTCCCAGCAACAAGTTTCACTGCTGGAGGTACAGTATAATATGTCAGCAAAATGCCACTGCACATAGAAAAATACTGAAACAAGTCAGTTACTGTAGGAGAGAAGGTGATTGGACATGGTGTTTTATTCATGCACATACCTGCAGGTTTTATCTGGTTACTCAAATGGCTTCACTTGATAGTAAACTGGAATGAAATAAAGGAAAATAAGAACATTTGTCAGTATAAGTAAACTTGGCTATTTGGTGTGTTAAAGTTTGCAGCTTTCGCCTTTTGTTCCTCACAGGTGACAAAACCATGTAGAAATATCCCGTGGGGCAACCAATATTTTTATTTCGGTCACATTTATCAGTGTTTTCTCGGTTTTAAAGAACGCCATCAAGGAGGAAGAAGCCAGTACGACGTCCGCATCCAACACTCCTGTGGGCGTACAGCAGGTATAAGATCTCTGCTTAAAAACACTGTATTTTCTAATTCAACTTTGAAAATAAAGTGTTAAATTAAATAATTCTTCAAGGAAGTCAGGCTTCCATCTGTTATTTGGGATTAGGTGAACCTGCCTGAAAAATGCAGTGTCCATCCTACTGGGCTGTGAAGCTCAAAACAATCCTGGAAATTAATACTGTAGTTCAGCTTCTGGGGTGTTTGTCTCTGCATGCAGCTCAAAGTTAATTTCAACAAAAAGTAATCATGATAAAAACCAAACACCACACTTACATCTCCATTAAAGGTATTGTTAGGGAGGCAAGATTAGCAGGACCCTTGTGCGACACAAACCATAAGAGTTTTATTTAGCAATAGAGGAGTTTTATTGGCGGCAACGTTTGTAGTTTTGAGTTGGTTGTTCCCTGGGATTCCTGGGACTGGAGGGCTGAGCGGAGACGAGACCGGGGCGGACTTACAGGCTGAGGTGGAGTATCCTCATGGCCAGGGACGGAGTGACAGAGAGCTGGAACAGGCAGGACTGAAGCTGGTGGAGCAGAGCGAGGTCCAGGGCAGGAGCACGGACCAGGCTACGCAGGTGTGAGAGTCAGGAAATCTAAACACAGGAAGAAAGTCAGTGAAGCGAAGCAAAAGCAGGCTAAGGTAGCTAGTTTACAGAAGGCAGCGTACCACATGCGGTGAGTGGAGGAATGAACCAGGCTTTTATCTGGGAGAGACGTAGGTGGCTTGATTGAAGGATGAGCTGCAGGTGTGTGATCGGGGGATGGACCAGAACTCCAGATGAACAGAAAGACAGACACAACAGAAAGGGGGAGGGGGAAAAGAAATACCAGAAACCAAGAAAGGCAAAATAAGACTACAACCCTGACAGGTGTTTTTAGTATTGTTTCTAGTAAGAGTTTTGTTTTTAGCTTTAACAGTTTCTGAAGCCTCAGAAAAAGCACTCAAATTTGTCAGGGATCACGGTAAATGCATGCATGATTAAAAGAAATGTGTGTACACTCATATTGCTTATAAGGGTAACAATCCCCCAAGTATGTTAAAAAAATATAAAACACGGGATAAAAGAGTGAGTGGAGCCATTACAAAGAAATGTGATTAGTTTTCTTGATTTTTGATCAGTTTTCACCTTTTATTATTACGAAAAGCAGGAAGCTTTTGAGGTGTCTAGTTCAGAGGAAGAGGAGGAAGATGATGAGTGTTACCACTCGTCATCCTCCGACACTCTAACATGCAGTATCCCAGAGGTAAATTTGTTAAATAATTACATCTTAGAATAGCATGCTTCTGGGTACTACTTTCCCAGGTTTTTATTCCAAGATGTGACATCTTGGAATAAAAACCACTGTCGCTCATTTTCTTTATTCTATTGTTTTTCTTCTAAATTCTCACACCTGAAGGAATAAGAAGCTTTTCACAAAATTCATTTTTTTTTAATTAAACTGAAATTTAGAGGCTCCTTCTCTAATTTCTTCTCCTTCACTTATATTTTAATTCACTTAACAGTTTTCAGCTTTACTGTCACTTCTATCTCTTGTGAGCTCTGCATGCAGGATTTAAGCAGATCTTTGCAAACACTTCAGCATGTTTGATATGAGGCTGTGTGATGCAGCCAGTCCTGCTGCCTGTTAATCCACTCTGGCTCCGTCAGAAGCAGCTGCTTGAAACACGTCGCTCCTCAGGAAGCTGTCCTTTCATACAGACACTCTGACAATGACACTCTGCATGCATATCTATGTGTGAACATGTGTGTTGGACTTGCAGTTTGTATATTTATCATTCAACCCATGTGTTAGGACCCAGAGGAGACGCTCAGCGCTGCAGACGTGGAGGGCACTGCTGCATTTGAGCCACTCACAGATGTTAAGGTAACATTTTTGACACATAAATATATATATTAGTGTGTTTATTACCTCACAGTTACCACACATACTTTGCTATCAAGAGAAAATTTAGTGAAATGTTTCAAGAGAGACTGATCATTTAGAGTGAACTTTTTTCCTTTCAGGCGATGTCTGTTCAGGCATGTTCTGAAGTGGATATAAGCCTAGAAAGTGCTGAAACTGGGCTTTTGCCTGTGAAGCCTGGGGTCGATACCAAAGAGTCCAGATCTGACAATGTAGAAACTAATTTAATAGCAACGAAAAGCAGACAGGATGATGGAGCTGATGTTGGCGACGCTTCACAGTCTCATCAGGCAGCAGCTGCTGTGGAAGAAACACGACTCATCCCCGCTAGGCCTGTAACTCCATTTGCTGCAGCCACTGCATCCTTTGAGATTACAGACGAGGAAGATGAACAACCACTGTTATCGACAGCTCCCAGTCAGGATCTGGTCAGTGCCTATAGGGAGAAAAAGAAAAACAACATTCCATTGTTAAAAGGGCAATTTCCAGGTTAAAAATATGTTGATCTGTCAGTTATGTAAAGGGAACAGTAAAGTTTGATTAATTATACATGTACTAACTAAAATGATGACCCTGATTTATATGTTATTTTTCTACAACCAAACACTAGACAAGAGAAACTCATAATCTTTAGTGATTTATTTACTTTTTTCACCGTGTCACCATCCAGGAGACTCTAAATGGGTCGAAGGAGCAGACTGAAGGAGCAGAAAAATCCCAACAAGACCAAAAGTCCCTGGAAGCACCAGTCAGGTGAGATGCACTCAAAGAATTCAAATCTCAAGTTCATTGAAATCTTTACCGCTCACATGCACCTGCATGCCGAGTTGGACATATTGTATGTTGCTGTATTCATGTCGGCATTTCCATGGTTCCTTACACTGCACAGACACGAAGACGACGACGAAGAGCAGCAAAAATGGAGTCAATTGTGCACACAGATCTCCCAAAAACTGACCACTCTGCAAAAGGTCCAGGAGGAACTTCAAACGACGGTCAGCTCAGGACATGGATGATTCTTCACATCCTTGTCTTCTTCACTTTGAAACACACATTTCTATTTTGTGCTGTGTTTATTTAGGTTCCAGAAAGGGAGATGGCATCGACTGGATCTGCTTCTGCTGTTCTTCAACAGGCACATGAGTCCAGCTCAAAGCTCAGACAAATAGTACAAGTATGTACAATATCTGTGGCTTAACATTCTTATAGAGAGAGCATTATCAGTACTATTTATTACTGTTACTGATTTTGATGACTTTCTGAATGTTACACATTTTACCTTGAAATGATACAAACTTTTATTTCATGATATTAACTTCCAAAAGAACCTAGATGCTCCTAAAATCACAAAAAACCACAGAATATGTTGATCATGCCTTTGGTCATTTCCCAGGTGAACTCAGCAGACGGTTCAGGTGTAGAGAAAGATTTGTATGAGGCTCTGCACAGGGTCTTCTTCTGTCTGGACGCTTTGACTGACTTTCTGTTGACCCCTGTCGGCGCTGGTGAAGATGACCCCCAGCTAAGACTGCTGCAGCATGAGGTGACGCTATAATATAATGCAAGGACACACACATCATACACAACGCACTGTATGGGTGGGTCAGCATTTCACACAACCTGCTGTATTAAAAAAGTTCAGAGAATGGTCTTTATCCAGTCAGCAGTAAAGTCATTGTCGTTTTCTTTCTACCTCTCTTGATTTCACAGCTCCGGTTGTAATGTTCTCCTGTTTTGGTGCTTGTTTCCATCCTGTGTAGTGTGTATCAGCTGAGATGGTGACTCTGACTGAGCTGCTGAATAACGTGGAGTCACTGGAGAACAGCCCTGCACTTTTGAGGGATAATGCGAACGCTTCTCTCTGTGTCACCAACCTTCAGGACTGTCTACGTACAGCCCAGCTGGTTGTTGGACAGTCCCGCAATCAGCTCCTCACACATCTGGGCCTCACAGACCAACATCAGGTTTGATACAGAGCTTAGTCAGAGAACAAAGAAAAACCTACTTTTTACTTTGCTCAAGGGTCGAGGGCTTATTCTAAACTCAAAATGTCTCTTTTTTTAATGGCAAGGAAATAAATTAAATGGCATCAAAATGATATGTGCATGGGATCCAAATGTCTCCCACAATGTCTGAACCAAAGCAAACTATTTTTTCTCACCCAGGAAGTCTCCTTGAAGCGCCTGTGTGTTGAGGATGACTTTGATCTGGGACAGAGTGAGATGTTCCAGAGTCTAAAGAACGCTCTTGATTTGAAGGTACCTAGCCCATACTGTGCACCGCTTTGGATCTGTTCTACTTAGTTAGTTTTTTGTATTAAAATGTTGATTGTCATTATTTATAGTCTTCATTGGCACAGCCTCTATCAGGTCTGAGATCAAATAAACGTAGCATTAACTGACCCAGAATGGTAACGTCTCGGGTATGGATGTAAATGAATTAAGCAGAGTGAGCTTGAAGTTGAACTGGTCCCTTAAACGCGGCCGAGGATTTTCTTTGTGTAACTTCAGCCTCGGCTAAATCTGACTGGGTTTCAGATTCATCAAGGTCTGCGTTTAGGTTTTGTGTGCGCATTTGTTCGTAGTTTTTCTTCAACTGACTCACTGTGTAGGAGGAGGAGATCACGTCGTTTCCTGGCAAGTGGTTTGTGGACTCTGTAACGAATGAAGTTGATCCAGCTTAGTGTATTTATTTGATTTATTTAACCTTTATTCAATCAGGAAGTCCCTTGAGAATAAACTCGAGAGCTGGCCAAGTGAGCACACCTTTACCTACAAAATTCATAAAATCAATCATGACAAAGACATATAAGATATAACACATTAAGGCAGACAAGGGAAGAAACATGAGACTAAATCCAGCTAGGAATAGCAGTTACACTATTCAATAACATGTCTTTTTGTCAGAGTTTAAATAAGCATAATTAAGTCAAATTACAAAAATGTACTTTATTACAGTAATGAAAGTTATTGTGATTCACTATTTCCATCTCTGGTATTAAGGCTTTCTACTGAACTATAACACTAAATGTAGATAAGATAAAAAGACACGGCCCATTTACCATTTCTGATTTCAATGACACATGAAAAATAGCTGTATTTTTCATGTATTTCGGGAAAAATAAAATGAGTAAAAGCAACAATTTATTTTGTCGTAATAGCTGATAGTTGTCCTAATTCTAAAGTAGAAATGATACAAATTCAGAGTAGTGTTAGTTTCCTTAAACTTTGTGCTTCAACCGTTTCTTTCTGCAGTGTGTGTTGGGCCGACATCTGAGAGAGAGTCCAGGGGAAAAAGCCAAGCTGCAGGAAGCTTCCCAGTCATTGCTTCAGGGGATAACTCGAGTCCTGGAACTGGGTGAAGAGTGCACAACAGAGGGCCAGATGAGCAAAGTGCACAAGCGCAGCCAACTTCAAGACATTCTCTGCAGGCGCAAGGTATCTCCCTGTGCTTTCAGCAACTTCAACAGGAAAAGCTGCTTCATCGTTTTGAACATAATCCTGAAACAACCTCAAAACGGCTCATAATTAGAGTCACAGCTGAAAATGTTAAGACTTCAATTACGCCCTGTGTTTATTTGGGTTTTTTCGCCTCACTTGTGTTGTAAATCTGGTTTTGTGGTCATTTAGAGGCTCCTGCAGGTTCTTGGGTCTCAGTTGGCTTTTGCACAGCATCTCTTCCAACACGAACCAGAAGCCCTGAAGTGCCAAGAGGATGACTGGGTACAGCTGGGAGTCAGGGCCGGAGCTCTGCAGCAGCAGGCTTTGGAAGAGGAAGTGACCTCTCAAAGGAGGCTCCAGGTTTGTAGCCTGCATTTGCTGAAGGCCATATGAATTCGTACACGTGCATTTTTCTTTCGGAGCGTCTTTGTTGGTGGGTTTGTGCACACAAATGAAATGTAAAAATAGATGTGTATGTTTGGATGCACTGTAGGAGTGGGCGCTGTGGGAGAATAGCTGTGGTGAAGTGGGAAGGCTGCTGGTTGAGTGTGAAGCCTTCGTCAGCGGTGGGGAACCAGAGGGAAAGGATGATGAGTTTAATGTACAACAAAGAATAGATGCCTGCCAGGTAAATGGACTGTGCTTGTTTTTGTTCTTGTTTTCTAATCAGACCTGAAACCCTTATAATTTATTCCTATTAAAATATATATGCAGCTTTGGAAGTAATTATTGGACCAGCGTGAAAGGTCAACATTTGTCATAAAGTGACATAAAGTGTAAAATCTGTAAATTCAGTATAGACATAAGTGGTGTTTAAATTAATCACAACAATAACCAAATTTAAGAACAACTGATGCTGGAAAACAATCTAGAAACAATTCATATTCCAAGACCAGAATGTCAAAAAGTCAGTTGAAGGGCTGTTATGAATAAAAAAAAATAAAATCACAGGTGGTTTAAAAATTGTTTCCAAAGACGGTTTATCGAGGCCACGTTTAATTAATTAATTGAAGAACACTGCCCCTGCCGATTTGAACTTAATCAGTAACTCCTAATGGACCATCGTTAAAACACAAACAACACCTCTTTCTGACCATATTCAGGTTAAAAAAATAATCTTGATTTTCCTCAAAATGAGCAAACGTCCAAGCTGAGCTGAAACATTAACACAAAACATATCTTATTTAATCAAAAAACGGCCTTAATATATTTTTGTTTCCTCTCAGTGGCCTCTCCTGGGCTCTGTACATTAGGATTATATGTCCTCACATCATCTGTCAACCTGCTCGTAAATCTCTTTGTCGTTTCGAACGTTTTCCCACCGCGTTGAGGAAACATAAAGCGTAAACTACACACAGTGCACACGGGATGGGTGAAAGCCAAACGCAAAACATTTTGACACGACTCACGAGTCTTTTCTATAGTTATCTCTGCGGCACATTTACACATTTACTGTACATTTATTTTAATGTGTCACATTATGGAAACACCTTAGTGTTAACAGTTTAGGAGTGACTTAAAAAAGTTCTCAAACTCAGCTGCCTCACATGTTCAGAAGTCACTGTCAGACATAAAATGATTGATATTTTAGACCACTTTGCCTATCTTTGCCATTTCCTTCTATAGTTGTAATTTTGTCAATGACGTAACTCAGATTGGATGAGAAAAACACATTTGGGTTTGAAGAGAGATCAAGAGAACAGTTACATAGGAGTGGATAAGAGTCAGGAGAGGGTGATAATTTACTTTGGTTTTTTTTCTCATTCCTTTTCTTTCTACTTTCTTTTAATTTAATCTCTCTCTTATCTGTCACCTCTGCCAGTCATTTAAATTACATTTACCATCCCTTTTTTCCTCTCAGCAAACCCTGGCCCAGCTGGATGGGAGCAGGGCGACTTTAGGACAGCTCCTGGATCGGGGAAATGCACTGCAGACGGCTTCGGTCGGCCAAGCAGGAGGCGCTCTGGAGCTGCGATGGCGGAGCACCTACGGGAGGACAGAGCAGGAGATTAAACGCTGCAGAGAGATCCAGGACAGCTGGGCCAGGTGGGACAGGTTCAAACAGAACAACTTCTCACAAAAGCCAGAATATGATCCTCTTCAGAAGACTTTTTAAATGTCTAACAGTCAAGCCAGGCACGTTTCATTTTTGACAAATTACTGTATTCCTGTCTGGAACGACCACATAAGAGATTTTGCATAGAGACAAAGTAATTGACAGGGTTCACATCAGCCAGAGCTATAAACCAGTATTATAAAGACTATAATCTTTAAATTAAAAATCTTGCGTGTTGGCTTCCATTCTTTGCCAAAGCTTTTTTTTTAGATGATAATCTTGTAGGATTTCGATAAGCCAGCAGTAATACATTTAAAGGCCCTTATAATAACATGTGGTAATACTGTGTGGCTACATTTGGTAATAAAGTGTAAAATATTGTCTGATTATCACATGCAACAGTGATTCTTAAATCCACATAAGATGTTGGCACCTGCTCTAATCTTTTGTTCACACAGCCTTGGTTGTAATTGGTGAACATTCCCGACATCAGAGTTTCAGTGCTGGATCCACACCTAAGTGCTTCCCTCACTCAGTTTGATCGAGGTGCAGTGTTCTGCCCCGCTGGATGAGCTATCTGTGTCTCCTCCCCACAGATTCCAGACAAACTGTGCTTCAGTCACTGAGTGGCTGGTTGGTGCCAACAAACACCTGCGAACATGGTCTGATCTGGCCGACACGTCCGACCTAAAACAGGAGTGTGTTCACGGCAGTTTGATCGAGCTTCTGGTAAGTGTCTAAAATGTGCTCAGCTCGCTTCACAGATTCTATGTGGGATTCACGTAACATGCGCTGGAAGCCAAGTTGGTATTTACCCACCTTAGTATTTTGATGAATTGCGTATGAACCTTAAATCGGATGCGTGTGGCAGGAAATTTGCCTTTAGCATAAGGAACCACGCCAAACCTTTATAAAGGGCAGCAGAGTAAAGTGCCAACGCAAACCAACAAGCCACTGCAATTTGGCACTTTATGTTAAATTAAAATTAAATAAAAGGTAATCTAAGGGCACCAAAAAAGGAAGAAATAGAAACTTAGGTTAATGATGCTTTGTTTAGAAAAAAATGTCTTATTTTTAGGTGTGAGCTGTGGGGTCACAGGTCAAGAAAGGCGCAAAGTGAGAGATCACTAATGAGGATAATGCTGTATGTGCAGAAAGAACTGGTTTGTGACTTTGTTTGTTCTGAACATGGATGTGAAAAACGGTTGTCTGTTGGCAGGGGTACAATTACAAGCAGGTATACTTTCATTATACTGATAGTGTGTTTTGTGGATGACTTTGATCTGGGATGGAGTGAGATGTTCTCACGTCTAAGGAACGCTCCTGATTTGAAGGTAACCAACCCTACAGTAAACAGTTTTGTGTGTTACTGCTTGTTTTCATGTGTTGCAATGAAAGGCTTGGTAAATGTATGTCTTAAGGCATTCTTCGTGAACTGTAATATTAAATATAATATTAGGTTACAAAGAATGGCTTAATTGAAGTGCTGTTAAATGGTTTGCACCAAGGATTAAGATCAAATCTGTGCATGCGCTCACAATTCATGTGTGAGGTCCAGCGTCTTTGCATTTTAAAATGGAGCTGATTAAAGAGTTTGACATACACAACAAATCTCTAACCTTTTCCATCAGGACTTCTCCATGGAGGTCGGATCCATGTCAGCCCAGAAGGGGTCCGCATCCAGGAAAGCCACCCAACTGCTCCACCTGAGGGAAGCTGATTGCCCCAATCTCAGAGCTCAGCTTGGCAAACTGGACGTCAAGTGGAGCCAAATGACCTCTGACTTATCTAAGATTCAAGAAAAGCTGCAGCAGGTGCAGTACCAGCAAAAAAAATGTCTTTCTCCGCTGGAAAAACACATTAGATATGAGAACTGTACATGTACTGCGTGTGTTAGAGGAATAGTTTCACTGTGGTTTAATCATCTTGAATAAATTCTGCAGTGGTCACAATCACCTGTAGCACATTTCGTACATACCAGCAGCTTTAATAGTGGCTCTGCTTTGCCATCAAAATCCCCGATTTGTAGACATTGCTTCTTTCCAACTCTACAATTACTTAAACTGTACTGGTCCTGCTGTTCTTCAAAAATAATTAGCCATCGAGAAATCTTCTCCAGTGAAGGGAGTGTAAACTTGAACCTTGTGGAAATCAGTTTTGGGGTGATTGAGGACCGGGAATTTGGGAGGACTTAGAGAGGAGGAGAAGGACAATTTTAATTTTCTCTCGCCATTTATCACCAACGAATGGAGACAGCCATTCAACATTATAATAATTAAATCGAATTGGTATTGTCAGGCTTGGCAGATGGTGCTGATGGAAATCACCACATGAGAGCAACACAAAGAAATTCTCTAGAGATTTTATATTTTGTACAGTAACAAAGGTTTGACTACAGTTCCACACCTGTGCAGTGTTTCTGATATTTTCTGTATGATTACCTCGTTGGATAAAAAAAAATGATGAAAAAGTCGAGAATTAATGCGCATTTGTTCTCCGTGTTGTGTCTGTTAGCATCTGCTGGCAGCTTGGCCACCGTTGGACCTGCTGTCTGACCTGGAGGACTGGCTCAAGAAGCAAGAGACACGACTGAACAAAGAGAAAGAGGCGATCGTCAAGGCCGAAGATGCTGCTCAGATCAATGGAGTCCTACAGCACTACCAGGTACTGAAGTTACTCCTGTCAAATGTGACGTTACACCATTCACTCCTCCAAATTTAGGAGTACATCAGCATACTGCTCTTACTGGTCTTTTATGAGTGTGTGTGTCTTGACTCCCCTCCATGAATCGCCATCTTATCGCAGTGGTGGAGGTTTGAGTGCCCTGGTGATCCTGAGAGCAATGTTGTTGGGGGCAACTTGCCCCTAGTAGGGTCTCCCAAGTCAGGTTAGTCCTAGGTGAGGGCCCAGACTAAGTGCAATTCCAACGACCCCTGGGAGAAAGAAAACAACAAACCAAGATACCCCGTCCAGGACAGGGATACTGGGGTCCAGCCCTGCAGCCAGATCTGGGACGTGGCTGGGCTCGGTCTGTATGACGCCGGACTGCCCTCGTGTGGGATGACCCATAGGGGTCCAGTGCTTTGTAGATTGGACAGCAGCTGAAGGAGCCTTAGTGGTCCAATCCCTGGCTGCCAAAACTGGCTTTGGGGACAATGAACATTACCTCTCTGGAGGAGAAGAAGCCTGAGCCTGTCTGTGATGCCCACCTCAACGCAAATCCACTCTGGAGTTGGTCTTGAGAGCAGCAAACATGGGCTGATGTTGGAGTTTTCCCCGGTGAACGAGAGGGTTGTTTTCCTGCCTTTACTTTGGAGAATGGGCTCTGACTGTTTGCACCGAGCACCAGTTCAGAGTACCCGGCCTTCTTGGAGTCCTTGGGTGGGTTGCTGGAAGACGCTTCCTCTGTGGACGCCATTGTTCTACTAGGGGACTTCAACACTCACATGGACACCAACAGTGAAACCTGGAGGGGCAACACTGGGAGGAAGGGCCTGAAAGATCTGAACCCAAGTGGTGTTTTGTGCATTTGTGCATATGGGTGTTCATAAGTACACTGCAGGCCGTAGGTCACTGTTCGACTTTGTAGTCGTATCGCCAGATCTGCGGCCGTATGTCTCGGACACTCGGGTTAAGAGAGGAGCCAAGCTGCCCACAGCAGCAGAAAAGGGTGGATGTATAGATGGATGAGTTTCTGTAGTCACTTCTTTACATTTTCTGTTACTTCAGGAGTTAAAGGCAGGCATGGATAATGGGCAGCTCCTTCTTGATTTCCTGTGCCAGTCTGGGCCTCAGGCTGTGGGAGTGGATGTCCAGGCTGGCCGCTCTGAACGAACGCTTTTCGCAGAGCAACTTGGTGCCCTGAGGCTGCGCTGGCTGGACCTCCATGGGGAGCTGGAGAGTCAGGTCTGTATGTCAGCTATTTCATATACTCTACTAACTCTAGACTCTGAAATAAAACGACCAAGCTGTAACATCTCTGTTTTTATGGTCAAATCTTTTTTAAACTAGGCTTTTGAAGTATATGTGAAATCTGAAACAGAGCTGATCTAACAATGCAAACTAGTTCAGAGTTGATTTCTATAAAGTAGAAGCATCTGAAGAAATACTGACTTTATATTATTATTATAATATTGGCTGAAGGATTGATCTGTTACTGAACATTGAACACCCATTTTAACATTTTAACAAGTGTGTAAATTCAGTTTAACTTATGCCAACAACAATGGAAAAAGAAATGAAAAGAAATGAAATGAAATGGACAAAACCAAAAGTAATTTTCCAGTTTTGACTTCTGTTTCAACACTGTTTGGCTTCACTCCCTCAGATTAATGGAGCTGAACAGATGTATCACACTTGCACAGACAGAGAGAGGAAGTTACAACATCTTCATAACTTAACAGAGCAGCAGAAAAAGAAAGTCAATCAGTGGAAACGGCCCATCAGTCAAACTCTGGCCCATAAGGCTCTGCTAGAGTGGGAGGTACAGTAACAAGATTCATGACGGTGTTTGTTTGTGCAGTCTTTCCTGACTTGCCGTCCTCAGATCTGTATTTATTTTTCAGGCTGCTGCGGCCAGAGTGAAGGAGGTGACTGAAGCTGTACAGGAGGTGAAAGCCACACATTTACAGGCTGAACAAGAAAAAGAGCACACGAGTGACATGCGCTTCTCTGAACAGACAGAGACAGTCAGTCGTGTCTGTGAGGATCTTACTCAACAGGTAACAGTAAATCTGTCGCTACAATCAGAGATTAAAACCAATAATTCCCAGGAAAAAGTGAATAGAAGTCATGGTTGCGCAGAAAAATGAAACATAAAGTAACCACCAGGGTTATTGTAGTTAATGAAAACTAAAACTAGCTGTGAAAAAATAATGTCATCACCTGACATTTTAAAAATATGAAAACTAAATGAAAACTACAATAAACAAAGGCAACCTCCTTGATTTGCATTTACACAATACGGGACCTTTAGTGAGGAATAATTTTGTAAATTGTACTTGTATGTCAACTGTAAACTGTAAATTGTACTGTATGTCATGTATTCTTTCATCCTAACTTTTTCAGCTTCTATAAATCAAGGATTTATCTCACAATACCTGGGAAAAACTAAAACTAAAACCAACACTAAAACTAAACTAAAACTTGTCAATTGCTCAACCAAAAACTACTTGTACTCTCTAAAACTAAACTAAAAACACACAAAACCCACCCAAAAGGAAGATGATCCGACACATTTACAGTAATTTATCAAGATGTTTAAAGCACTTGGCTAAAAACATGGTGGTTAAATAAATGAAAGCTACTAAAAAGTGTCTTTGAATGTGACGTCAGACTTTATCCTTTTTTTCCTTGGTGGTATTCTGCAGATGGAAGCCCTGAAACCAGCTCTACAACAGACTGTAGAGGAGTGGAGCTGTGTTGAGAGAGACCTGAAGGAGATGTCTCTGCACATCACAAGGCAGCGCTGTGCTCTGCAGCACCTGAGAGCTCCTCTGTTCTCACTGAAGCAGGCAGAAGGACATCTGCACCACCTCCAGGTGAGCAAATCAACACCGACCATGTGCACAAGCTGGAAAAAGCTTTACTGCTATAAGAAGAACTAGAAACACTTTATTTTGTCAGAGTTATCGTTGAAATGTTCTAGTAGTTTTTCAGTGAAACTCTGTAAGAAATTCCGTCCAGTCTGGAAGGCCTGAGAGGAACGCTTTTACTGCAAAACAGCAAGTTTTGGAACTTTGAAGTAGTTTTGACAGATTCAGTAAAGCTGCAGGCGCTCACGGGTGTCAAGTCATCTGTCATTTTACTTTGACAAAGTCACCTCTGAAGTTCTAATGTGTGTTTTTTCTGTGCACAGCAGCTACAGGTGAAAACCAGAGAAGGGGAGGAGCTTTGGGTGGCAGTGGACGAGTGCTGTCAGAGGCTTGTGAAGGCTCTTCATGGTCCAGCATCACAGGCACTTATTGATGAAATGGAAAGAGAACGGAAACGGTCAGTGGCTTAAAATCTCCAAAAGAGAATCAGTGGCTTGAAGTCAGACTATCAATAATAAGTTAGACAAAGGACGGTAAAGTTTAGGAATGAATGAATGAATGAATGAATAGAAAGTTTGGGTCTGGATGCGTACATATACACCTAAAGAAAAAAGATCATGAATCACAAGAATCTAAAGGGGATATACTAGAGTAACACAGGGGAGCTCATTTACCTAAAGTCTAACTAAGGATCCATATTCATTCCAAGAATTCCTGCAGCTTTTACACTTTTCTCGTTGAAGCCAGTCTAATGTAATGTGTTTACCGTGTCTCAGGTGGAAGGACGTTCTGCAGGATGTGAAGGAGGAGCACATGAAGGCTGAGGAGACACTCACTTTGTGGCAGGAGTACACTAACCTCTCTGAAACCTGCTCCCATCACCTGCAGCATCTGTGGCCACGGTGGGAGAAACTGTTAAGTCCTTCACCTCAGCAGGACGCACAGGCCATGGTTCAGTCAGTGGAGGTGAGTTCTGGTGGTTTTGTTAGCAGTCCGGATGCAACGCTCCCTCTCTGTCTTCCAGAAAAAGTGAAAAAAGTTTAGTTGGTCAGGTGGAGTTGTGACATTACGACATGTTGCCGTAACAAAAGAAATAGTTGTAAATTAGAAGGCAAATTCAACCTTTTTTTTGTTATCTACTGCTTCGTACTCTTACACCAGGAGTCGTGGTCGTTTCTTCAAATAAATGCTCTAAATGGCAATATTTCTATTTTGAATTTCGGAGAAATGTTGTCAGTAGCGTCGAGAATAAATAAAACTGTTCATTTTACTGAAACACATACCTATAGTATAAACAGTAAAACCGGTGGTTTCTTAATTTTTTCCAGAGCTGTATATATATATATATATATACATATATATATATGTACACAACTATGTAAATACACACCAAGATGTGCGTATCCATATACATACACATTCATATCAGTCCATAATGATTCTGCCCTTTTCAAGGTAATTTTCTGGTCTTTCCTTTTTTTTAAAATACGGGGTCACTCCCTTGTTTTGTTTGATGTTAATGTGAACATACCGATAAACATAATTTGTTCCATTTGGCTTGACAGCAGCGTAATAAGCAAACTAATGACACTTAACATGAAGATGATTAAAACTTACCACATTTGCGCTTGGTGAAGTTTTTATGGCATTTCATTGAAACTACTTATTGTTCAGCCTTGTTATCCAGTTCTTCTTTTGGAATTATTAAATTGCCTGCTTGTTGGGTTTGACTCGGAGCGTATGGCTTTAGATTCAAAATTTAATTAAATGTTTTTCTGAACAACCGGTCCGCTGTTCTTGGAAACGAACAGACTGCATGCACTCGTAGGCAGAAATATCAGTGAGGGTTTGTTCATTCATCCGAGCTTCTGTACTTCTGTGTAGTGCGGATGCTTCATTACGTGACTATAAAAGGAAAAAAAAACTTGAGGGCTCTTTTAATGTTTTTTTGACCTTTTTGGAAAATGCATTTTGGGATACTTTAGTCAGAAACATTTGTGGAAAACAACATTTTAGCTCTTTTAGAGGAAAAGAACAGCTACCCACATGTGATCATGACATGTTTGAGGAACAACCATGATTGAAAATGAGTCTCAAACTGTTAAGAGTACTCTATGAAATTAAATGTTCCAGCAAAAAATGCACACTAATAACAGTTAATTAATCTGTATGAGTTAAAATAGCTTTTACGATCATGCCATTGCTCCATTTATACCCTCCTCTTGTCATTCCTCCATTTAATTGGTCATGTTTTGTCTCGTTTACCAATGCCAGAAATTGCAGGATGAAGCTGAGAGTGTGCAAAGCAATGTGGGAAATGTGCTGGCCGCCTCAAAGCCTCTGATTAGACGACTAGAGCCACTGGCCAGTAGTCTAGTCCAATCACAAACCAGGCTCCTGTCACGTGAGGCTCTGCTGCTGAGCCAGGCAATGGCAGCGAGAAAGAAAAGTCTTCAGGTGAGAAAATAAGTTGAAATATCTCGCAACGTTAGATGCAAGTTTTGTCTCCTGATGAATTAGACGTTGTTTCCCTCACATTTCTGTGTCTGCAGGAGGATTTAGAGCAACAGAAATCCTTTCAGACTTCTCTGGAGTCCCTTGTGAATCAGACCCAGGACGTAGAGCGCAAACTGAAGGCCGGTGTGACTGACCGAGACTGTGTGAAGGTTGGTCAGAGCTCCTGTTGCTCCTGAATGATCTTTTCTGTTCCCTGTTCAAATCCAAAGCTCTGCGATCATACGCTACTCCCTGATCATGGACTGTTTTTTGTTTTTTTTGTTTGTTTGTTTTTGTGATTTCTCGGATGTGTAGCAGGTTTTCTCAGAACTTGGCGATCTGTTTCCATCCCTGGTTGACGTCAGTGAGATGAGTGCCTGTGTAACCCTTAGCAACCAGGAGGCAGAGAGGCTGCACATGCTCAGAAGGCGATGGATGGAAACCATGACTCAGACATGTGACATGAACAGGTGAGAAAGATAGTAAAGATGGAAAGATAAATTCATTTTTTTTATAGTTTTATTTTTCAACAATACTTAAGCTGTCCTCATTTAATACCATCAAGACAATTCCAAGGTTTAATTTCTAATCTTATTGATTTTTAATTGCTCTTGTTGTTAATTTGATTGTTGTTTTTCATTGTGTTTATTTCCTTATGGTTGATTTGCGCATTGTAACTTTTGTACCTGATATAGCAAATGGTTTTTGTTTTCTTTTATTCTTTTTATTACTATCAAGTTGTGCCTGCATTTATTTTATGCATCACTGAATGAGGGATCACAGTTTAAAAATACATGGAAAATGACAATAACAAACAGTACCGTGTATATAGTGCAGGGAGAGGCAGGAAATCCACTGGGCTTATTTGAAGCCTTCGCCTAAATAACGTTGAAATTAAAAACCCCGTTAAAAGTTGTAGAGAACACAAAATGAACAGGCGGAAAATCACATGGCTATCTAAAAATGATGGCAAATGATTGGAACAAAATATAGATCATAACAGCAACAATAGCAATAAACATAGAAAAGAAAAAAATAAATAAAACATAGATACATGAACTACAACACATTGTAAAAAATGGTTACAAAAAAGTAATTTCATAACTTCTTTCTGAATCTTAAAATTAGAAGAGTGAAGATCTTAATATTGATGAGTTGAGTAAATCCATAATATCTGCAAATTGAAGTTCAAGACATGTACTCTTATTAATAACATAACGTTATTAATTGGATGTAAAAGTCACTACTGATGAAGATTCAGTCATTTTGAGGAGAGCTTTGTTATGGTGTAAAAGCAGACTGCTGGGGTATAACTTTTTCTTGCTGCTCTTAACAGAAGGCTTCAGGCTGAGCATCAGCATTCACAGGACTTTGAGGAGAAGTGCAAGACCCTGACGTCCATCCAGCAAAAACTGGAGCGAGAGTCGACAGCCAGAAAACCCGGAAGCTTCTCCGGCCTCATAGAGATATTGAGTGTCCATCAGGTGCAAAATGTTCCTACGATTCCTTACAGTTCTGTCATTTTTAAAGACATTAAGGTTTGACAGATGAAATCAGTATTTGATGTCACATCATAACTTAAACAATAAAGTTAACTCAGCAATAAATCTCATTTGTTATTGTGAAGCAAGAGCTGGTCCTACCAGTGATTAGGCTGAACTTCAAATACCGAGGAAATGCCTTAACTGCCCATGTGCTACTAGACGATAGCTGGTGAAAAAGCTATATTTGCAAATAAAGGCATGAGGTAGCTGAATTAATGGCCCCATGGCAGGACATTAGACAGCT
>JAPQRN010000017.1:6316099-6342830 GCA_037367275.1 Coranthus polyacanthus | reverse complement strand
TGGTGAAAAAGCTATATTTGCAAATAAAGGCATGAGGTAGCTGAATTAATGGCCCCATGGCAGGACATTAGACAGCTCAGCTTTAAAGTAATCATTTAACATTGGTATCATTACTCTGCTAATGATGTCTAAAAGTACAAAGATAAAAAAAGGCACATCCCAGCTACTAATGTCATATTCTCTTCCCATGTTACACCTCATTGCTACAGAGGCTCCAGGCTGAAATAATGATCGGACATCAGCTTCTGCAGGGACTTCTCTGTGATGCAGTAAAGTCGGTGGAAAAAATGACAGAAGAGAAAAGGTAAGGTTTTAGAAGACAGACAAATAGCAGCATCCTCACACCTTTGTGGCAGGTCGCTACCGTCTCTGCTTCTCCTCTATAAGAAACAAAATGCTGAAAGGCAACCTGAATTGGATCTTAACGGGGTTCTTTCTCAAATTATCTGTTAGTCTTTCCTTCAACTATGTCTCCTCCAGGACTCACGTACATTAGCTTCAGTATAGTATTCACCGTACTTCATTTAATGCTTCGTACTTTCAGGTGTGAAAATGCCCTAAAACATCACAAATATATAGAATTCCAAATGACTCGTCTCAGGCCCCGTTTTCTGAAAAGGAACTGTGTGCATTTCTACATCGAGAGAGTTTTTTGACAGTTTAACATTACTTTTAGAGCCCTGTCTTAAAGTGGAAAAAGAAATGAAAACCTTATTTTCACAATAGGATAAAACATTAGTTGCAGTCCTATTTTACTCATGAACCTCCATTTGGAATCAGGACAGACGTCGTACTGGCAAATACACAGCATTCAGCTCTGTCTGGGTCTCCTGAGTGCAGAGTATATTTGTGTAAAGCCTTGTGTTTCTTCACAGACTCCTGTCATCGAATGAAGTAATTGAATGTGAGGTTTTCCAGTTGATTCCCTTCTTCCCTTGTACCATTCAAATATACTGGATGCACTCAAACGCACAATAAATGCAGATGTTTCCTGCTCTGAACAATTTAAATCCCTGTCTCTGGTTGCTTCTTTAAATCACTTCTGACAATCTCTGCAGTCTTTGGAAATTTTTTTTTTTTAAGGGACCAGGGGGAAAGTTTCTTCCTTGGAAACTGCAACTAAAACCATAAGATGGTCTTAAAATCCTGCATGTTTGATGATTTAGAAATTACCTTCAAATGAACTCTGACAAAAGGCCCACATAAAGAGGTGATAAAGGATATAGTCAACCTATGAAAATGTGTGTATTATCACCCAATTTAAATCCATTTTTTTACAGGTTTTATAGTTTTTACTTGGATGCCATTAGGTTTACTGCACGTAAATCACATTTTTTTTCTCTCTGTGCTGTCTCTTTAGATCTGAGATGTTGGCACAAGTGTCCTGTATAAAGCAGAGCTGGTTTAACACAGTGGCTGCGGCTCGACAGCGCAGGACTCAGGCTAAAGACCAGCTCGGTCGGCGGACAACGTACCGATGCGGTCTGAAACGACTCTGGAAACTGTTGAGGGACGTGGACCCTCTTCTGCCTCCTGCTGGACCTGCGATGTGCACACTGCAGCAGCTGCAGACCTGCATGGATGATTATGAGGTTAGCGTGTGTTTTTTGACAGGTTTAAGTCATTTTTAAAAGCCGTGGATAATTCTTTTATCCTTTTTAATATACTTAGGTTTACAGGTCAGGTTTTTCTATTGTCGTGAAATTTTGGCACAAAAAAAAACTTAGACCAATGTGCTTTTAATGGCAGTTGGTCAGACTCCAACACACTCAAGTGGTTTTGTTAGCTTTTAAAATCAAGATGTCGTTTCCTATAAACATACTTAATTCACACAAGGGCAACCCCCCCCCCCCAAGAAAAGTGATTACCTCTTGATGGCGATGGTCTCATTTCCCCTCAGAAATTACAATTGTCACATTAGAAACTACTTTTTCTTTTTGTGGCAGCGTGTTGAAGAGGCTCTGGGTCAGCACTCTGCTGTGTACTCTCAGACGCTGAAAGCTGGCAGAAATTTGTGTGAATCCGTGACAGAGTCCGAGTGTCGGAGCCGACTGCAGACAGAGCTTCAGGCCATAGAGGAGGCATGGGAACAGACCACCTCACTGCTGAAGAGACGAAAAGCCCTGATCAACACAACTGTTCAGGTAACAGCGATATTTGATGAGAGCATAAAAAGTGCTTATTCATGAAGAAGTTATTTTTGTTGACTAATCTGCTGATTATTGAAACGTGAAAACTGCTAAAGGTGATTTGTTCGATTAAAAAGGATTTTATTGAGCAAAATTCTCTTATTTGCGAAGCAGCAGCTGTCAAATTTGGCATTTTTACTTCAGAAATAAAATGATTAAATGTGTATAATAACTTGTAGTTAATTCTTCATTTCAAAAATTTTCAGTAGATTAAATATTAATACCATATGTGGTATATTGAGCCTTTAACAGTCAGTAATGCGAAGGCGGGAAACAAGGGAACAACATGTGATAAAAGTCACCCAGCTCACGAACGGAACCGGAGACGACGTGGTTCGTGGTTGGTGCCTTTAACCGCTCATCTACTGGGAAACTGCTTCTTTGTTTTTCTTTGTATAGACTGACATAACAAATCAACAAAAGAGCATGCGTTTCCATATGAACAAAAAATGAATGGTGGGGGGGGGGCGGCTTTGCATGACCCATATACGGGATTTGATCCTCCACGTCTGAGCCTGGTGTGTTGCCCTGGCAAAGACCTCCTGCCAAGAGGGATCAAACAACAGCTCATATTAATCATTATCTTCATCCAGAGACCACTGGTCACCAATGTCCATCCCTTTCATTTCATCACTGTACCGTGCAGTGTGTTAGCAGCAGATCTAGATCGATCCAATCAAATACAATTGTTTGGACACAAATGCAGCGATGAGCGGTGAGAAAGATGTCATGTTGGTGACGCTGACCGGTCAATTATCTGAATGGCGTCGCTGATATTTCTATCGGCTGTGTGAGTTACAGACGGGCTTCCGGCTGCATGAGCCGTGTTAATTACAGCATGAATGTTTTGGTGTCCAGAGAGGTCACGCAAAGCTGTGTTAACCCCTTTAAGCTAAACAGGATCCACCCCTGGCAGGGGAAATCCCTCTGAGCAACACATCAAAGATCACGCTGAGAGAATGACTACTGCACAAAGCAGAACTGACAGCAAGAGGCTTCTACAATCATTAGACACTGTAGGACGATTAAAGAAACACAACTCAATTGCTTTTCATTCATAACTTTGATTTTTAATTGATTAATTTACTTTTTGCTTTGATGCATGGCCTATACCTTATCTGTAAAATAATAAATGTATTAAAAAAAAGCAAGTTAGATGCTCTCGATCTGGATATAAATTGTTTCATTTCAAAGCATGTAATCGGCAACATGAAAACTTGAATGTATTTAATATTTTCTCTTAAATAAACACCATGGTAGCTGCTACCACGTACTGCAGCACCGCAGGGTTCTTGCTGAATGTCATTCCTTCGCTCTCTCGCTCCTGACTTTTCTGTCTTTCTCCAAAGTAAGTGGAAAAAGGCAAAAAAATAACTGCAAGGGGCCCTGTGGCTTACAGGGTTAAGATGCCAAACATAAACCGCAGTGTCCTGGATCTATGCAGTGGACACATCAAAGGGAAAAATATTTCAATGAAAACGACATCGTTCACAGTTCTACCGCTCATGTTTTCTTTTTAATACATTTTTGGGAAGCGCATTTTGTTGAAGACGAAAACAGACACAACAGTGATCATATTATAGTTCATATAAATAATAATACTACATACATTTTGAATGGTATTGTCTGTTGGAATCAGACTTCTGTAACTCCTTCCACTGTGTCATTTAGACGTGGGCTCAGTGTCAGGATAGAGTCGCCAACATCATGTCTGAACTGGATGAGCTGAAAACCAGACTGAAGCGGACCCAACCTGGAAGACCCGGGGACTCGGGCGACGTGACGCTCATTCAGGTGCTTAAAACGTGGCTTTTTGTGTGTGAATGTTTTTAAAAACACACTGGACTGGAGCTTTTTCACCACTTTCAGTTATTGAAAAAGTACAACGAAGGTAGAAACTTTGAATTAGTGAAAATGATCAGTGTAAGCTTGAGCTGTGAGCTTGGCTTTAGAGTATCAAGTGGTTCTGTACAGTTAAATTGACATATAACTTGACCAAATGCATTCAGATACAATTCTGAACGTTTCACTTCCATATATATTCTTTGTTCGTTCAGTTATCCCAACTACGTTATTTTGATGATGTGAAACTTAATAATAGAGATCATTTTTAATTTCAGCTTTAATTTATTTCATCACATTCTCAGAGGATCAAAAGTTTACATACACCAAGTTCACTGTCTTTTTAAAAAGCCTGAAACTTTCTGTGAGTTGACGTCATGAGTTTAGAAACTTCCGTATTGTGAGAATGTGATAAAATCAGCAAAGAACTTGCATTTCTAAGAAGAGACAACTGGTTGTTTATGCCTCTGCCTTGTTGGACTGTAAGTGGTTGTTAAAAAAAGCACCAGGATTTCGTCTCTTTGCTTCTATTGTCCTTGAAATGAGTAGAAGGTGAAATAAAAAAAACTCTCTCTACTATTATTCGGATCATCAAAATAAGGTAGTCTGGACTACTCGAATGCATTTAGCCGAGCTGTTTGTAAACGTACGACCTCAACTGTACATCTGGGAAAAAAAAAAGGCATTAATCTGTTGGAAATAACTCGACTGGTCAACGAGCCTGAACAGTGACCAAAGTTTCCCCCACCCCTCAACTCTATCAAAGCTACCCCCATCCCTCCAGAGCGCCTCACTTTACCCCCCTTTCCCTTATTTAATACCCCGCGCTTTCACTCCCCTCCCCCTTTCTACCCTTACTACCCTCCCCCTGTCCCGTCCACAGCCCTTTAATCTGGACAACCAGAGCGAGCAAGAGCCAGAAAGAAGCAGAGAAGTGTGTCCACACAGTTCGTACATGGCGGTCTGATTGCGTGTTCCTGTATGTGTTATGCAGGAGACGGAGCTCTCTCTGCAGCGTTTGGACAGTGGGCTGAAGGAGCTGGCCACCATGAAGACGGACCTGTCCCAGTATGTTGGGGCTGGTGACTCGGCTCTGCTGGAGCAGCAGCTGGAGCAACTCCACGGCCAGTGGGAAGAGCTGTGCACCAAGGTGAGAACGAAAAGTAACAGAGAGAAACGAGAAGAGGCTGTACAATGAGCCAGAGGAAGTTGGAGAGTGTGGATGCTGCAGGTGCAAGAGAAAACTGGGGGGTCGGGGGGGAAGAGAAGGAGGGAAAAGTCACAACCAGCGGTGTCTTGGCGGTGACCAGCGGCACAAAGCCTCTGCACAACTGGGACTCACACACACACACACACACACTCGTTTGTTTGAGAAAAGAGGCAACATGTGCAGCTTCATGGAGGGAAAAGTACAACCTCTTCACTGTGGTAGTTTGTTTCCCAACCGTTCAAACAAATGGTTGAAATAGTACTTTTCTAAACATTTTAAATGCAAAAAAATCCCAAATTTTAGCTTGTTTAGGTCACAGTCACGCTGTGTGGAAGAGGTTGTTGGGCTTTGTTTCTTTCTTTTTTTTTCTGCACATTAACCACTACTTGTACTTAACCCCAAAGTTTAGAAATAGTCACTGGACAGGCTTCTGGAGTACAAATAGCTCCTGATTGGACTCAGTCTAAGCTGAAAAAAAATGCAAACAGAGCAGGCTATTAAATCTGTAATGGCATTATTAATGGTGAGAGTAGCTCTTTGTAAACACACAGGCTCAAATTCCTACAGTTAAGTCTTTTGGCTTATACACAAACACACTGTTGTTGTTGTGAAACAACGGTTATGACATGCCTGGGACATTTTTGTCAGTTATTATGGGTTAAATAACAACTTGTACTCGTGCTAATTGGGTCCTCACTTCAAATGGCTGCTTCCACCTGCTCCTGTTTTGGCTGGAGCTACTGGCAGAGAGTCTGTCCAGTCTTTGGGTTTCCCGTTGATATTTGTGCTTCTTGAGATGCTGTCGATCAAGTTTTTTCCGAATTAATCCTGAAACACAAAATATTGAAGACCAGATTATTTCTCCATCTTTAACAGGATACATTTACACTCTCTTTGTGTTAATCTTCATTGTTGTTTTTTTTAATCACTTTAATATAACAAGGCCGATTACATATTGCAGAACTCATTGCGTTTTTGTGACATTTGGGGTAAACCTTTTAAATTAACTTGAGCTGTTATATCTTACACCAGGTTTTGTTTTCCTGATATGACCGGAGGGTATCCGTCTGAGCCACAACATGCATAGTTAACAGGTTGTAGGTGGGGGAAGCCACTGGAATGGGCCTGATGAGCAGATGGCCTGGCTGGGCTAAAGGGATTCAGGAGACAGGCTCTATTGTTGCATGAGAAGCACAAAGTCCTGTCGGGGTGACAGCAGCTTACACGGCGCCCTAAAGACTCCACAGACCAAAAGGACCCACGTCGTTAGGACTTTAAAACCAAAGCAGGGCTAATGAAAATCAAATAAATGCCAGTGAACGGTAATATATAGCCAGTCTGTACAAGCCCTGAGGGTTCGCTAAGCCCTTTAACCTCAAAAAGATCATCAGCCCCCTCCTCCTCTGTGTAATGGGCTGTTTTCATGGCAATAAGCTGTCATTAGGAAAATGGACCCTGTTAATTTACTAAATATTCCAACACTTGGGAATTTAATTTAATTCAATTGATTCATGATGGAGCTAAAATAGGTCCGACTGCCTTTGTGTAAAAAGAAAATGGAGTTCATCTTACACTTAAAAGGATTCAAACTATAAACTGTCAACTCTTACTTTTGCAGACATAAATGCTGCAACTTTTCTATTCCTTGAACAGAATAATATTTATCAAATTCATCTGTACTGCTGTTTTTGAATACATGTTGTTTTGTTTGCAATTTTTCCCATCGAGGACGTAATTGTTTGTTTTGTGATGATGATCATTTCTGATGAAAGAAAAAAACCCTTCAAAATCATGATTTGTGTTTGACAAAGAACCAAACCCAACCAGGTACCTCTGTAGTGGCGTTACGTTAGTGCTGCAAGTGTTGAACCTGTATTATTCTGAAGTCCACAGGAGTCTTACATAACTCCAGCTTCCATGCAGAGTTTCTAAGTTGAAGAGGATCAGTAGATAAAAGTTACTGCCCTGTTTACAGCTGCATCTTAACCGCCACCACAGGTGTCCTGCCAGCACTAAAACATCTTTATTCTCTTAAGATGACACACTTTAATGGGTTTAAAGTACAATACCTGCAAACTTGAAATCATAAAATGGTCCTTATCCTGGTACTTGGCAGGGATTTATCTTTATTCCATAATTTGTGTAAGTGTATAATTTTCTGGTGCTAGATATAAATCCTCCACGCTCAACTCTCCAACTAAATGTTCATATATTAAGATGCTGACCAGAGTGTGTCCAGTTTAGCTTTAAAACAGTTAACTGAAAGGATCCACACTGCAACATCTGGAAGTTCATTTCATGCTTTTACTGTATGGAGTGTAAAGAAGTTTTCTATTTTCAGAAAAGCACTGAATGTGTGTCCAATAGTGTGAAACTTTACCTTCTGACACTTTTGTTTTCCTCCCCCCTCCAGGTGTCCTCGCGTAAGCAGGAGATCGCAGACCGCCTGAATGCCTGGACCATCTTCAACGACAAGAACAAAGAGTTCTGTGATTGGCTGACTCAGATGGAGAACAAAGTGTGCCACAGTGCAGACCTGAGCTTCGAAGAAATGGTGGAGAAGCTGAAGAAGGTACGTTATCTGGGCTCCTCTTCAACCGCAGCGGAAAAACACACAATTTCCACAGTTTTCCCATGACAAATTTTCAATTAGTTGTACTTTACGACCGCATCAGATGAGATTGTATCTCTGAAACTCTAAGGGGGTGATTGTTTTGGAGTAGTTATAGAATCGGGAGGACAAAATGGTGAGAGTGACAACTAGACAGATATCATCCCGCTGTTCTCTTCCAGTATGCAGAGCAGAACATCTTTAAGAGGAACACTATTTACACATTACCACCAAACTAACACTGAAATTCCAACAAACAGTCCTTGAATGAGGCAAAAGCACGATGCACATCCATACATGAGCAACCTGCATTATGTTGCTTATAACAGATGGTGGCCTGGAATGAAATGGCTGCTCGCTCTTTGTTCATACATAACAGTTGTCCTTTCACGAACTGAAAGCCTTTTGTACCGTCCTGTCTCATCATGAAGCATGCTCATTTAGTCGACAAGATAATAATTGGTTTGAGAATTGCAGGATTGTTGGTTTGGGCTTGGAGAGGAGATGAGAACATTAGTGGCATTTGATAGAGGTTTGAGTTGCTTGGAAAGCTTGAAGACAACAGGTACTGTACAACTCGGAGCTCCAATGCACAGAAATCTAACAGGTGTTTAATGAGCCGAGTAAATGGGACACTGAAATGCAGGAGTCATTATATTTATACCAGTCATGCAAGGATTAAGTCACGCAACTTGTAGTAACGCTGCTGGAAAAAAGTCGACTCTGCCCACTTTTCATTCACATATCTTCTGTATCGTCCTGTGTTCTGTACCGCCCAAACGGACCCTGTGTTCTCCGTGACCTCATAGTGTAAAGATATATATTACAGAATACTCCGACTGACTGTTAAAGAATGGTAACTGTTAAATGGAGGCAAAGGAAACTAATTGGACTCAAGAGACTGAAACAAATCTACACAATAAAACATGATGGAAAAACTGTGGAAATTTTGTGGTAAATGCCATTTTTGGTTCATGAGTAGTGGCCGATTATTTCCCAGCATCAGCCAGTGGTTATTTTGTGAGGCCTGTAAAACTTATTTTTCATTCATCATTCACTTTTTGTTTTACAATTAATTCAAGTTTTTTTTTTTTGATTGCCTGTGGACATGACTTTAGTAATACTGTTAAATGGTGTCCTTTATTACTAATACTATTACATTGCTGTATTTTATCAAAAAAGAACATTGCATATCTAAATATTTGTCATTGTCCGTTTAAAAACCCATATCTGTTCATCACTAATGAAATCAAAAATGGATACTTGAACGTCTAAATGATCTAATGTTGATAGATGCACTTTAAAAAAAAAAGAAAGAAAAGCCTTCTGTCATGTTTACGTTAGTGACTGAAATGTAAGTAAAAAACCTGCACTTTTCCACAAAAAAAATCCATCCATCGAAGAGTATGATTTTAAATGTACTCATGTAAATCGTGTATTTTGTGTTGCGTATATGCTATTTGTGAGGTTCCCATGTTTGTTTGTATTTTTTGCTCAGGATGTGATTTATAAAGCAGCATAATCATATGTGACGCCCCCACAGGACTGCATGGAGGAAATCAACTTGTTCAGTGAGAATAAGAGCCACCTGAAGCAGCTGGGAGAGCAGCTGCTGTTAGCCAGTGATGAGGCCAAGCAGAGCCAGGTCCGCGGATCTCTGCAGGAGGTTAACCAACGCTGGCACAACCTCTTCCACCACATCGAGGCCAGGTGAGTGCAGCCCGTCACAAAAGAGGCATGCATTAACCTGTTTACGTGTAAATTCTGTCCTCAAGGCACAGAAAAGAAAGCGAACAAATGAGTGAAGCTGCATTTGCAAAGTGTGTATTTGAACCGTTTTTTGTTTTTTTTTTTTCGTCATGAAAGGGTTGAGAGAATTCACCGCATTATGAGCCCTCTGCACAAGCACCTTTCACGGCAAAGCCACTCCACGTTAAAAAGCATAATTGAGGACTGCGAATGCTTTAACTGGAAGGCTGTAATTAAACAATAGCTCTAATGCGGACCCATCCACCTGCTGCTGTGTCAGCCGTGCTCTGCAGCTGTCAGGACTACATGGCTTTTAATGTACAGACTGTACTGTAGGTTAAGCCCCTGTGAAACATAAACTGTTACTGCCCCCGACCCCGTCAGACATATGGACCGCCTTGTGGAGGAGCAGGAGATGCAGACATCTCTCTTGACCCCCGTCCCCCACCACCATTAAGGTCTCAGACAGTACCATATGTCGTCATGTCCACGGTCACTCCCCCTCCCTCCTTCTCGTCTGTGATGGCGTGACGGCGTTGGGGCAGGGTGGGCTGGGGAGGCGTCTGTCGGCATGCGTTAAAGCAGTGCTTGTCAAAGTGGGTTCTACCTACAGAAAGGGGCCCCAAGGCAGATTTTAGGGAACTTTGACTAGTTAAACCAGTTTGCCGGTAGGGGTCAGAAACGGCTCGTTACCTGCTAGAAAATATAGATATAATGTATTTTTCATGGAGTAGCCAAATGATATACGTTAACTAAACGATGAAGCGAGCACTAATTCTGAAAGACAAGGGGTAATAAAAGTGAAATGGCAAAATTCAAAGAGCACATGTACAGTAAAAAGCTCCGTAATTACAGCGAAAGGAGTAAATGTCAGTTGCGCTTTAGTTTACAGCCGTCTCTCAGCCCTCCTGTGGTCAGCAGCACTACGTCAACTTTCACCCTCCAACCATATATCCTCACTTATCCTTCAGCTCTCTTCTGCTCCGTTTTCTTCATCCATTCTCCTCTTGTCCTTTACTGCAGAAAGGACCCCTGACCGGGTTTTGTGTCTTTGTCAGGCCTCCACATGAAGCTGCTCGGCTTTGTTAGGCTGTCAGAGGTAGAGAGCGGGCGAAAGAGAGGAGGAGACAATTTAGTTGACTGGGACAGTTGGATCTGCGAAGAGGAGGGGTATTTCTTCACAGAATGTACACCGACTACATTCGATTCCACAGCCACAAGCAAGTTGAATTTAAACAAAACGAATGCAAAGATCGCCGTGTGGGCAGTGACGTCCGGGAACATTAGCAGTTTAATGTCACTCCAGGGGAGGACAGGGCTTGTTGCGTGAGCTAGGTAAAATGAAGTGACGTTAATTTTGTGTTTTACTGTCCTGTTTGCGAGGATGTCAGAAAATGTATATGGATTTCTTTTGGTTAGATTATCATGGAAAACCTGAGCTGCGCATTAGGAAGGGAACCGTCCTCGTAGTGGATTTTATTTGCCCAGATTGGAAGAGGAGGTTGTAAAGTAGGCTCTGATTTTGTAATGAATTGCAATGAAATGTGGCCACCGCAGCTTTGTTTTGTGGTGTCTCGTAAACCCACCAGAAAATCAATCAATTACAACATTACAAGCATCATTAACGCAATAAACTTCATTTTCACACCAAAAAAAACCCCCCCACATATTTTGGCTTCTCTGACGGCCTAATCTAAATCTAAACCAACTTCTGGAAGAAATAAAAACCTTCCAAAATGACACAAACATCCGTCCTCTGCACGTCTAACGCGTAAATTAGTTCAGACAAGAACTCAAAGGGCTCACACTCTCACTTCTCTATAGTGGTCTGCTGTCCGGCGTCTATTGGGAAGCTTTCATGCTTTCTTGAGCCTGCCACTTACACTCACAGCTGTTTTTAGTGCTTATTATTTTGGTGGAGGGCTTCTCCCTCTCTGCTCTGACAGACCCTGCTGGACCTCGACAGGAGAGGAAGGATCAAATGGGAAAATTAACTCAAACTTCCAAACGGGGCACACTTCAGGCTTTTAAGCTGTAGAGGAGAGCTTTTATTGTTCCAAACGTTGCTATGACACCAGTCGCTGTGGCTCTGTGTGTGTGCGTGTTTCACAAAGGGGTGAGTTGCCATGGTAACTTCAGAAGTTTGCGATACCTGAGTCGGGTCGGGGTTTAGGCTTTTAACTAAATACGTACAGTTTTTTAAGGTCATTTTTCTTTTTTTCTTTTTCTAGCTTCCTCTTTTTCTTTTGTGCATTTTTCAGTGCATTTTCTTTCTTTTTTCTTGCTTTGCTTTTTCTGCGTCAGATTTTTTAGTTTTCTGCCTCGTCTTTGTAGTTATTCTTCGTAGTCTGTTTCCTGTCCCCCTTTCTTTCTTTTTCATTAACTTCTAATTAAAAACTAGAAGGGCGATCTGTAGAGGGCATACCTCCACCAAGACCCCACAGTACTGTAATTCAGTTAAATGTTAGAAAAGGGGGGGGGGAATAAATAAATCCTATCCCAATAAATCTCCATCCTTTGCCCATGCCCTACACTTCTGAGTTTAATGTAAATTGGTGCAGCTGTGCAGTGTTAGAAATGAATTAATCTAGAAATGCATTAAAAATACAATTGCAACACAAAATAGTGTTTTTTCCCCCCAAAGTTATCTAACCATGGCTTTTTGAGCGACCTTACTGGATAATTTTTGGTATTTTTCCATTTGTAAAAGCCATTAGGGGACCACTTGGTTAGACATTAGCGATGATTAATTTCATTCCTTCATTTGAAAATATTCAAATGATCATCATACAGTTTGTAACCCTGGGTGTGTGTGTGTGTTTAGGGTGAAGAAGCTGAAGGAGACTCTGGTGACGGTGCAGCAGCTGGATAAAAACATGAACAACCTCCGCTCGTGGCTTTCCCGCATCGAGGCCGAGCTGTCCAGGCCGATCACCTACAGCGTCTGTCACCACCATGAGATCCAGAGGAGGCTCGCAGAGCAGCAGGTACACAACAACAACAACAACAACAACACCACCACCACCACACACACACACATGAGTTTCCTCTATCCTTTGTTGTATTTGTTTCTTTATTTTTCTCTATTATCGTTTCTTTTGCTACTTTATTTAGTTTTTACTGTTGCATCTGTCAGTCTGTCTTCATGATTAATAATTCATATCTGTCCTTTGTTTAAATTTGGGAGTGGTTGTCCCATGCGGAGCCCCCCCCTTTCTCTGGTCTGTGTGTCTGTGGACTGATGCTTCTGAGGTATGGACTGACGGTGTGTCTGTCTTCATGTCTGTCCGTGTGTCTGTCCAGGAGCTGCAGAGGGACATCGAGCAGCACACAGAGGGCATAGCATCGGTACTCAGTCTGTGTGATGTTCTGTTACGGGACGAGGACGCTGCCGGTGGCACTGAGGCGGAGAGCGACTCTCTGCAGGAAACCAGCCACAGTCTGGACCAGCGCTGGAGGACCATCTGCGCCATGGCTCTGGACAGGAGGCTCAGGTAGAAGCATATCACATTAGTGCACTGCATTCCTCAAAGCTTTGAGGATGTCTTTTCCTAATGCGACTGTTTTCATTCACATCCAGCAATTTCTGTCCACAGTTAACAGCTGCACCCTTTCTATTGATTTCTAATTAAATTAATTGGTACATTTATCAAATGTCTCCCAGTCATAGACAAAGTTTTCAGGTTCTTTCACTGTGCAGAATGAAGTCTGCAAACTTTGTCCGTCAAGCGGATTTCACACTTAGCTACATGGGACTTTTAGGAGAATAGGAAACATCTCATGTACAGAAAATAAACTTTACATATTAATATAGACAATGTTTTTTTTGTCTACTATATTAACTGGTTGACACGTTTGTAAAACTTAATGACCAAATGATGCAGAAGATCTCTAATCCATAAAGTGAAAGCTGGTTTATTTCTATTTTCTGTCTAAGATCCCTCAGTACACTGCCAAATATTGCATTTATGGCAAGTGGTGCTATAGATATTTCTAGCATGTTAGAAAAGAATGTGCACATTAATTTTGGGCAGAGCTAAAACGTGTGTTAAAGTGGCTGGTTCCACAATGATCACAGTTAGAATCAATATTTGGTTTAAACCCGTGCAATCTACGTACTGTCTTAAACTGTATTACTTTGTTTTATGCAGACTGAAGATGAGTGTACTGTATCTTATCTCTTACAAATTCCCATATGTCCTCAGATTATGAATAAAGCACTGTCATGTGAGAGAAGGCAAACTTTACATGATATTAAATAACCTGTCAGAATCTTGGCACAGTGGAATTTAACTCCAGAATGATGCCCCGTCTAGGATTGAGGAGACCTGGAGACTCTGGTGCAAGTTCCTCGATGACTACTCGCGTTTTGAAGACTGGCTGAAGATGGCTGAGCGCACCGCTGCCAACCCAAACTCTGCGGACGTCCTTTACACCGAAGCCAAGGAGGAGCTCAAAAGATTTGAGGTCAGTTTAGAGGTAGAGGGAGTACGGTTAAAGTATTTTGGATTTCAGATAGTTCTTTTATTGCTCTTTTATAACGAACAAAAGTGGCATCAACAAAGTCTCGTGTGGTCATAAAAACATTTTTGAACCATGATGCTTTTCTTTACTCTCAGTCCATGGTCGTTTCTTGCGTCTTGTTTAGGGTTTCCAGAGGCAGGTTCATGAGCGGTTGACCCAGCTGGAACTAGTCAATAACCAGTACCGCCGGCTGGCTCGGGAAAACCGCACAGACCGGGCCAGCCAGCTCAAAGCCATGGTCCATGAAGGCAACCGGCGCTGGGACACCCTGCACCGCAGAGTGGCTGCGATCCTCCGCAGACTTAAGGTACAGGACGAGACAGCAGTAAAGCTGTTTAAAACGTTTCAGAGGAGTAACATCTGAATCCACTTGTACTGTTATTAAACTTTAACATCATTAATATTCAAGAACTTCAAAGTTTAGGCATGTTACGAAAGCAGCATCTCCTGACATACTTAGATTGTTTGATCATTTCTATAGTTCATCCAGTGATTCTCTATCTCTATATATCTGCACTAAGGGGTCTCAAAATATATTCTCAAAATTGTCTTTACATCACACCAGGTGCTCTACAAATGTTTTCATTTGAGACAACTGCAGCATTTCATGGATCAATTAAAAAAAATTAAAATTCAATTAAAACTGTCCTTATATATATTTATTTTTACCTCCTGTATTTCATTTTCTTTCAGTATTTTACCTGTCAGAGGGAGGACTTTGAAGGCACCAGGGAGAGCATGCTGGTGTGGCTGACTGAGCTGGACCTGCAGCTCACCAACGTCGAACACTTTTCAGAGAGCGACGTCCATCACAAGATACAGCAGCTTAATGTGAGGGCTCAGCTCTTAGAGTGATATACTACAAAACGTTTTTCATCTTACTGAGAGCTGAAAAGCCCCACGTTGGTTTATTTTTCTGTCGTAAAAAAAACCCCACAGTGTCCAAGTTGGGTTATTTATTTCTCCTGTGCCTACACATCTTGCAGCGATTAGAGGAACTGCATGTTTAAAAAAAAAAAGGCACTGGCCTCATTTTTTACCTAAAGGTTTCCGTCTCAGTTCATTTACTGGTGCCTGTTCTGCAGATACTATTACATTTATTTTGCTTTGTTAATCCAACCTTCGAACCGTCTCCCTGCAGAGTTTCCAAAAGGAAATCATGCTGAACACTGAGCGCATTGATGGGCTAATTGTGTTTGGAGAGGGTCTGATCCAGAAGTGTTCGCCGAAGGACGCTGCTCTGATAGAAGACGAGCTGGAGGAGCTCCACTCCTACTGTCAGGAGGTTTTCAGCAGACTGGTTCGCTTCCACCAGCGCCTCAGCCAGCCCCCGGTAAACTGGACACACAACTGTTTTTCTTCAGACTACTGTACCGTAATCAGTCCTACATATGCAAATTTAACAAAAATCCCAGACAGTTTTCAGATAAGCTCTGCTGTTTGTTGTATTTAATAGAGTTAATTAATGCGTTGAAGGTTTTCCCATTTGCTGTTCTAATATGAATGGCAGGCTGTATTTTTGTGACTTCACGTGATTTAAATGACTGTTGCAGGTTCTCCAAGTTAAAAATAAGGAATTTAATATTTGGTGTGAAATTATATTTTGAGGGATGATTTTATTATATTTTTTGTCACTTTTCAGCAGTAAATCAAAAAGAGTTTAAACAGGTTGACACAAATAATAAGTGGCAACAATCTGTGGAAAAGAACCACAGATACAGTATATACACACACACACACCTGACTGAGAAGTTGTTGTTCTTCATGTTAGATGATCACAGAAAAACCTCAAGTCTCAGCTACCAGCTTTTCTTTGGAGTCAAGCTTGGAGCTGATTGGTCGACCGTGGCTCGGCCGGAGTCAAGGAAGCCTCCCGGCCACGCCCACCCACCTGCTGACCAATCCTCTGTCGCGCTCAGGGCGGGAGACGCCGGTGAGCGTGGACTCCCTGCCGCTGGAGTGGGACCACACCGGGGATGTGGGAGGTTCATCATCCCACGAGGACGAGGACGAGGACGAAGAACACGAGGACGAGGGAGCTTACTTCAGCGCCGGTACATTTACACCTCTCCTATTTCACAGAAAAACACATGGATTATGGATGTGTTTTTGTTGCTTCCCTTAAAGTTTTAGATGTTAAACGATCACGAGAGTGAACATATTCCCTATTGAACCTTCTACATAAAACAGGCAACAAAGTCTTTCTGGTAGTCATGACAACACAATGTTCATTCCACACAAACTCTCTCACATCCATAATCATCTATCCTGCCTCCTCACTCCTCCTCGAGGTGGAGTTGACAGAGCACATTTATCAGTGCCTCCTCTGTGGGTAGGCACAAGTACATTTTAACTTTTTACATGATAAATGTTCCCTGAGATCTTCAAAATAAGTTTCCAGCAGCTCACAAACCACTTATGTAATTGCTTGCTCTGCGGCTGATACTCTGCACTTTTCATGGGAGGTGTAAAAGTTTAGCATTTAACATTTAGCTTCAGCGGGGGGTTTTATATTAGGGGTGTAAATGGAAATGAAGGGGTATTAAAATGAACACTAGCTGATAATATGGATAGAATAAAAGGTCTGTTATCTCCAGTTCTGCAGCACATCCTGTAATTGAATTGTAATGATACGTTCTGGCCCGATTCTACTGTGTTTGAGTGGCTGCATCATTCATGCGTCACTGGCCATCTCTTCTTTTTAGGGATGAGATTGTTATTATCTTACACGGAACAGATATGCATCTTTTATTTTTTCCCCCTGTTTAAAAAAAAAACACTTACAAGTTTCTCTCCAAAACTCCTGCTTCTTTTCTTTTGTGTTAATTTCAGCCGCTTGACCTTTCATCATCGTCAAACATCTCATTTCATCCTCCTGTTTTGATTTATCGCCATTTCGTGCTTCCACAGCGATTCTTATCGCTTTACTGATGGAGGACCTTGTTTACTTGCCCCTGCTTATGAATTTTATTAGTGTGTTTGAATTTGGAGTCTCTGAATTTAAACTGCTGAAAACCACAGTTCAGCTTCTCCAAAACATTTGATCAAATGCTCAAAAAAACTTGCCATAATCTAATTTATTCAAAGTGATTTTATCAAGCAAAAATATGTACACATGATTTGTGTTGGTATTTAACCAAATCAGAGTTTTCTGGCATGAGATACTACTTTGCATTGTTCACAGAATTACATTGAAGTTGAAAGTTTTAATCTGCTTCTCAATTTATGTTTCAGTTTCAAGCAGGTCTGTGTGCGAGTCTCCGAGGTGGCGATCACAAGGAGATGATGCAGAAACTGAGCCTGATGGCCACACAGAGGCTCCGCCCGCCCTAACCAGCACCCCTCTGAAGCAGGCGGGCTACGTAAGTTTCAAACACGTGATTTCAAGAAACAAAAGATTCAAGTGTAACTGGAGCGACGGTGTTTGCAGCATGCGTTGACCTTCTCCCCCGTCTCTCCCTCCAGTTGCATCTCATGTCTCAGTGCAGCGGCAGCATTGAAAGCTTTAAGAGGGTCTCGCTGATCCTGGATGACGAGGAACCGGAGGAGCTCGGTCTGACGGGACTGATCACCTCCGACAAACAATCAGGTGAGAGGCCTGTAAACACCAGAGAGAAGAGGCAGATCCATGAGAGAATGAAACAAATGTGACTCCAACTCTGCTTGTCATCAAAGCTAAACATACGTGGAGCAGTTTTAAAGGGATAATCTGTATTTTATTTTATTTTTAACTTAAACACCTGAGGCTGCACATCCAGCTTGTCGTACAATGTTAAGCATATCTAAAAAAAAAAAAAAAGAAAAACTTAAATTTTTCCTTGTTTCTGTTTCCTGCTGATTTTGTTTTTGTTCTTAAAAAAAACACAGAAAATGAAAATCAAACCATTTTTACATTTTACTAATCACTTTTTGATCATGGAAAAGAAAAACACCTTCTATTTCAAAATGAAAATCATTCATTAATTGGCGTTTCTGTTCTCTCAGGTGTTATTGAGCGGTGGGAGCTGCTCGAGGCTCAGACCAGGAGCAACCTGCAGACTGGCCCACAGGACCCTCAACAGCTCACATCTGACCTGGATGGCATCGGTGCCTGGTTAGAAAATGTGGTCCCGGGGCTCGAGGTCCTCCAGTGGTCCGACCCAGCAGCCAGTGTAGAGGACATGACGGCCAGAGCCAAAGACCTGAAGGTAAAGTTACAGACCAAACACAGCAGATCAGAGACGTACTTAACCGCGTAGCATTTTTATACTCACGAGTGTACTCTGCGCAGGAGATGCAGAAGATGTTCACTCGCTACAAGCCTGTTATGCTGTCGGTCAACCTGAGAGGTCAGGGAGTCCCAGAACTACAGCAGAGACTGGCTGACGTGAACCGAGGCTGGAGCAGAGCCTGCACAGGACTCCAGCAGTGGGACACCAGTCTGAGGAAAACACTGATGCGCTGCCAGGTGAGAAAATACTAACTAGTGTAGAAGCCTTATCACACCGAAATACAACAGATCCTCACAGCTTATGTTTGGAGTTATAGGGTGACTCTCCTTCAGCCTTAAATAAATACCTTGTGGATTTCACTTTCATCAATTTGAGCTACTAAATATATTTTTCAACATTCAAACATTAGCCAGTCACTGTAATAAATAAGTGCTAGCAGGTATACAAGTGCATCTCAAAAAAATGTATGTGAAAAAGCTACATTTATACAGTAGTTGCCTTACAAAGTTAATGAGGCACGTGTGCTTTAATTTAAATACTCAAACAACAAATGTCTAAAGCAAACAGACTGTGTTGTAGGTCTTAAATATGAATGAGGACAGTGTTCGCGAGTTACTTGCTACAGTTGTATTTCTTGTACTGAAGAGGTGGAGAAAACGTTAGAACAGTCCTTTCGTTTTAGAGGAGCAGGTGTCACCTCTAATAAGCAAAGAAAACACCAACTACTGAGGCAGCATTTGACAGGGCTGATGAGAATAATGCGCATCTGGGTGACAGATGCAGACCATAAATACTGAGGAAAACATGCACTATAAAAAAAAAGTCAACAAATCACCAGTGGCTGGTTTTACAAAGCGTTGTCCTACTCAGTATTTATGGGCTGTATCTTACTGTCACCAAAAAGTGCAGCGTTAATATCAGCTGTTCCCCTGGTCAAATTCTATCTTAGTAGTAGGGGAAAAAAATGACTGCAGTTACAACAGATGGAGATCGTTGTTATGGAAACAATACACCGTCTTTTCTAGTTGCATTGGTGTGATCTGGCAAACTGTTGCAAACCGGCAATTTGCATGTAGGCTCGAGTTTTTAGATGCTCTTGTACCGGTGCTCGATCCAGATTGTCAGAACTAGTCGTGCCTGAATTTGACTCGAGGTTAAGCCTTTCATCATGCATTATAAAAACAAGAGTAGTGCCTGATCTCTTGCCCTTAACGTTCCACATCCAGGAGTTCCATGAAACCCTCCACTCTCTGCTGTTATGGCTGTCCCATGCAGAGAGCAGACGCTATGCGGTGGACATCAGTAACCCAGACACACCTGACAGAGCTCTGCAACAGCACCGCAACACGCTCACTGTAAGGAATCACGTCATCCCAAGTACTCACTTTCCTGCTCAGACATTTGACTTCACCCTCGCCGTGCTTGTTGTTTTGTAGGACCTGCAGGAGGAGCTGCAGCACAGGCAGACTCAGCAGGCCTCTCTCCAGGCTCTGTGGTCTCAGCTGCAGCCCGAGGACGGTGCAGACAGCGACGAAGCTCAGGAGAAACTGCACGTGACGGGCAGCAAGCTGAAGCTGCTCCTGGGGCAGGTGGCCGAAGACTTGAGCGCGGTGCAGCAGCGTCTAGTAAGAATCAAACCACAGCATTTACTTAAACTTAAAATCATCTTTAAATGACGTTTGTGTCAAGACTGCTGTCTGTAGGATTAAAATGCGAGCTTGAATCAAAGTAGAATTTCTTTGCATTTATTTCAGGATTCTGTGTCTGCGTCAGACGTCCAAGGCCGAAAAGCCTCTGCAAATGCTTCTAAGGAAAGGAAAGATTCCTCCACTCGAAGGTATGTTGAAAGGCATCAGAATCCTACCTGTTATTAACGCAGTGCTATTCAACTGTGTTGTAGTAAGTAGATGGTGAAATATTTACATACTGGGCATTGAGAAGCTCTCATTTGTGTGCATGGGTTTTCTGAATACCTGTAATAAGCATCTTCCATGTGTTGTTCAGAGAGGGGAGAGACTCGTCCCCGCCTCGGTCCTTCTTCTACCGGGTGCTTCGCGCTGCCTTTCCTCTTCACCTCCTCCTGATGCTCCTGCTTCTCCTCCCCTGTCTGATTCCTCTGTCGGAGAGCGACCCCAGCTGCACCGTGGCCAACAACTTCGCCCGCTCTTTCTACCCCATGTTACACTACACCAACGGCCCTCCACCCACATGAAAATACTGATAAAACAGAGACTTTTTTAAAAACTAGAACGCATTGTATGTATTTAATTCATGAACGAAACCCTGCGTTTTTTTTGCAAAGCTCCGGCAAAAAACCTCTATCCGAGAAATCAGTCAGTCCCTGCAGCCCCAGGCTTTTAGTTTTGTCCAAATAGATTCAGCAACTATTACATGTTTGATCGATGTGTTAGACTGAACTTTTAAAAAATGTTATTTGTATACTGAAGACACTGGTTAATTTGAATGTATTTAATACAGCTGGTATAAAATCATGTCTTTTTTTTTTTTTTTTACATATTTTTTGATGCCCTGCTTGTTTGGAGTAAACATTTCCACATGAACCAATGCACTGTTGACACACTATAGATTAGCATCATGTGTATACAGAATGTAATAATATAATGCTTATTTATTATTATCAAAAAGGTGGATTTATGCTCCTGATTTTTTGCTAGTAAACACTGACTGTCTTAACTCTACTTGTTCTGGGCATTTTTGTCATCGTACCGAACACGCCAGTGATTAAAACCAAAAAACGAAACATGCCTTTGAATAAAAGCTGTGTGTGTGTGAAAACCTATTAAATCCAGAAACACACTGTCAACTTTAGATCCAGGATTTAATGTCAGGCACTGTAATGGCATGATAAAACTTATTTCCACTAAACATAAAACCAATTCGAACCAGTTACAGTCAAACATTTTGGGAATATTTACAGCATGAACAGCATTCTTGCTGGTATTTCACGTTACATAGAAAGTGGGTAAACAACGTGTAAACACACACACAAATGATGATGAAAACAGTCTTTTACATTAAACTGGCTGAGTCACACGTGATCATCTCAAACTTTGAGATTCCTGATTAAAGGAAAGGTTCACAATCTTCCATGTATGTTTTAAAAATGATAAGGTATGAACAGTGAAACATGTTTCCGTTGCTGTTATCCACTGAAGAATCATTTCCTGTTGTACTGTCAATGTAAGCTATCAAAACTGGCTTTTAATACAGGTCAGTGCAGATAAACTGCTAAGGCAACAAGTGCAAACTATAAGGGAGAAACCCAAAATTATGGTTCTGTACAAATATATATTCAAGATATTTAAGATAATGAGACAAATTAAGTTGATGTCTTCCAAAATTTCTGTTGCTCTTACAGAATCAACTCTGTGTTTTCCCATTGACCTGGATTGACGGCAACAAAAAAGCAGGAATTTGGAACAAAAACCTGTAATTTTGATCTAAAGCTAATATAAAGCTTCCAGCCAAATGACTCAAAAAAACCAAGTTAATAACTTGTCACAGGTTTTTAATATCAAATTCTCACTTTTTGTTGCCATTACTCCAGGACGGGACGGAAACCGAAGACTCCTCATTTTTGAGAACACCGACATTTTTGTGCAGAGCAGAGATAGTTTTTCCTCTCGTCACGTTACAGTGAAAGCTCAATCAGAGAGTATCTCTTAATGACCGGTACGAACACGAGCGATGATTACAAGAGCACTTATGTCCAATGTGGGGCGTGACTATTGGAAAATTGTGAGTCTGTCCTTTAATAAGAAACGTATTGGAGATGATGTCTGATAAATGAAGCAATAATCCCTTTGCTTTAAATGCCGCAGTGAGAATACGGTATGTGAGGAACGATACTGTGAATAGTGACCACAAGACCCAGCACAAGGCAGAGACAGAAAGACTTAACTGGTACGTCAGTGCAGGGTGATCAGTGGGTATTTTGAAAGTCTACATGTTTTCAGATTATGTGCATTTTTCAGTCTTCCTGATTGTCAAAGCTGCAGCATGATAGCGAGTACTAAGATACAAAAATAGTCTTTTACTTCAAGCAAAACTCGACATACGAGTGCAACTTTGTCATAAAAACAATAGTGGTTGTTCACAAAAAGCTACTAAGATATTCTCAACAATGAAGACGGGAGAAAACGGTGAGAAATAATGTAGAGAAAGCCCTTAGCTGTAAGCAGGTGCTGTAAAGCGCTCTCTGGTGGTCAAACGGAGGTCCCATATGATGCAATCGGAATTTGGCATCCCAATAGAATTCAATATACATGGTTTATTTCTGTGTTCCGCGTTAACGTGTCAGCTACAAAATAGTCTTGCTGAAGTCAACTTTTCATTCCCCCCCCCCCCCCAATCGGTCCTAATGCAAAACCGAGAAAGTACTGTACAGCACAATAACAAAGGCAACACTGGGAAGGAACATAAGATTAATTGAGCATTTAACAGCTGAGGCTCCCGTGAATTCTTGTGGGAGCTGCAGCGATAAGAGATGCACCATGGATACAGTTGATCACGGTGTATTCTGCAGTCGTGGCCAAAAGATTTGGCAGTGACACAAATTGACTCTTTGCATAAATTTGATGTATTTGCCAATAAAAGTCTTTGAAACTTGTGAAATGCATCTATTATTCTTCAATATCCCACAAAAACACGTGGGAAAAACATCTAAAAAAAACTGAAGCAGCAGAGTTTGTGTCACTGCCAAAACCTTTGGCCACGACTGTACAATTGCTATCATAATATGTTAGATCATTTGAGAATATTATTTCAGATTAATTCAATATTAATGGTAATAGATGTATCGACTTTACCTTCAGTATATACTATAGTATCAGTTAAATGCCACTGAACATTTATCATCTCTAAAAACCCGTCAGGGGCCCTGTTCCAGAAAGCAGCAGAAATGAGCGAACGTTCAGTTTCACAAAGCGAGTTCAGTTCAACTCGGAGTCAGTTACTGCGGCAACTTACTCTGTGAACCGAACCCGGTCGAGTTTCTGCGTCTCCTCCCCTCCTGCTGTCTGAAGGAGCTCTCTGATTGGCCGCTTCATTTCCTCCTTCATACAGATGATTTGACAGCACATGTCCACATCCACGATCCACACACATTCATTCGAGTTTAACAGAGGGAGATCACGTTCCCTTTTCAGCGGCGCAGAGTTTGAAAAGGCGGATGGCGGTCACTCTTATGTTTAGAGACAGATGCCGTTTCTACAGCGGTTCAGTCTCTGGTCTCGGACACCGACGTAACCTGAGGCGTCTGCTCATTTACTCGTGGTCACTTTACCTCTGGATTCAGAGCGACGCCAATGGAAAACAGTAAATGCATTGAATTCAGAGTGTGTAAGCACCAAATGGCTGACAGTGTGTCATTAGAAAAATTGAATGAATAATAAAGTATTTTATGCAGGACAGATTTTATTTATTTTTTTTTTTAAATGAGCTAATAACGTGACGTATCGGGACAGTTCACCTGCACATGAATCTTCAATAAACTCACTGAATCTGTTTACATAAGAACACTTTACAGGTACTGTAGACACATGATCAATGAATCATCTCTGTGAGGACGCGCAGGTCAAAACTCCATTATGTTATAGCTACAGGATGATGTGAATATTTGTGTAGCAGTTTAGGTTAGTATGTTTAAATGTCCACTAGGCTACATGCTGCTGACGTGTTCAGCTTTAATAAGATGCCGTTTTAATTGCAGATTATTGAAATCATGCTGCCTCATGCAGTTTCACGAGTCTGTAGTTTAGAATCCATTATGGAAATCTGTGGCAAAGGATGAATGAAGAACCAGCTAGGTTGTTTTTTTGTTTTTTTAGACAAATGCGCATGTAGTCCACAAATGCGTACATATATTTTTGCACATATTTCTTCCTCCGTTGAAACAATTTGATTACCCGTTGCCATGGTGAATCACCGTCTCATAGCTCAATTGATGATGGCTTTTTTCCCCCCATTCACCGGGCACGTGTTGAACTAACTGAACTAACTCTGATCAGTTGTTCTGGAACTGGAAAGTTTCACTTCTCAGGGTTTAGTAACTCAGAGTTCAGGGTTAGGCTCAGAGTTTGTTAAACCTGCTTTCTGGAACAGGGCCATGGTGTGTCAAAGCTGCCATGTTTACTACAACCATATTTTCTTGCGTAATTGTTATCTAAAATGAAACTCAAGTGAATCATGGCGAACAGGCCTTGTGGTGGTAAGGCAACAATACAATTTTGGCATTTCTGCAGTTAGGTTTTTTTTTTTAAGCTTTGAAGATTTTTACATCAAGATTTCCGCACAGTGCCACAATACTCAAGTTTCACCAGATAAGCGATGACAGAAGTCAGCACTCTGCAGATTGTTCAGGTAAAACATCTCATCAGTCTTGCGCGTGGTGAAAATTCAACACGTCTGACATCAGTGAGGTGATTTTATCTGTTCTGACTGGTGCGGTTCACCTCCATTTCCAGTGCTGCTAGGAGTCCAGGTATTGGAGGGGCCACCGTGCGAGCTGTGGGGCCGTGCAGGAACCTCCCTCTGGTCCATCGACTCCTGCTGAGGAGGCCGACGAGGCAGACGGGAGCCGTGCATGATGTGGGCATCCAGCATCTCCAGCAACAGGTCGTACAAAGGCACCATGTTTTTCATTTTCATGCAGTGTAGGTGGTCCATGCCTTTGTTGCTGCACATTTGAAAAAACAACAGAAAGAGAACAAAGTGAGTAATGGTGATTGTTCTGTGGCACAGCAGTAAGCAGAGTTATTGTTAACAAAAGTAGTTAGGGAAATGTGAGTTTGCGGCTTTGTAGAGGACAAAATCTGTAAGATATCTAAAAAAAAAAAAAAAAACTTTTCTGAACATGACCTAATAATAAAACAGACTTATTGTTGTATCAGGTCCTGTACCTGGCGTGTCGGATGTGTGACAGCAGCATGAGCAGGTGGGCGAGGCGGGTGTACTGTTGGCGGAAGGAGAGGCCTGTTTTGGCGATGGCCCACACCAGAGCATCTGTTACAGCATCCAGGAGATGCAGTAACTTGGACCGACTCTGCAAATCCTCGCTGCCCTCTGAGGAGCTGATGCACATGTCTGGCAATGCGCAGAAAGAAAAAGAAAGTTCAGTGAAAAAGAAACGCAAAGATGACCATTCACACTGAAATCATATCAACCTCAACATCTGGTAAAATAAGCACAGTTTGGTTTTGCATCTCGTTCATTAGTAGTTCCGTTTTTTGGCTTTTTGTTTTGTTTTTTTAAAAAAGAAAGTATAGTCTGCAATGACTGATCTAAGACAAGCTAATCATTAAAACATGCAGGTTCACATTACACCAGTTCCTATAAAGAACAACAATGATCAAGATGAGCGAGGCAATGGGAAAGTCGAGCGTCACGGCATGATCTGTGCGATAATGTCCTGTAATGAAAAACTTACTATACTAATAACTCTGTTATTACGATTCATAGCAAGTGCATTGTTGTATAATGACATTTTATATATCGAATGCTGTTCATCACTCTGCACTACTCGTAATAATAATAGAATTTTTTGTTTTATTGAATTGCCTTCTATTGTTTTAATCACCACTGTTTTATCCACGTTTCTTGTTGCGATTCCTTCATTTATTGTGAAGGTTTTATTGTTCACCGGATTGCCTCTTTTATTGTTTTTATCACCGTGGTTTGCACAATTACTGCTCAGTAAATGAGTCCTCCACCTTGATGTATTCCAAGATAAAGTTTGAAAATGAAACCAATAAAAACAGTTCTCTTCACATCTACCAGCAAAATTAAATTCCCTCTTGCTGAATAATGAACATCGCATAAAAACGGTCGTTCAAAGAGACCAATAGCCTGAACAGAAGAGGACGCCTTCCTCTGGTGAAGGCATTTAAAAGAGAAAAAACAGAAACATTACTCAGACATAACAAGTAAATCGCAGCGAAAGTGCTCATGAGAGGCTCTGACCCCGTTTTTCTTGAAAAAAGGTAATGCCTGTTATTTCGAGTTTCCAGCAGAAACAACGAGAGCAGAGGCTGAGACTATACACTGTGTTCCCATTAGGGTTTTCTTTGGTATGTTACGAGAGAGAGACAGAGACAGAGAGAGAGAGAATAATCTCCACTCCAAAATCATATGCAGAAACGCAGTACATAACATATACTGTGGGTCAGGCACACAAGGCAAAAAACAGAACGTACAATCACACAAACATGCACATAGTTCACTCACTGGAGTTAAGGAGGATCATGGCCTTGAGGCAGACGTACTCCTCCCTCTGCAGCTTCAGCTCCCTCACTCTGGACGTGGCAGCTAACAGCATATCAAAGATCTCCACAAAGCCCTGGACACAGCTCCCCTCCTCCCTATCAGACAAAACACA
>JAPQRN010000017.1:6284493-6315999 GCA_037367275.1 Coranthus polyacanthus | reverse complement strand
AAACACAACCAGTCATTAATCATCAGAGATTTCACCGAACCCAATCAGTTTTTGTATGGACTTGTTCTACAGCAGGAAAATTTCACGGAAAAGGAGAAATGTCTGACAGCCAGAACGTCAACGTAGTGTTTTGTGTTAAGCTTTTGAAGCATCTGAGAGGCATCACGCATACTCTCTGCTGTAACCAAATGTGCTGCATTATGGCTTGTTTATACTCTTTCGTCATAAAAAAAACAATGTTTTCAATGCTAAGTCGGTCCATTTCTCTGTGTGATTAAAATATAGATTTATACAGTACATGTCAAAGACGAAACTAAAAATTGAGGAAAATTGGAAAAGACGAAGGAAATACAAAATGGAGTGAGGTTAAAGGGAACGAAACGGCATGTGTTATTTAGTACTTGAAGTGTGGACGATTGATAGGCTGTGTTTGGTCCGAGCCTCTGCTTTTTCCACTGCAGGGTTGAAAATCGGTTTGGAATGCAAAAGAAAGTCTGTGTGTGACCGCTGCAGCAGAGGAAAAGGTCAGTATCATGGTGGTACCTATAAAGTGAAGGCGCTGACTCACATGAATCACAAGTGGTACACTGTTGGAATTGTAATTTCACTGGATTCAAGACTTTATCATTATCATCTGTGGCAGGTGGGGTGAGGTGATATGAGGGTTTTGTAAATGAAGGATGGACGGTTGGATCGAACGGCGAGGGAGGAATGATACGCCTTTACAACATGATGCATCCAGTTTTGAGAATTCAAGTGGCGTGTTTGAATACATGAAGGGACGAAATGAATCAAAGAAATAAGAAAAGGATGGAAAGGTTGACCAAAGAGATTTCTCAAGGTTAACTTAAAATCCACAATATCAATTATGTATGTGCGTCCTTGTTTAACGATGTCAGCAATGTTACCTGCTCAGGCTGAGGTCAGGGGAGAACATGAGTTTCCCTGGATGGTCCACTGACCTCCACATCAGCCCGATCATCAGTACCTCCAGCCAGCAGCACTCCAACAGGTGCACCTGGTCCAGGAGACTGAGCTCCATGAACCCTGAGGAGACAGGATCACACAGATTGAGGTTTTTCAGAATCTGAGTCAGTCTCCATGTGGTGTTTGTGTGTAAAACCATTTGGATGCACCTTTAGAAACATAGTTACCTGGTATGACTGGAGCTCAAAAACTCCACAGGGTGCCTTTGGAAAACCCAATTAGATTATTTGATTTTTAACCGGTTGTAATATTAAAATCTGAGGTAAAATGTCTGTGGAAAGAACCGGAGGGGACTTTTAGCTTTTCAAATGTGAGAAATCTGTGTCCACTGAGACAAGAGTTACTGTAATGCATTAGTTCCCAGCTTTAATATCATGCAGACAAACCGAAGACGAGCTGACTGAATCAGTTAGATGTCGTACACAGACAGCGAGTTATGTCACAGCTCATTGATCGTTTGCAGTTTTACTCAGTTTAACATTATTGAGGCTCTTTTCTTTTTTAAAAATAGATCTAGGACAATTACTGTGTCTGGTCATGATAAGTCATTACTTCTGCTGCTTGGCAAAGTGGCAGAATCAGCAGGAAGATTAAAAGGTAAGGAGGCATCATATTCAGAAATGCTGTTCTAGGTTCTGGGCTCTTTAAACAAAGCTCAAACAAACAAAGATTTTTGACCAACGTGTTAGACCGTTCTCCACCCTCCATCGGAAAAACAACAAATTAACATTTTTGGAAATGTTTTTCCTTTCATTTGTTATCCATCAGTATCAATCTAAATTGTGGCAATAAAGCAAATAACTGCCAAATGCTTTTTAATTACAAACAGTGACATCTAGTGGTGAGTTGGCAGACTGCAAACACTTGAATAACCACCTACAGTGGCCAAAAACCAAAACGTCCTTTGTTAAGAGCCAGTGTTTGTTTTGTTCTTTCTGGACTTCATATGGTAATGCACCTTAACACAATATGCCACCCGGTATAAAACGTAAAAAAGAAGAGGAAGTCCATTCTGAGCTCCTGTAGAAACATGGCAGACTCGGTTCTTATTTTTGCTTAATTAGCTGCTATAACATCGAAATTTTACACACCGGACCTTTGAAAGAACAGCTACGCAAAAAGCTGATACAAGGAGCAATTTATGTGCGTGTTTTTTTTCCTGGCCCCAGGTTAAAAAGACTACATGAACTACTGATAAAATCTGACGAGGTCTAAATTCATGACTAATGGAGAGAAAGAGCTGTTACATGAATAAATAAGTGTGTTAACAGCACTAAAGCCATTTGCTAAATTGCTAGGCTCTGAAGCTTCAAAACTGTTGCCACGGTTACCTGTGGTGTTTTTTTTCCCCGGTTACCAATCATTAGTCCACACCTCCCTACCAATCAGAATCCAGCATTATTAAGGATTATGGGTTGAGAAATCGGATTGTGCAGAACAAATGGTGAAAACAATGTTTTCCAAAAGCCCTGATACTCCGACACACACCTGGGATCTTCTTGGCCCAGCTGATCATGTGAACCAGCTCTTTGTCTGCCAGGTTGGTGAGAGACATCATGACGTTTGCTTCCGTCAGCGGCCTCCTCATGTCCTTCATGAGGTAGATCTCTGGCGGCTCTGCCTCCATTATTCGCTCAATCAGCTGCTCTGGGGTCAGTACAGGAGTGCGAAGTTCATTTAGTGAACCCACTGCTGCTCCAGTTAAGAGCTTTGGCCCGTTACTTCTGCCCTGTGAGGACAAACGGGTCAGACGCCTCGTCTGCTGGTTCCTTGAGTTCCCACGCTCTTTTCGCATACCTGAGCAAAGGAAATAGAAGTGATTTAAACTCACCAGGAGTGACAAAAGTACAGGAAGCTGAGGCATACATTAAACATGATAAAGATAAAGAAAACATGATCATATTGGCAGGAGACACTGACTGACTTACATAATAGCTGCCATCAGAAAAAGAAGTGATGGCAGTGAGGTACCATAACCTCTATATAAAGAAAGAAGACGCAACGCTACTTCCTGCTACTATGAAAAGGGAAGTCAAAATCTCATGGTTAACATGAGCTACCATTTTGCCCACATCACCCATTCTTATATCATCAAATAATTTATTCAAAACAAACTGATCATAAAAATGATGAATTGAACACAAAGCAGCTTAATTATATCTACCTAAAAAGACAGAAATACCCTTTGGGAAACATTTACTGGACATGTACTTTGAATTTTGAGTTTGTCCTAAGCCTAAACATTGGTTATACTCTATACCACTGACAGCCACCAGGGGGCAATCTAGATGTTTAGCTATCATTACATCCATCTTTATATACAGTGTATACTAGGCTCAACTACAAAAATATGACGATAAAGAGACACCAACCACACTTGGTCATGCCAACTTCGTAGCATTTGCGAAGACGACAGGCCTGGCAGCTTTTACGGCGGTTCTTGTCTATAGTGCATTGATTGGTTGCCGGACAGATGTAGTCATTGTGTCCTGGAACAGACGAGAAAGGAAGAGAGGAAAAGGAACAGTGAGAGAAAAAGAAAAGAATAGAAATAAAGACAGATTGTGCCTCCTCAAACACCACACTGGTACGTCTATAGCCGTGTTTCCATAAAATATCAAGCGAATTCGAAGCAAACTTTGAAAAGTGGAAATTCTGCCATTTCCATAAACATGTTCAAATGTGAAAAGTCAACCACATTAAATACGTTTATGGAAACGCACCTTATGATTCTGTCCAGACATTTTCTTTTCACACTAAAGGCAGTATGTTTCTGTGCCTTACCTTGGATGCTCCTCTTGAAAAAAGCCTTGCATCCCTCACACGACCAGACGCCATAGTGATAACCTGAGGCGTAGTCGTGACACACGGCGCAGAAGTGGAGGTCTGCTTTTCCACCCGACGACCCCACGCCATCCTCGCTCTCCTGGGAACGCCTCCTCAGACTCTTGCTAGCAGATAAAGAGTGGAGTCCAATAAGCAAATTCTACCCAAGGTATAGCAGGCAGTTCAATCAGGTGTACAGCATGCTCCATTTTCAGAAATCATCTCCAGATTAATGGTATGATATTTTTGGTATATGGTAAGACTACACCGTGTTACCTGGTCATCAAGATACTGTCCCTCGGTGGCAGCTCCGCCCATGGACTCTGGACTGGCTGGTTATGCTGTGGACGAGCCTGGGAGCGGTGCAGGGGTATGGGTGAACCCACGTGGCCATGGCTGGGCCAAAACAAAGACGTGTTTAGAGACTGGTGGACGGAGGAGCAGTTCGGTATTCCCGCACCAGCATAACTGAAGATAGTTGGACTGTAGAAAGGTATGGTGGTGAAGTCATGGCCGAGGTCGGTGTAAGGAGAGGGGATGCAGATAGGCTGGCTGGTTTCGAGGGGCAGTGCAGGAGAGGAGGAGGAGCTGAGGATGGGGGAGAGGACACGACTGCCCACTCGACTGGAGTCCACCTCCTGGAGCTGAAGGAGGGGCTGATCCTTCTCTGGAGAGGCAGCGGCCATTACAACTGCAGAAAGTCTCAGTAACACTAGATTTAATACATCATCAACAAAGAATAAAGGAACCTAGGATACGCTCATATTTACCTCTGGCTCACTGTGGTAATTATCCACAATTAATAGACACACAACTAAAACTGGAGCAGAACAACAAGAAAGACCAGCAGATCCACCCACGGAGGCCAGCTTAGTTCAGTGTCACCAGTGAGCTCACATTGCGAATGAATGCCTCAAAACAAAGCAACGCGACACAGTCCATAGGTTGCGAATGCAGGACCACGGTTTTCTTTAGGGAGAGGAAGGTGTTCAGGGGTTAGTCTCCATCCAGCCATGGGTCTCACATCAGTGAATGGCAGCAGATGGACTCACAGAGATGTGTGATGGATATTTTACCTGAATGACAGAGAAAGGCAACAGTGAGTTAAAAATACTTTTTGTACAGTCAGTTTTGTCAAGTCTAATCCCTCTAATATAACAATTATATTTTTAATTTAACATCCATATAAAAGTGTAACATTTTTCGTTTTTTTATCTGTATTTCACTTAATTAGAATTAGTTTTAAAAGCAGGTTTGATAGTTTATTTTTTATTGATTAGTTTAATTTAGTTTTGGAACTCCAGTCCTTTTCCCAACTTTTTATATTGGAAGTAAATGGACAAAGATGAAATCTAAAAGACATCCATCACGTCTATCATTTTAGTTTTACTTTAGATAGATTTCTAAACACACAATACAGTTTTAGTTAATTCCCTTTTATTTATCTTTAAAAAAAAATGTCTCATTTTTAGCTTTTTTATGATACGAAAACGTTTTTCATACCTGAATACATAAAATTATCTTGATTGGATGACAATATTATCACTGCAATGAGAGATTGTACTCAGTTATAGAGGAGGAAAAAATAGGAAAGAGGATTTCTAATGTACTGTAGACAGATCAATACACATAAAGCCATCGAACTCAGGACCATCTGAGGACAGGCTGGGTTTACTCTTACGACATCTGATACAGCAAAACCCAGCAGAGTTAATCATTCTGGGTGGCAGGAGTCTGTCTTCAGTCAAAGCTGGCACACATTCTCTCTACCCTTGTGGTAATAATCTCATTTCTGGAAATAATTTATTCCCCCCCTAAAAAAAAAAAAAAAAAAAAGGTCCATTAATCTTGGCGAATAGCTGAGAGAAGCTTGGTTTGGCCGGCCAACAAAACTCAGTAATCCGTAGGAGTAGTTGGAGTCTTGTGCTGCAAGCGTAAAATGAGCACTGTTGAAAACTGCCAGTAATTAAACTCATAAAGCCATAAGTGCCGTAGGGGGCCATTAATTACTGTGGATATTGTACAACAAGCCAAAATGAATTCTTCTTTTTATGATATTTAATTAAAATATGACTGGAGAAATCACTCTTACAGCTGTGAAATCATTCTGGGAAATTGAGCCATCTATGAACGCTGAACATTTATTTATATCACCAACAGACTTCTAACAGTCGCGCTGTTGCCACCTGCTGACTGCTCCTAACTTTACGTACTGTATGAATCCTGCCTGTAGAGGGGACACAACATCCACAGAGACCACTTTCACTCGTGCAATCGTCTATTTTCGAGGAGACGGAGGACCAGCTTCTACCATGCCATGAGACGCTTGAACTCTGACCCCCTCTGAGGCCACCCCTGTGACATAACCTTGCACAAATTTCTGCCAAATAGTTACGAGGAGGGTTTTCCATCTAAATGTATCGACATTTCAGAAAATCGGCAAAGGAAAATGCAAATTTATGCACATTTCCATTCACTATTGTGATGTGAATAAGAGAATTTGGTCGTCATCGTCATCATCATCATTTAAAACTATACAATATATATAAATATACATAAAACTGAAACTGACTTCAGCTTTTGTCCGCCCAAACGCGAAGGTCTGGATCATACAGCGTCGTTTCACATCTTCTGATGATTTGTCAGAGCCTTTGTCTAACATTTTTTTCTGAAGCTCTTCATACATGGAGTTGTTTTGTTGCCATTTCCATCTAATAAGGCTTTTGTGTTTATGTCTTGTATTAAATAAAGAACGCTGCAGTCTCATTTGTCCACACAAGCAGACACATAACGATGTGATAAGTCCATTTCCACTGGACTTATCACATCATCACCTCTCCCAAGCGTAACAGTTTTTGCATATTTCTTTTTCCACTCAGATTTGTTAATGCACAAATTGAAAATGCGAATAGGACAGCTGGATGGAAACGCGTTTTCTGTCATTTATTAAGCTTAAATATGGCAGATTTGAGCGTGTACACGTTTTTATTGGAATCTGCTGGTAGTTGGTACATCTTTGACATTTCCTAATTGTATTTCGAAGCTAACGGTAGCTAGCTTTGCTGCCACTGCAGAGGAGCAGAAGAGAGGCAATGAAGAATTCGGGAGTCTACGGATTTTTTGCGTAACAACCAACCCAAGTCATGGACATAGAAATCAGTGGATTGTGGCCGTTGTCGTGGATGCATCGTGACAATTCAGAGTTACGTTAGGTTATCTGAGGATGCCATAGATGCACAGAGCACATTCACGCGACACGATAACAGTGACAGTAACGCACCTTAACACTGGATGCGACCCAAATAAAATGGTGGGGGAAAAAAAAAAAAAAAAAAAAAAAGGACAGGAGGAAGCAGTTCATTCTGAGCTACTGTAGAAACACGTCGCAACACGGTGGACTCCAAAGCAGCACTCATTTCTGCAGTGAGATCCCCCTAAATCTTACTCATGAAACCATCAAAGACACTGATTTCTCTTAAAATATACACACACAGTTTACCCTCTGACTTTGCAGTGATAGTAGTACATTTCTCAACGGCTCTACGGAAACTTTTGCCCGGATATCTGGGCTTTGTAATGAATTTTGTCTTGGCAAGTGATCGCGTTTTGGCAGGCAGTGGGAGGACAGTTTTATCTCCGTCATCTAGGGGATCTTACCTGACTATGTGACTGATGAAATGTCAGCGTTTGGGTTACTTGCTGAAGTTTAATTGCTTTGCCCGCTAGCTCATTTCTTCCTGCTCATAAGGGATGACTGATGAGGAACTGATAAACGGGATCACAGAAGCAGGAATTGCAACATATGCGGCCCTGCTATCAAGACTATCAAGATTATAAAGACAGCAACAAATTAAACCGACGTTAGATTTATATTAGGTGTAATAACGACAGAGTATTGAAAAGATTTTTTAAAAGTATCGAATCAAATCAGTGTTTTATTCTCACCGGGTCTTCGGTGACCTTGTCTCTGTAGCAATTGAACCAACTCCTACAGCAGATGAGTCATTTTCAAAGAAAGAGATTCTGCCTCTTTAATTACATTTGGGGGTAAAACAGATGTGAAAGTGTTTTTTTTTTTCTTTTTTCTTTGAAGCTTTGACCTTGCCTTCAAAGTTGCCTTTTCTCTGTCACACTCTTCACCAGCTGGAAGTTTCTTGTGGGAGAAAACCTCCCAGATCTTCCACTGCTCATCCTGCCACCGGTGACGAGAGCTCACACAGACAAAATCATCATCATTTGAGAGAGACAAAAAAAAAAACTGACCTTTGGAGTACAATGTTCACTGAGCGGACATAGTGTTTTACTGCACAGCAAAGTTCTCTGCCCCGAGACGGTCAAAAAGTAGCTCCCCTCGACCACAAACATGCTCAAAGTCTTGACCGACGGCACCGTTAAGGTAAGAAATATCACAGTCACACGATTTGCTTCATATATAATCATCCACGTGCACACATGCACAAACACATTCTCACCCACCCCCACCCCTAATTATACAAGGCCAAAGCCAAATAAAGCAAAATGTAACAGAACTGTTCCTGGCCAGTAGCCACAAGTGCATGCCTTTTACACAAAAGCTCAAGGCCATGTCGTTTTCCCATCCTAAAATCTCACTGCGTCCTCAGCATCAGCCTCCTTAATATCAGGCTAAACTGATATGAACCAGTTCTGCAAAAAAGAAGCAGTACCTTCCTACATACAGCAACGGAGTGGAAGGGTGAGGCTGCCGAGCGTAGAGACAATCTCACTCCACGGTTTCCCCTGCTGTGCAAGAACTGCGACACAAAAAACATTTGTTCCGTGTTTTTACACATTTTTTTTTCGCCCTTTACTGTGAAGAACCAAACTTGCAATCCAAAACTTTAACAGAAAAGTCTGCCTAGTATTTTCTGTCATGCACTTTATCATCGCTCGGAGCTGCCCGTCTCAAGTGCACACTCAGTTACAAACCTGAATTTGTAAGGCTTCACTTTTTGAACCTGTAGCGGAGGAGATACATTCATTTTAAAAACTGTAAGTTGTGGCACAGTTTGTAAGTAGACAGTCTATTGCAATCCAACACAAGACACCAGAGTGTAAAATGAGCCCACGGTCTACACAGCTTGGTTTATCTTTTCATGTAGATTGAAATGAAAGCGAAGGACCTTAACCTTAACTGTGATATTATACACACACACAAAAAAAACATTCTGAGAGAAAAAGTAAGGTCATCGCTTGACAAATAACAGAATAAATAACACAAAAAAAAAATCTACCTAAATGACTGCAATTACTGACGGCAGTATTTTAATTTATTTGGAAATCTTTAGAAGATAAACACACCAATAGGTAGCGTCACTGAGTATTACTAACACTTCCTGAATTGCATGGAAATGACCTAAAATTGCTGGAAAAACTGTCGTCAGTTGCAGATACCATTGTTAGAAACGTATGCGCTTTGTTGAGATTAAAGCATTAAATTGGTCTGGCTACTCTGCATTAAAAAACATTTAATAAATAAACCCATGAGGCGCAGAAGAAAATGTAGCAACGGTGTGACAGTTGAAATTCAGCCTGAGTTTCACAGCAGCTGGCTGATGGAGCCGCATGTTTACACAGAGATAAGTGTTTTCTGAAGTAGGCCAGCCTTCACATTGGGTTTGTTTAAATTTCGAAGCTTGATTCTCAAACCACATTAGAGCCAAGAATAGACACCGATTACAGATCTACAGCCGAGGATTTTTTTTTTTCTTCTTTTTTTCTAACTAACTATAAATGTTGACATTTGCCACAGATGATGAGATGCGTTTATTTATTTGTACGGCACTTTTCGCGTGAAAGGCTCGCGGCTTTAAAAAGAGCCAGGATAAAAGCTGGAAATTAAAATCAACAACAACAACAACAACAACAACAAAAACATTAAAAGTACATTCAAATGCAGACCTTGCGCGATGATGCCCGTGAAACATAACTGTGTAATTCAGCTGCGTTTTTAGACTTCGGGGATTCAGACAGAGCTTCTCACAGCCTCGGAGTACTCGGTTTGTTCCCAGTTTCTGCTTCTAATCTATATTAGATCACGAAACGACAATCCAAACCCCAGCGAAACGCACCGGAGGCTCCTAGACATCCGAGCGCCTGGAGGGATTTCCTGTTGAACTTTATTCTGCTACCTGTTAACGCGGACAACGCTCCAGTTTAATGCGATTTCTCGAGCCTCGCGGTTACGCACGGGCCTCCCACTTGTTGCCTGAATGTTTTAAACCGCGCCGGGTTTGTTTGGGTCTCATGTCCTCTCGGGTCCGCGCGTCGCCTGCTCAACGACTCGTATCATTTGTAAACATGGAGACGTTCTTACCTCTCCGTCCCCCCCCCTCCTCCTCCTCCTCCTCCTTTTTGCAGCTGCAGAGAAACTTCAGGCTGACAGTCCCCAGTCCACACCGTGACACCGTGTGATGTTAAAGTGTCAAAGAGGGAACAAAAAAAAAAAAAAAAAAAAAAAGTGTCGGAGGAGCTGGTGCGACCTGCGCAACGGGCCGAGCCGCGGACAAGTTGACCAGCGCTCAGGACGCCGCCGCTATCAGCCCCCGAGGCGGACGACCAGCTGAGTTTAGGGAACCGGCGATGAAGACGACGCACGGTGGCGCACGACTTCCGGCGAGCGCCTTCAAAATAAAAACATTACGTTTATTGCATGCCTCACCTCACCTCCTCTGCTGAGATTTATTACTCAACAAAAATCTAAAATCAAAACAAATACATCCATAATAAATCCATCGTGATTATGTTTCCTCTTTCATTACCAGGCACTGGTCCTTTATTTTATTTCTAAGTATCATTTGTTGACAAATATTGCCTCACACGTGTTGTTTTTGTTGTTGTTTATTAATATTACACACACACACAGTGTACAGTTTAAGTAAAGACACGTTTTCAAGTCACGTTTTGTCTTGGGTTCATGTAGGTGGAAAGACATTGATTTATTTTTTTTAATTGTACAATCAGTGCTTATAAGTATGTAATTATATAATAATTTATTTTTGTATTTTTTGGTTCATTTTCTGTTCAAACTGATTAAAATTGAAGTCAGCACCAAGAAGTACATGAAATGCAGCCTCAAAAGCAATAGTCTTATGGGATTATTCATTATTTTTGGACAACTTTTCACTTTTTTGTGTTTTCATTGCTTTAACGCTGTGTGTATTGAAGTTTCCTACCTGTGCTTTTGCCTGCTTTTATTTGTTTTTTTCCCTTTGTTTCTTGTGTACTCTGTAAACACTTTGGGTTGCCAATTTGTATGAATATAATCATACAAAATCTTTCAAAATATAACATTAAAATAGAAAATGCCTTTAGCTTTTTTTTTTTCCTGCAACTTTTTTTTTTTAAAAAAGGTCCACGTATGATTTCCTTTCAGCTTTAAGTAATTATCTACGTGCAGCTGCAATACTTTAAAAAACAGGAACAATAATAAACACAATCTGGAAAAAGGTTTAGGTTTTGGAAACTACCTTCACCCCAGAGAAGGTGACGTGGTGTAGCAGCTTTATACTTTTACTCTGAAGGAGTGTACACTCACTGTTTTGTTTCACTAAGTGAACTTGACTGAGGGGAAAGAGGTCCAAAGACGTCAGAGTAAACCACACCTTTTTTGTCCAGAACAAATCAATCTAATCCTAATTGCAGCCATTCGGGGAATTTAACTGTTCAGAGTCAGAGCATTAGGAAACGACGACTGTCGATAACTCAGCCATTCACTGAGTTATATTTGATTTACTTCGATATTAATGCGGTTAAAAGTGTAAAATGTCAACGAATCAACAGGTGGTGCAGTACAGGACGTTTGCGGTTCATAATTCATTCTCCCACTACTGTTTCCCTTTCTCTCTCTGCATTGTAATAAAAAGAAATCAAATTTGCATTATCAGAAGCACCAGGCTTCAAAAAAACCCCAGATCATTGTCTCCTCAATGACACGCTGAGATGTTTAGAGTCTGTTTAGATATTTAGAGATGGTTATAACATTTCAAAGCAACAACTAAGGCATCAAAACAAAACATGTTTCATTTTTCTAACAGATGTTGCAAGGTGCCGATTATTCCTTTTTGTAACTTTTGCAGCTGAAAGACAAAGGACACGCTGGCCTCATGTTAGGACATTAGAGGAGGTGCGTTTTACATCTGCGTTGCATCCAGTCCACTCAGGTTATCGTTGGTTCAGAAGGTGGTACGTCTCCTGACAATGAAGACCTCGATCTCTGACTCTGACCTCCTCTGATGACCTCAGGGTAACATACACTGGACGCATCTAGGTTTTCTAAGAGCGGGTTATTTTGTGTGTGTGTTCTTGCATGCACCAGTTAAATAAGATGCGTAAATCCCGCTGCAGGTTTGGTCCTCAGACTTCTGGGCCGGTTCTGTCAAATGCCTGAGCAGCAAAGCGGAAGTCTGTCCTTTAACTTTCCACTGAGCTCATTAGCAGTGATTCCAGAGAGGAAGCGGCTTATTAATGTGAAGCCCAGTCGGTAACAAACAAACATTGTTCATATTGTTTCTAGAAGGATGATGCTTTTTCATTTAGTCATGTTTGTTTCATAATCTCCGCAGTTATTTGAAATAATCACGATAACGGTCTCCATTCACCTCACCGGTATGAAAACAGTGGGCTGAAACTAACAGAAATATCATATTTGTTATTTCCACATAGTTTCCTATTGTTTGACTGGTGCTTTTTTAAATGATTTCTTCATGAAAGTTCAATATAAAACTAGATGGGTCCAGTATTTCAGTACAGGGCTTTGTGTAATTTAGTTGTATCATATCTCCCCAACTTACTTTTTTTTTAATTATGACCGGTCTTATGTTTATTTTTATTTTGTACCTTGGTTGAATATTTCAGTAATGGGCTTTGTGCATTTTAGGCTTGTCCTATCTGCCATGTTCAGTCTTTATTTAACAAAAAAAAGGCAAACAGAAATATCATTCATTTTTCTATGTTTCAAAAGTCTATGCCAATAAATATCAATAAATACTGTGCTCTTCTTCTTCATGAGGTGTATGTGCATAGTTAAACTATTATTAAACTTATACTACAGAGGTGGCAGAAAGTCAACAGAATAGACTATATCATTAATTGTAATTATTTGTATGAAAATGAATCATCATCTCAAATATTAACATCGTGACGGCCCTTTCTGATCACTAAGATGTTAAAGACCATCTCCAGACGTGTTAAAAGACAGAATAAAGTGTTTTATGGAGGCGCATCTTTACTGTTTTGTAAAATAGCAACAGCTATTATTGTCTAATAGACTGTTACCGTGCACCATATTGCAAAAAAAAAATGTGTATATGAAGGAACGATGACTTCAAATAGGTCTGCAAATAATTATTATTTTAATTTTGAGTTCACCTGTAAACTATTTATCTTAATCTAATTTTTTTTCAGACAATAAAATGTCATCAAATAATGAAAAATGCACATCGCAATATCCAGAGACTGAAATAATGTCTTCAAATTGCTTGTTTGCAATAAGGGAAAAGGTCAGAGATGTTGCATCTGCTACAATATAAAACTGAAAAAGGCAGCAAATCGTCGCATTCAGTCTGATTTATGAGGCCAGAATCAGATGCTTTCGCCTGACGAATCGATTAAAAAATTACCTTAATTGTTCTGCAAATCGACTAATGGACTCGTCAGCAAATTATTTCAGCTACAAAATGCAAAAACAGATGCACAACATAATTTAACAAAACGGAACGATCACCGAGGACTTCCACTGGGATTTCATTAGTGCGTGTCTGTGTGTGTTCGTGCTCACAAAATAAAATGAGTGTGCACTTTAAGTTTACATGATGTTAGTTTAAAGTTGCACAGTCCCCTACTGACTTCTAAATGGTTTTCTGCATGATTTGTCTCTTCCCCACAGAGATAAACAGTGACAGTGTGTCGTGGCAGTTTTTGCTCCATCATGTCAATTTGGTTTTGCTGATTAGCCACTCTGCTGCTTCTTTTGTTTACGTACCAAGTCTCTGCCAAATGTGACACAATCATTTCCGTCAGCAGTTCTGTCAGTTTTGATGATCGCGTGAAATATTATTATAACTGCATCATTACGAAAAAATGACGGAGGAGAAGTAAGAACGCTTTCCGCTGTAATTAGAGAAATAATATAAAAACATAATGCACCGTTATTCACTCTAGTGCCTTTAATACTTTCCACGGATTCTTCACCTGCTCTCTAAGGAGTCTCAGAGACAGAGTAGGTGTTGGGTGTGTGTTTCTAAAAGACCATTTTCACCCTTGCAATTTTCTCTCACGAAAAATAGCTTTTGCCCACTGCCACACCTGCCAAGATAATCATTCAGAATTACGATGCGCTCATTTTTCTCCTCTCAAAATCCAATTTCAGTGATTACATTTTGTGGCTGTGCAGTCTATCAGTACTTCAGAAGCTCATTTGACATTACCAGGTAATGGATTACAGTCTTTACATTCTGACCAAACCTACATGAGTGCACCATGGGTTACAAAGTGCAAATTGGGCCAAAGATGTGGCTCATCTGTCTGCCATTTGGATTATGGGGGCCTGAAGGGGCAATTTGTCCTCAAAATTGAGCTTTTAACCCTCGGTTGTCATGATGGGACATAACTAATGAACATTACTGGGATTTGGTCCCATGTGGTGTTATAATCCGGCCACTTCACTTCTGTGATATCAACGCTGCTAACACACAGATGTTATTAAATCATATAGTTTGGCTGAAGATCATTCACCCCCACGTCCCATCAGGTTTTCTCGTTTGCCTGGTCTGCGATTTAAGAATACACTTCACTGTATTCAGAAGTCTGAACTCTAACTTGGTTAAATTAGTTTTTGTTGAAGTTTTATGTTGCCGCAGTTTCGTAGTATACCCAAATTATGTTGCTGCAATTATTCTTTCACTGGATTATTGCAGGGCACAACTCGTACATGGATGTACACGCAGAGTATTTTTTTATAAAGAAGTGATGTGCATTGTACATTGAGGCCACAGAGACGGTGTTTTTGAGCGGAAACAGCTGGTACAAAGAAAGGAGAAGTCCTCTGTACCCAGGGAGAGATGGATCCATCAGTAAGAGGAACAGAAGGTTATGATCCCTTTCAAATTCCTAACTCCAGTGTTTGGGGATGTTTATATGATGATACATGTGCTTACAAAAAAAAACAAACAACATAAACTCTCATCAGAATGGATTTTAAGGGCACATAAGCATCCCTGTAAACTCAAAAATCAATTATAATTATGTTAATCACTACTTTTCTTCATGTTCATCAAAACAAGGAATCAAAACTGCCTGACCTCCAGGGCAGCAGGGTCCTGCTAAGGTCACAGGTTCATGTTGACCTTTGAAGCATGGGACAGGGCATGCATCACATGCTGGCAGCTTTATAGAAGTGAGAGTGGGAAGTTATTGCTCTTATTGTGGCAACCTGGCACATGAGGTGACACTGGGGGCACTGGTGTTTTTTCGATCCGTGACGATCAGTGTGGGAACTTTTTTTTTTTTTTTTTTTTTGCTGTGAGCGGGATGAGTGAAGATGTAAGCAGGCTCACGGCTGTTTTGTGGTAGACTTGCGTTTAAAGGGTTACATTTGAGACTTTTTAAGACCTTTATCAGGCTGTTATGAATGCAGCTTAAGACCTCTTTAACGTCTGATCGATCTGGGGCCAGACTTTGACTTTGGTGATGTTTCCAACGTGAATACAGAATAGTCTGGCCCACAGGATGTAGTCTGCTGGAATAAGCGCAAGTATTTCAGTCACTCAGTTGCAGGATTGGCATTCTCTTTCCTTCACCCATCTGCGCGTTACCTTTTCGAAAGCCCCCCCCTCGCTGCCTTTTTTTTTTTTACGTGGCATTTTTTTTTGGTAGGGATTTAGTCATTTTAATACCACTGCACCGTGTGCACATGTTCCACCAAAACAACTTCTCTGACTGCATTTAAGATATAGAGCACATTATGTTAGGAATAAGCAAAGACCAAAACTGCTTTGAAACTGCCGTTGATCAGATTTATGCACACCTACAACCAGATGGAAGACTTGCAGGATGATATCTACCTTGGTTGAGTCTCACTTCAAGTTCTTGGCTTCAATTAGCCGACTAAACTTTGGTTTCTGTGCAGCCTTGATCGTCAGCCAGGTCCTCCCTATTCCTGTGTCCTGGCTTAAGGTTGAGGATGATCAGGCTCTCTACCATGAACTGACAGAGACAGCCAAAAACGTTTATTTTAAGATTTTCCTTTGTTCTCTGGCTTTCATTCCTTTGTCTTTGAGTCTTGACAAATATTTATTGTGTTTACTCCTAGGCGTAAAAATCGATTTCGTTACTGCTACGGTTAATTAACAAGTCATCCCTGCTGCATAATGTGATGCGGTTAGAAGCTTCAGTTGATCAGTGCACCTATTATGACGTATTATGTTGCTGTTAAACATTATGTACAGAGTTTGCGCAAATGGCAAGAGAAACCAGCTCTAAGAGAAGAACCCTAGTAGACGTCCTTAACCTAAAACAGACATTCTTAACCTAAAGCAAAAGGTTAAAATCAACATTTTCCATTTGTATGCCTCTTTTCAAGGTATCTCTGGGTCAATAATATTTAGTAGAATAAAGAAGCAGGAGTGTCCAGCAGACTGTGAATAGACTGAAGGATCATTAGGTATTGAAATACAGTATGAGAAGAAAAAGGTGGGAGGCTGAACAAAGAAAAGCATGTGAGACATTGCAGGTGTATGAGTGTGATAAATAGATACAGAGCAAAGGCGAAGTCTATGCTGTGTGTGTGTGTCATTCGCTTGGATGTTTTGCTGCTGGTTTCCTGTAACAGGCTCAAGAGGTTATTTATTGCTGCAGAGTGCTGTGCCTTGCATTCTCTTTCGGTACACATTGTGATGTGGGAGTAATGCTCTTCCGAAACAGCAATTCAAATCATCCGGAAAAATAGCTAGCATCCCCTTAGCCCGCACCATTATTCAATTTCATAGGTTCAACGACCATAGGCTTAGGGGCACTGGCTTTTGCTTCTTTTCATTCAATGTGTAGAAAAAAAAGCCTTTCATGGTCAGTTTGTGTTGTTTTTTTTTTTTTTGTGTGTGTGGGTGCATTTTCTAAATATAAAGTAAATGCCTCATTCATTGGTTTTTCAGTAACCAAAGGCACATCTGTCCACGTTGTTCATCCCATTTCTAATAAAAAAATACTTCAGTAAGCCCCTTTTCATTAAATTTCATTACAAAAAAATCGCAAACATAAATTGAAACGTATTGAATAAAATGCCCCGGGAATCTGCAAAATCAAAATTATTATGTTTCCCATGCAGTAAAGTTAAAAGCTATTTAATGGTTTGGTTGAGCTTTATTCATGTGACTGAGTAGGAGTAAGAGTCAAGATGAGTTCATGTGATTTTCTTTTGTTCAGTGATTTGTAGCCGTTGGATGGATTAAAAGCTTTAGTCTGGTTGAAGACAGGCTAGCAGCTTTGTGAACGTTATATTACAGCGTATTTGTTTACTTTTATCTATTTAAGCATCGTTATTAACGTTTACAAGACAAGTTTGGTAATCGTGAGACTAGTTTTGACTCAGTTTAGTTTATTTTACATTAAGTTACAGGGAAAACATTTTCAAGTCACATTATAGAGGTACTTTTTCCAACTCCTCTCTACTGCCCACACACCCCTTGTTTTTCATTAACAGATATTTTATCTTTTAAGTTTGCCTTTTGTTTTTGTTTCGCCGTCGTCTCGGCTCAACTCTCTGTTAGGGGAGTAAAGCAGAACAAAGGACTAAACTTCATGCAGCGGACACACACACACAAGGCTTTTTCACTTTTTCATGGGCGTGAGGTGTGTCTGCATGTATGAATCTATTTATGGTCTCAGAGTGGTCAGAGTGACATGTCTGACGCTATCGGTGCAGCACTTTGTCGCAAAATGTTTTCTGTCCTTTCCCAGACCCCGTGGCTCTGATGTCGAGGCTGAACACGGCGCGGCCCACCTCAAACAATCTTACGTATGGACACATTTCCGTTCAGCTGCTTCTGCTTTTAGTATCGCCATTATTCAACATGTGCAGCTAAAAACCTCATAGACTACAAAATGTTTGGGTTAACATTTACTCCTTACCCATTGAGGTCAATCATGAGGCTGTTATTAGTCTTCTCTCTGCTGCAATAAAGAGGATGTTTGAGATGAACGGCAGCGTCAGCCCAGTTTAAAAAATGATTGCAGATGGAGTTATCTCAAAAAATGCTTTATTAGAAATGTTCATTACACTGAAGTATTTGGATGAAATTCCAGTTTCTTACATTGCCGGTGTGTTATGAATCATTGTGAATTTACCTCTGGTGAATAAAACCTGGCAGCTTTTACTGGTATATCATCATTTTTTCCAATTGAATAATCCAATACTATTTACATAGTTGACAGCGATAAATACTTAACAGTGGAAATACAGGCATAGGTATAAATTATAGTATTTTATACCTTAAAAGAGGTGTTATGAATCGTCAAGTATAGGATGTTTTTGTGTATTTGTCTCATGCATTACTACAGTATGTTACACAAATAGTCAGCTATTTGGAGTCACTTGTCCTTGATGTGGAATGACAGTGCACCCTAGTGGATGGTGTCCTCACTTACACCAAACAGGCACCACTAGTAATGAAGAGCTGAACTTTAAAATTAAAATGATACGTTCATTGCCTGCAGGGGAGATTAATATATGTCATCATTACACCAATCTATTGTATCACACACATGATATTCAGAGTGTACTGACTGGCTCAAGAAAAGTTTCAAGACATTAACATACATCCTACGAATGCTGTGATTAATAAAGCATTTTTCAAGGACTACAACAAAATGTGCTTTTACTCTAGCCTGCAGTATAAGGGAAACCGATCACTAGATGAAGAATAAGAAAACGAGCTCTTACAAAGGGAAATGAATGTGGACAGATGTATCTGTTGTCCTTCATGGCACTCACAGTAGATGTTGATACAAAGGGAGAAGTTCAGTGAACTGTAAAAACACTAATGGGATCCCTGACAATATAATTAACTAATGATGCTGATGGAAGTGACAGCTCTCTGTCACCAGACACCAACACTGCCCTTCCCAAATTGTCCTCCTCCCCCCTCTGGATGCTCTCTCCTCACATCTGCTGCTGCTTTTTCACCTTCAGTCCTCACGTCTACAGAGTCATTATTGGAGCACTTTGAAATTAAATGTTGCCTGAGTTATCGTTTTTCTGTTTTTCTTTCTCTTAACCTAAATACGATCTAATGAAGTGCAATTGCGTGGACGAGCTGCCCTTTTCTGTGGCTTTTATAACCCGTTTTGGTCCTTTGTTTGTAAATGGTTTATCGTAAAATAGTGGAAAACTATGGCCTTTCTGGAGCTCAAAGTTCTTTATCTGTACAAAATAGGGGATATTTGAGTTTGCTTGATTAAGAACCTAAAGGACCACTCGATATTTGGATGAACTGTTTCCACTTTGTCCAGTTTCTTTCATCAAACAGCTCCTCATTTTAACATAAAATCGCTCTAACAGGTTTGTATCTACTGAATTACATCTTTTCATTTTCTTTCCTGATCAAACTTTCATGCCTCGACCAGCTGGGAACAAAATCCCCTGCTCTGTTTGGTTTGCTGCTTTTACCACCTGCCCGTTCAGATTACAGCCTGCACTCACTGGGATGACACGATTGGCACAAAGATCTGCCTGCTGTGAGCATGTGCATTTGCCTGAATGTGCCTTACAACCATCTGAGGCTTAAACTACAGGTGCACAAGTTAATTGAACCTATTACGATATTTAGCTTCTGTTCAGTAAACAAGATTAAGCTTAAAATTTTCCAGTGTCCTCACGTCTTACCTACTGTCGAACAGATTTATCAAGATTAAATATGCGTGAAATAGACACAAAAACAAGTTGTTTCTGAAGACAAACAGATTAGGAGCTAATCAGGACTCTCACGTGAAGGTTACACAAAAAACAAAAAATCTCTCTTGTTGTTGCTGGTTAACAGTTAACTTCTCTTCATGCACAATTTGATGATTGGCGCAACAATGCCTAAAACGCGACGCACAACAGAGGTCAGAAATGCGTGATGGTTGAGTCACCACTGTGGCTGTGACCGCTACAGAAACATCACTGTTACATTGTGTTGAATTGTCACAGACTGACTGCAGCCGCTGATTTATTGCCGAGCCACAAAAAGGCGCCTTTTGTGTGCTGGTATAAAAGCCAGGAATGTTAGACGCTCCATTAATTAGCCAGTTTCTTGTGCTTTTTGTGCATGACGTTGGTAATGATTAAGCCACCCTGTAGCAACACACAAACACAACATGCAGCATGTGATGCTCAATTTAAAAAAAAAAATTGGAACAGGTCCCATTATTCAGTATTCATGTGTTCAAGATGAACACACACAAATAGGCCAAGTATACTCACAAATAAAAACATAACATGAAAATGAGGGAGTTTTATCTTTATCTAAACAGAAGGTTAGAAGAGCAAAGCTGTAGGAACTGCAGTCTAACAGTAGGGGTCAGTGTAAGCATATATAACAGATACTTGCACAGAGTATAAGGTAGATAAATAGACTTCACATGAAATCTTCTAACTTTTAAGTCTTCTAACTTAAATACTACATCTTTTTGAACACACACACACACTTTGACTTTAAAGTGTCATGTCTGTACCCTTCGATACACGCCTTACTTTATATTAGAGCTGTTTAATAGATTGCCTGCCAGTAACGCTGAAGACCATCACGGAGTGTTGTGCCAAAAACTGCTGACAGTCAAACTAATGTGCTTTTTCTCCATCTGCCAGTCTCGCAGACCGTCTTGTAGCCAATACAAACTCCAAAGCATGTTTGCTTACTCGATAATTTAAAGCTGGAGCAGCTCTTACACTTAGGGGTAACGTGTCTGGTAGTTTCTGTCAAAGATTTGAAACACAAACGAAATCCAACTGTAGGTGTTAGAAGACGAGAGACTGGCAAACAGGCACCAGGCAGGGGATGCCAGATATGACCGCTTTCATCAAGTACTGTTACTGTTAGAAATGTTTGTTTGTTTATACCTGTTTTGCTCAAAATTTGGTCATAAAACAGTAGCCGGTCCAATGTTAATGTGGAATAGCAGTATGGGAGAAAAGCCCAAGCTGCAGGAGGAAAAAAATCATGGGGAAAAGCTACAGAACTTGAAAATGCACACCTTCCTTCTGCAGCTCTCTCCTCTCTGTCCAAATCAAAAGACTAAATGTAAAGACAGGCGAGGTGATGCTGTTTCATGCTGCTATGGAAACGTGAAGGCAAAATATATCTATCACGGGAGCTGCCGTGTTGCTTCTGTGATGAGCCACGAATAGAGCAGTAGTGGTAGATTTTCTACAGCCTGTAAGCAGAGCCAAGAGGAGGTGCAGACGTCTAGTTTCCTTCACTAAAGATTTCAAACCTGTGCAAAATCTGATTAAAAGTGACAGATTACAAAGAAAACACATGCACCCAAAGTCTTAACAAAGCACTTAACATGGGCTTACAGGGATTTCTACACTGCAACCAAAAGCACAGGTATTACCATTGTAAAAAATGTGATCCCAGGCCACTGTTTAAAAATAAACCAGCTCTCCAGGAGAGAGAAACGTTGCCTCGTCTTCTCTGCCTTTTCTCCTGTGTTTGTGTGTTAGAAATCCCCCTCCTCCTTTCCTGCCTCCTTTGGCTGTAAACTTACTGACCCTCTTTGCTGCTGCAGTCGTGCTCATCTCTGCATTGACTCCTTCTGTGGAGAAAATCAATAAGTGAGGGTCAAAACAGCCACTGAAGGAAGCAGTACTGGTAACACGATAAAACCATCAGTACAGGATTTATTGGGAATGCAAACACGGCATCAGAGTACTGAGCCGTACTGCATGTGTGATCTGACTGCGTTCACACATGTCCTATAGCACATCTCCTATTTTAAGGAAACCAATTACCACCTAAATGATCATGCTCATCCCTGTGCAAGCATTTAGAAGTTGAAACGCACAAACTTCTTTCAGTGTTCATTTTCTATGCGCTAAATTGCAAGCGCATCAGGCCCAAAAGTGAAGACATCAACCTTTTCCTTTTCCACACATGCCTCTCACCTCTCACCACTTTCAGCCCTCATCATGAATATGCCGCCGTGGAGTATCTTTGGCTCCACGCCTGCCGGTATCCATGCCGCGCTCATGCTCCTTATCAGGTGTCAGATGTGGGTTTGGTGTCACTGAGGTCCTGTTCATTTCCCTTCACACCCTGCTTTTCAAGCATTATTACACGGACCAAATAACAAAACGAAAACACGGCAGTCGTTGCTCCGGGAAGCGCGAATTACAGCAACATTTTTGAGATTGAGATAAAATTAGAAACCATTCAATAATGCGTGGAGCAGTGGGCACCAACTGTATTCCCTCATTTACTATGTAGCTACATTATAATTTATCACAGACCAAAAATCTTGTCAATCAGTAGTTATGGCTTCACTTTGGAGACCTTCCATGTAAAATGTATGATTGAGAACATGTCCATAGCCATATGTATAAAACCGATGTTTCGGATTTAACTGCTTCACCTGCAGTTAAATGTCACAGTGATGGTTTACTTTGTGAGTGAGTTAATCCAGCAGCAGAAAATGCATTTGGTTTGATGATTTATATTTGTGTCATGAGAGGTGTCACTCACACAGCGTCTATATATGTAGTATATTAAACACTGACATACACTGTGATTGATCATCAGAGACAGAGGCAGCGGAAGAAGCCAGTTTAAGTACGGTGGGTTTGGTTTCTGATTCTTTGTTGAGATTATAGTTTGTAATAAGATCGAAAAACAAGAATAAATGAAATGTGCGCGTGTGAAATAAGAGACAGATAGCTGTAGTTATGTTCTTGGTCTGATTTCTGTTCGTATTTGATTTGTTTTATGCAGCCATTTTTACTATGCAGCTATAGGTGGAGCTGAAAAGTTAAGAATAGGTCATTGAAGGTGCACAGATGTGTGTTCGTTTTCATTTCAGATACCGAGGAAGGTTGTCAAGGCATCACACCAAAGACTTTTTTGACTGTGATTTAGTTCTGTTGATTAGATATTTCAGTTCTGGTTCATTATATGACTCTATCAACTTTCCTTTGAATAAATATTCAAGATGCACCGGAGATCCTCCGAATACTTGGAGTCCTTAATTTTATGTGGGACGTAGACATGAGTCAAACCTAAGCCTCAGACTAACCGTGACAAACTAAGTGGCATTTTTAAAAGGTCCAGTGCGTAAGGTTTAGGGGGATATAGGAGGATGTAATTACAGTTTGTTTTCATTAGTGTATAATCACACAAAAATGAGAAGTGTTTTTGTTGCCTTAGAATGAGGCGTTCATGTCTACAGAGGGAGCAGGATGCCTTTCACACAGTCCACCATGTTGGTACAATATGACTCCCTCTTCTTCTTTTTTTCTGTTTTTCTGCATTGCCATAAATCTACTATGTTTGAGTGCGGACCGGAGATAAGATCCCCTTAAATAAAAAGCCCAGAACAGACATAAAAACTGGCTCTAATGAGGGATTTATGTGTTTTTTGCGGCCTCCATAGACGAGCATGTGATGGATATTCACTTGGTTTGAATCTGCAACTTCACAGCTAGATGTGACCAAATATCACACACTGGACCTTCAAAACTGAACCCATAGAAAATCCGGCACTACAGCAATACATAAGCATTTTCCATTAAGTTAAGGTTTTCCAGGTTTTCCAGGTTTCCGTACTGGTTTTCAAAATGATCAAAAATCTGTGCATTTTTCTTGAGAGACGCAAATCGCAGCATTGTCCACAATAATCGTGATATGACTTTTTCACCAAATTGCGCAGCCCTATTTGCAAGTAAGATTTAGTTTTCCACAAAGCAGCCATGCTGTGCTTGTGAAGAAAGTGCAATGCTTAATCTTGAACTGTCTGAGCGGAGATTGGAATTTCCCATCGTCGACCGTGGGAATGTGAGAGCCCAGATAAGTCAATGAAACGTTTAGAAGCAATGTTGTCCCCGCGACATTATTGGCAATTAGCAGCTGATAATGCACAGGAAAGGCAGCAGACAGTGTGTAAATGTCATCGGGGACACTGGAGAGTTAAACAATAAAACAGCACAGTAATCTCTTAGTGGAATGAAGATCAAGAGCCAAAGCTTTTACATGCAACAAAAGTCAGTATGAAGCTGTAAATGGTCGAATATTTTCAGCAAAAAAAAAAGAACAGAAACACCTTCTTTGGAAACAGTTTTGAAGTCTAGCATTTGTTGGCACTTCAAAATTAAGCCCAAAAGCTGTTTGTTGGTACAGGAATACAATGGCTGTCCTCAGCAAGTGTATTTTGGAGCCACTGAAAAATTTTGGAAATATATTTTTAGAGACGGTGTTGTTGGGCAAACACACAAAGTAGGCTTGAAACACGCGATACCAGGAAGGGACTAATTTAGACACTAATTAGATTCCTCCTAATTGTTACGACAAAGTAATCAAGAAATGAGAAAAAGACCTTCTGAGTTTTTATCATGACTTAAGTGAAAGGAAAAGATTAAAGGTTATCTGAATGTCACCGTTCATCAGCCGTCCAACAGCGAAGACACGGCTATTAATAAAGATAATAATTTCCTCTGCAAAAACGCAGTCATCAGTAAAGACAGGCATATGCAAGATAAACTAGTATGTATATTCTTTAGAGTGAAAGTTTAAAATGAAAACGACTTTTGAAACTGTACAGAAACCTGTTTTTGGAGGGAGACATACTTTAAACCCAGCGCTTATGGAACCACTTGTATTAGGAATGAACAAGTTTACTTGGATTGGTGACAACTGTTTCTCTTTCATCATCAGCTTTAGAGATACAGCTGGATGCATGACTTCTGATTGGGAAAGACAAATGGAATGCACTTTTGCAAGAACGGATCTGTGAATAACCATCAAATAATTTCCCCCGAGGATCTGTCAAAGTAACACTGAGGCGGGGTTAGCGGTCGCATTGTCCAGAATGGGTTTTCTGTCAGTCTATCATTTACAATTACTCACACACCTAGAGGTTAAAAGAGTTATTTTTGTAAGGAACTGATTCATTTCAGAATAAATTGTTTAGAAATGAAGGTTTTGTGTCAGGTTTTGTGATAAAATATGTCAGAGTCCCAGTAAACACCCATAACCTCATTCAAGCTGGGAATCTTGATCATCGTTTGGAATTTTCTCCCTCCCTTTGATGCTTCTCCAAGGGTGACTATTTATACAGTCACCACTTGTTGTCTGGAAAGTGCAAGCCACTGCTGCTCCGTAGATCCCCACTGTACACAAGCATATAAACATGGCCGGGCTCAGAACGCTGCCCTCCTTATCGACAGGAACCCAAAGTTCCTCCAGTGGAAATGTCTTTGTTCCCCCTCGGCTGCCACACAATGAGCGCGACTCTCTGGAGTCGGCTGAAGGCACAGCAAGCGAAGGCCTTCACTCATTCCACACATAGCACAGCGAAGGCGCTGACCTTGGCGAGAAGCTATTAAAATTGTTCTGTACCGAACACGCATATGCACAGTCACCTTGGCACATAAAAACACATTGGTGTATGCAACAAAACATGTCAGTAAACACTCTGAGCTTTAAAACAAAAGAAAATAGGTGGAAGGACACAAACTAATGAAAAAATGAAGTCTACAGGTATGTATTAACCTAATCTAATTTAATTATCCAGTAACTGCATTGTGTATTTAATGATTTTGTGTCTATTGGCATCACGAATTTCAATTGCTGACATTGTGCCGTTCCATTTTTTGAAGCACTCTATATGCTCTATACAGCATTGTTGATCTTTCATGTACAGTATTACCACGTAGATCTACCTCCAGAGAATTTTATTGCATCTACCGACAGTGTAGATACAGACAGTTTATCGCATATCAACCTTATGCATATCCATCTACTGGTGACACTGACTGATAATATGACATTTTATCTTATGTACTTAACACATTCTATCGTATAATTCTTTCTATGTTTGTCTATCCATCTATTTTCTATCAAGTCAAGTCAGTTTTATTTATATATCTCAATATAACAAATTCAAGCAGCTTTACGACACCCTCTGTCCGTCAACCCTCACTTCAAATAAGGATAATTCACCCCAAAACCCTTTAATGGGGATAAAAGGGAAGAATTTATCTCTCTAATTGAAATCGGTTTTCAGCAGCGCAAGATTTGTTATGACTTGTGAGGCATAGCTGCATAACATACTGTGGAGAAGGTATTAAGGTATAACCACCTACATACAGTACAGCATAGGCACAAAGACATACACACAAGTAAACAAACACACACAGACAGACAGACAGACTGTCCCTAATGACTTGCCTCACGGCAGCAGTCAGTTGGGTCTCCATAGAGGATGAAATCCTGTTACAACTGGCTTTTCATGATGCCTTTAACCGCATTACACTACCCTCTCAAGTCTAGATCCAATTTCCCTATCAAACAAGGTAGCACACGCAGCTACACTGTGACAAGACTGTCGTAAAAAAACAAAGTATGTTTTTCTTCTTTCAGGATCTCCAGTGGCTCAGCTCTCTGGGTATATGGGAACAGGAACTCGGTCAGACAGACAGGGGTGGAGGGAGCAGTGCGTGAGTGGATAACTCGTTTGACTCTTGTGGCTTTTCGTGCGAGTGTGTTGCACTCGTTATAATAAAGAAATTGCAAAAAAACGCCTGAATGAGCAGATTTTGTCAGCCCAAACTAGCAGATTTAGGATCAGGCCTTCGATTTACAGAGAGGATGTGTACAATGAATAAATTATGAGGGTAAAGGGTAGAGGCTAGACATAAAATCAAGGAAACAAAGGAAATAACTCAATTAACTGGCGGCAAGCGACTGAACCAAAAGGTCGTATCGCAATGTTTATAATCCACATGACATGATCTCGACAATTCACCGAAATTAGAGATGGTGGACGTAAGATTGGTCACGATACAGCGTGAGATCATCAGATTGCTGATTTGATATTTGTAAGGCAGCTTGAATGAGTGCTAATGCTCATACGTGTTTGTCTACACACTGTACGTACGTATGATATATAAGTACCTAACTGATAACACCACCAAATCGATCCGTATCTAATTTGAAGGGGACAATGCACCGGTGCTGTTTTGCCGAAATCTGCCGTACTGAGAGCTCGTGACATTTCAGGGAAGGTGTTTCCACGGCGGGTCACATTTCCCCTCCCCCCCTGTTCCCAGCAGCAGAGGAACCGTCTGTCTGTAAAAAAGACTGCGGCAGCATCGGCCACATGTTCGTCTGCAGGATAAAAGGCCTTCCTTATTAAGTCAGCTGTCACATCGGGCTCCTTGCCAAGCAGCACATCCATCCACTCACCAATCCCAGCTGTGCCCTTATCACTCTATGCCAACGCCGAGTCCTAGCATGACCCCATACGATCAGGAGCTTTATTGTATTCCCCCAGAATCTAACTCCTTATACAAAAAGCAGGATTTTTATTAACTTTATCCTTTCTTAGCATTCGCATCTCAAAAGCTTGAGTAACCAATTTGAACCAGACTCTAATTATTAGGCATCCAAGCTTGTTGAGTGGGTTGCTCCACAAATAAATGAGAAAAGTTGCAACCAAATGTAGCTTAGACAGATAATCCCTCAGAGCCTTAATATATAAAAGGGATCAATGGACTAAAAGAATGTATTCAATCACTTTACATGAAACTTCCCATTATCCTTTCTTTCGGTTCATTGTAATTGAATTGATTGAGTAGAGATGGGATTGACCCCTGATCAGCTGTCTAAGGTCACACAAGTCAAGTGTCAAATTGAGAGAATTGATCGAAGGATTGAACGGGTTGGAGATTAATAGATTTTTCTGCGAGAATCTCTTTCACCCCTTTCAAGGAGAAGCAGCGGGTAACGATGCTTTTTGAAACACAATCATATGTTAGAATCTTATCGAAGGTCAACTGAACATAGAGGCCGCACAGCGGATCAGTGATCAGCATCCACTGCAAGTAGGTCCTAGGTTCAAATCCAGGCCAGGACAGGACCTTTCTTGGTGAAATTTGCATGTTCTCCTCAAGCTTGTGTGGATTCCCTGCAGGTGCTTGAGTTTTGACAGCCTACAATATCTATAAAGGATAACTTTATATTGTACAATAAAAATGTTGGATGCATGTATACCAGCGCCTTCAAGCAAGGCACCAAGCCTCTACATGCTGCAGTAACGATGTTCACCTGTTAATAAAAGGAGAATTATGAGCAACCCATGCATGCACTGAACTGTATCTGCATAAGGTCCATAAAGTATTTCTTTTGATTTGATGTATTTGATGGAATATGTAGCTCAACAACTGGGAATGTCTGAGATGTTTAAAGCTTCAAAGAAGATGTGAGCGCCATGCATTATGTTTAATGTTCAATCATTTTCTTTGAATAATTTTTCTACTGGCTTGGTTGGCAATTTGGCTCATCTATACTTAACGTGGCTAAAGGCAACATATTTCTTTGACATGCCCAAACCAACTCAGGAATGTATGATATTACAAAATCACTCAGTCATTATTTCCATATTCATTATGAGCAAAGTCCAAATCATACAGTACATGTGCCAAATTAATTAAATCAGATAAATGACTAAAGTGCTTGACAGTTATTGTACTTATCTGTTACCAAAACAAATATTTACACTGCCGTATGTACACTGACAGACCACATAACCACCTAATCAGCAGCTCATGTTTTGCTCAGTTGTCATGAATGTTTACGTTTTCATTTCATCAAAGCACTTTTCGTTTATTTCATTCACGCTAAATGTAGGGCGGCTGTGGTTCAGGAGGTAGAGCGGATCAACCACAACCGTCGGTTCGATCCCTGGCTCCAGTCACGTCGAGGTAGAACAACGCTACGTGCATTCAAGTCCGTTTAACTCGAAAATGAAGGGTTCAGTCTTTCTACTGACGTCCATTTAGTAGTTGTTCCTGAGGTTTCAATCACATCATCAACTTATTAAGTGGAGCTTTTGGACTGGGTCACCTCTAAATGTACATCATAACCTTTACCTTTGAGAACAGTGAGCCTATAACAAGCTACAACAAGTTATTGCTGTAAAAAAAAAAAGAGTCTAGCACATGCATTGCATTCAATTATGATGAGCCCTTTATAGTGTTCATGTAAATCTTCTGAACAGCAAGAGTAAAGTGGAAATAAATAAAAACAAAATGACACTAAGATAGATTTAAAATTCTTAAAAATGATTCAAATGTACTAAATTATTGAAGTAAATCTGAGAAATTGTATGTACAGCTTTAGTAAATCTAAAATCATTTTGTGAAATATTTTGTATTTTAATTTTTTTTAATTTTGGATAAATATTTAACATGTTTGAATCTATTTTTCTTGTGAAAATAATTTGGTTATATTAAATATTTAGGCTGCATTGAGTGCATTTGATTACCTTTTTAAAAATACGTTTAAAAAATCTTTTTCAATAATATTTACATTTCAATTTGTTGCCATTTCTTTTTTCTTTTTTTTTTTAACTAATGTCCATATTTTTATACAGTGCAGACCTGCAGTAGTACAGTAGAAAAAATACTCAGCGTTCAGAACTTTACTTCAGTAAAAGTACAAAAGTGTAGCAGCAAAAAAAAAAACATTTTAGAATAAACCGTACAATTACTGATGCATTAATGTGTTCATCTGGCTGCCGCTGGTACATACCGTGAGGTAGTTTGATCTAGAATCATTTATTAGTCCATTTTTTATTTTATATTAATAATATAAAAGTTTCTTGTAACACATGTAGTGGAGTACAAGTAGCCAAAAAGTAGCAGAAAACTGAAGTACAAATAACTCTACTTCTGCTTCTCCTTGTACTGAAGTCGCCTACAGTAGCTGATGGTTAACAGAACAGTAGGCCAGACCACTAATTCTGCTCATAAAAATGACTATTTCCAGAATTTATACCAATAACTTTGACCACATTAATATCAATACTTTTCGTGTCTTCAGCTAACACGGTTAACAACAGACCGCACGCCAAGACTAGCCTTTAATTTGAATGTACTGTACATACTGTAACTTGCGTCAGAGTAGCTCCTGAGGGTATTTTACACTCCCTAATGTCAGTCAGGGTGGGAGAGGTGCAAATTGACCTTGCATATCACTGCACAGGGTGTTAGGTTGCAGCGCACCATGTCACTTGAGCGTGTACAAACAGACACGCATGGACTATGTGGAGGTAAACACAAGTAGGACAACGACATGATGAAATCTTAAAAAAGCACAGTCTCGAGCGAACCATTTTCCCATCTGTCTGTATGATATGTATTTGCAGGGTATATGAGCTTATGCTGCGCTCCCGCCGCCATGCCAAGTCCTCATTAGTGATATTCAAACGATCGACAAGTGCACATGTACTGGCGTCATGCCACTGCTTGAATATGTGAGAATGTCAGCATATGAGCGTGTATGTGTGGACAAGGGCTTGGCCAGGATAGGGAAGTAGATGCATATTCACAGTTTATTTACCCTCCTCTGCCCTTTGACCTTTCCTTCTGCACTGCAAAATCCAGCATGTGTGTTCTGAATGACTTACATGGCTGGTATCTTCCCCTCAGACCACTCTGTGTAAGTGATACGTGTAGCGTTTAACATAAATATATCATTATCAGATTCAGATTCGTTCGTACATGTTCTCTAAAACCCTGGTGGGCCTCCGTACAGTTTACTGAACAATACTGCAAGGCTATATGTAAGTGCTGATGGTGGAATGTTCAGAAAACTGGATGGCACTGAAGATAGAACAAGCGGAATCACTTTATTCTTTTTCTGTAACCAAAAATCCTCAGTTTATGTACTTGAGTCAAAGTACTTTCTCCACTAGATGCGTCTGACAGCTTTAGTTACTAGTTACTTTTAGATTTTACATATGAAGAGCTTATAAAGTATTATATTTGTTATTAAACTACACATCAGTTTAAACAAGTACAGCTGAAAAGAAGGATCAAAAATCATTTATCGACAAAACAGATCTAGTAAATAGTTTGATCATTTCAGTCATTTTTCATGTAAAACCCTTTCACTTTCCAGCTTTTCAAATGTGATTTCATGCTTTTCTTTTAACTGTTTTAATAATAATCTTCATTAATTTGTAATCATTCTAAGATTTGGACACTTGGTTGGACAAAACTAATTTTGTGAAGGTGTTATGGGGTATAATTGTGATGATTGTGACGTGATATAATTGTCGTTTTACGAACCAAACAATCAGTCAATTCATGGAGATTAATTCATGGTGAAAATCATCATGTAGTTGCACTCGGTTACGGGGGGGGGGGGGGGCATTTTCCCTATAATTCTTACATTTACTTTTGTATGTTTTTAAATGCACACCCTTTACTTGTAGTGAAGTATTTTCACAGCGCTTTTACTTAAGTACAGGATCTGAATACTTATTCCACCACTGACCGACACAAATCATTTAAGTTTCGTCATAACACATTTGTGGTTGCACCCATACGCACTGAACAGTTGTTCAGAAAAGCTGCCACTGCACTGTAAGACTCCTTATTGTGATCCCCCACCCAAGCCCTCACCACATCTCTGCCAAGTTAGTGCC
>JAPQRN010000017.1:6265008-6282701 GCA_037367275.1 Coranthus polyacanthus | reverse complement strand
TCCCCCACCCACCCCCGCCCCACATCTCGGCCAAGTTAGTGCCCCCCCCCCCCCCGGACCAGCAGTGGGTAAGTGTGTCTGTTACTGCAGTGCCAGGATAGAGCTGCAGTGTTAGTCAACACCACACTACCCAGCATACACAGTTGGTACATCGTGGCTTGTTTCCCCGCTTCAGTCAGCCCACACTGCCAGCTGCAGCCCGCTGTCCACCAGCACGTGCCAGCCTGATGTCCCATAAGAGGCATGTTTGGTTTGTGTGTGCGTATGTGTTTAAAGGGACGAAAGGCTAAGCCCAAAATCCTGTCACCCAGCTGCCTCCACTGTCAGATGGTCCCAGAGACCCACATCAACAGATGTACAGAGCAGCCACAGGGAGCAAGTGCTCGCACAAAATACCATCTCACAGTCAGACAGTCTGCATGTGTGCACACAAAGTGCATGTGAGAATGTCTGCAACTGTATCTCCTTTAGTTCAGTAAAATAGACGAAGCAGTCACGTCCTCTGCATTTGTTTTCTCCGTGAAAGCGATCGGCCATTTTGAGCTCGGTGTAGTAGTACTACGTGTTTACAAATGCAGCACACTGAAATGTCCTTGGCTGATGTAAGGAGCTACTTCTGGAATCTGGTGTCAGTTTACTGATGCAGTCTGGGAACGGTGGGTGGGGGGTGGGGGGTAGTGATGCTGACAGGCACAAAGGCAACTTGGCATCACACTTCCAACTACCTTGAGCTGTATGAAGAAACGGTGATACATGTTTCGTGATTAGATGTAGATGGGGAAGTAAGACACTTTGCACACTGAAACGTGATCTGCATAATACGCAAGTAAGAGGTTAAAGGGAATAATAGTCAGAAAAAACATTCCTTTTCTGTGGCTGCATGCTGTTTAAGGATGCAGAAAGCCTGATTACTCCAGCATGCATCCTGTTGACACGGGTACATCCTTACAAAAAGTCACACTCATACCCTACCCACCCCATTTCAGTTCATCTTACTTATGTTTTTGGCCTCTTGGAGTGAGCTGAACCCCATGTCAGTGCAAGTACATCGTAGATTAGAGGGTAAATATAGAAATAAATACCAAGCTGCTACTTTTACCTTTACCCTTGCATACACACAGAAACAATAAGACGTAAGAAGTCACCGTGCTGCCTGACGCTGGCGGAGGAAGTATTCACATCTGTTACTTAAGTAAAAGTACTATTACGACGCTGTGTAAATACTTAACTACAGGTAAAAGTTGCGCATTTAAAACCTTACTTAAGTCAGTGATTTACTATTATATATGATGTTTTTGGATTCATATTACTAATGTGCATGTTGATCTACTTCATATACCGTTGAGCAGTTTAATCTACAGTAATGCGTCGGATTCTATAAAATCAGAATATTTGTACAATAAAATATTTGCCTCTGAGATGTAGTGGAATAGAACTACTTAGTAAAAGTAAAGTGGCATGTACTTGAGTAAAAGTACATGCCACCTGCTGCATAATAACTACACTATGTCCTCATGTTGTAAAAACCCCACTTGTTGGTTCTCTTAGCAGCAATCCACATTACTTGGAAATATGTGTAGGACACGATGCAGTACTGCCATCCATTTGCGATTACTGGACTGTATTCTAAATCATGATATGCTGCTGTAACAGTATACTTTTTGGGATTTTTGCCAAAACACAGTGTTCTGATGTCTGAGCAGCTGAAGTCCATCATAACCCTTCATCAGTATAAATCACTGTCAGACGACAGGAACCAACCCTTTTTAAAATGATTTCCTCTTTCCTCCTGCAACTTCACCACTTCCACAACGCTGTGTAAGCCGATCCTGCCTTCCGACAACTGATGGTCCCATTAGCGCCAGCCAGGGGCACCCATGGGAGTCAGGAGGAAAAGTGTCCCACCCCACCCCGCATCATAACATTACTCATGAAACATTCACATCTTTATGTGGCCAGAACGATCACGCCAGCCTCTCATTGGCGGAGGCTGGATCGACCCAGAACAGGAGATGAGGTTCTATTGGTGTGGTAGGAGTGAGCGTGAAGGCAGCGCTGCCGGGAGGCTGGTGAGGTTATTGGATTCGATCGATCCAGCCCGTCCTCAGCCCACACAGACGAGGGCAAAGGAAAGTGCTGCAGGGTTTAAGACATTTGCTATTCCTGTTTAAATAGCATCAGTTGAGAGGCTGAGAGTTGACCTGGAACTGATTTAATGTGTAAATATATACAAGACTGACTACATATAATTAACACGTTTACAGCTGAGCCATTGAGCTGAGCAGAACTTTTACTTTAAGCATTAAAGGGTCAGTTCACTGTTGTTTTCCATTAAAGATAGCTTTGATTTCATTCGCTTAGGCTTTAACTGTCTGTGCCTGAGATTTATGTCATTACTTCAGGACTGTAGTTTGAAAAGCATTAAAAATACATGTGAAAACCCAACAGAAATTGATCTTTCCGAAAACTAGCATCCCGTTTGGTCACGATAACGCCAAGACTTACTCTTCATTTCACTTTTTTTTTTTTTTTTTTTAAACTGAAAAATATAATCTTCATAGGGTTAGAAAAGGTTTAGTTTTTGTGGATTTGGGTGAATTCCTCCATTATCTAAGAAAAAGTCATTAAAGATCAATTGAAGGATCTCGAATCAGACTTTTTTTTTTCCCCTCCTCATGCGACATTAGTCAGTTTGTTTCCGATAAGTGAACTCAATTTACAATAACATCCTGACATACGAAAGGTTGGATTTAACATGAACGATAAATAAGCGCAAGTAGCTCCGCAATGCGTTGAATATACTTAAAATTACCTCTCACAGTGTCGACATGTTTTGGAATACGGATGCCCAACATGCACATCTCCGGCTGGCTGATCCTTCTCGGAAAAATTCGCGGCGACTTTGCTTTCTGAGTGTTCTGTACTGCAAACCAAATATTACAAGCTCGATCAAGATGTGTCAAAACTGCTTTAATAAATAACTGGGTTGATTAAGAACAATGAAACATCCGCTAAAAGAATGGAAACCTTTTTTGCTTTGTACAAAATTAACTTACGTCCCTCGTAGAATAAAATGTATACAATATGCATATTCAGCTTTAACACCAGCAGTGATGCATCTTTAATTCTTTATTTTGCTGTGTCCCATTTACAGAAAATACGATGGCGCTTTGAGACAATCACATGATATGAAAGGGGTAAAACTTTGTAATTCTGAACTGAGTTGGTAACTTAAAAAACACATCTGCATCATAGCAAAAAAAAAAAAAAATGCTTATGCAAATATTGTTCCCTTCATTAAAGCCTTTAAACCAAACATGAGACTAATGCATGACGTCCACATTTGACCTGACGTCCACAGTCATGACACTCAGAGCCATGGTGGACTGTTCATTCCTCCTCCATCAGTGTTTTATTCCAGGAATCTCCATGAAAGCAAAGTGAGACAAGGAGAGCACTTTACTCAGGCGAATAAAACACGCCACAATACACCACACAAAAGAGTTACTTTCCTTAATATTGAAAACAAACCAACAACATAAAAAGATGACCATTGATTACACAAATAATGCATTACTCGTTACAATAAGGCACCTGAAACAAAAGGGCTTGTGATGGGTTTAAAAATGGTTCCAAGCATCGCAGGGAAAAAACATTTAAGGCTATAATGTTAACAGAAATCAGAGATGTCGCGGATAGCAATTAAGGATGGTAAAAAAAAGAAAAAGAGTTCTGGCCACAGTAGCTCTTCTCCTCAGGTGAGGTCTGGCCAAATCTTAGATCAGAAGTTTGTGTTTATAGTCCTGAACTGTCATTAATTACTTATATATCCTTCAAAAACTGTATATTGATAGTACGTTTTCCTTAAAGATCGTAACTCCCAACTCAAGCTACCGTTAAATGAAAACTGCTGTAAAAGTATAAAAAGTAGCTGAAATCTGAGGCTAGAGCCAGGAATACTGGACCACCAGCATAGATGTTTTCAGATCAAAGTCTGATATGCTCTATTAAACGTGTAATCTTTAAGTTTGAGTGTCTAAAAAAACAAAACAATGAAAAACAATTTCATTTCCTTTTCCCTGCGACAAACCATTAATAAACCCTTCAGAAAGTCCTTCATCGGTGGTACCTCACTGTAAGGTTCAACTGGGGGGACTCTGGATATGAAGTGTTATAAAACCTGCCTATTTCGACTGGCATAAATAAAAGGAATGGCGTTGTAAAAAAAATAAAAATAATATTAATCATATATCAATAATAATAAAAATGTGTGACTTGTCTTTAAGTTACTTAATTCAAATATACACAGCGACTCCTTTAGTATTTACACATATGTACAAAGTATTCATTTCTGTTTTGATCAAATACCTTGAATGGCGTTGCTGTGAAATTGAACTCTCTAAATGTACACTTACATCCCTTTGAGATTTGAGAACAAGGAGGTCAAACTGGGCAGCGCGACTTGGAGCCTCGACAAGGCTCTTAGAAAGGCACTTGCTACCAACTCAAATACTGCAAAAAATCCTCAAACAGAGCTTTCAGCCAAGTCAACTGAGAGACAGGAGCAAACAAATGGAAGGCCACATAGTAGGCACTGGGGTTTCGGTCCCCTCTCCCCTCCAGGCCAAGTGTTTTGGTAAGGCTGGCGCATGACGGCCACAGGTGGATCGGTGGGCAAAGCCAGAAAGAGACCGAGCAAAGGGAGGGTTTCCTCTGTTACTGTGGCTGCAACAGTCAGTTTCCCTCAAAACCCTTCCTTCACTGTCCCTTTAAAGTAGTATCCCCCCCTCCCTCCACAGACACTGAACAGGAGCTTGCTGACATAACACAATCAAAATCATCTTTAACCAAAAAAGTCTTTATACACGTTGCATGTTCTCCTTTCTGATGACTCCATTCATTTCTTAAACGGTACAACTCCAAAAACAAAAATTGCAGAGCTTCTTTTGCCTCCAGAAAAAAAAAAAAAAAAAAAAAAAAAAAAAAAAAAAAAAATGCAGCTCCTTCTGTACATATTTAAAGAAAAAAATAAGTGAACAGAAGCAAAAAAGGATGTTCACTGTACTCTAGCCTCCTGAAATAAAAAACATCTTTTCAGGTGACAGTGACAAAAACATGAAAACAAAGCAAAGAATGGCTTATTAAAACACAAAGCCTTTTTCTCTTCCCAAAAGTAGTCCAAAAATAAGAATAGTCGCTGCCTTGCAGCTTCTCTCGCTGAGAAATTGCGAGTCCTTTGTTTAAATTGCTTATACACAATGGTCTCTTAGGTCTTTTTGACCATTAAAGACGGCACTGACATTTTTCCAGCGGTTGTCTTTGGGGCTGTAGCCTGGGGTCCGATGGGGCGCTTTGAGGGGTGAACTGGAGCTGTGCAGGGTGCAGATCACTCCCCCACTGGACTGCACTGCAGTCTTAGAGTACTTATAAACCGGCTGCTTTCCTGCCTCTGCTCCACAAGTCTCCTCCTCGAGCTCTAGCTCTCCTTCTGTCTCTTCCTCCTCCTCCTCCCCTTCATCACACGTCCGATAGGAGGGGCCCATGAGCTTTTTGCGCTCCTGTTCTGCCTCCCTGTTGCTTTCTTTGAGCTGCTGCTGCTGCTGCTGCTGCTGCCGCCCGACAACCAGCCGAAGTGGCTCCCACTGGTTGTTCACGTTGTCATCAACGGCAGATCGGGCATTCCTCTCACGTTCTTTTCTTCGTTTGCGCGTCCACCAAACACATACGATGATGCAGAAAAGGCAGAGCAAGCAGAAGACGACACAGAGTAGGGGCACGAGGTAATCTGAGGTGGACGCAGAAGAAAAATCAATGACGGAGAAATCAGTGAAACATAAATGACAAAAAGAGGTAGGGCATAGACTAGATCTCTACTGAAATCTAATACAGATAAAAAAAATAAAAACTAACTTCCTGATAAAATGTGTGACTTAAATTTTCAGTATGATATATACGACATCTGTCTGACATGTCAAAAGAATTTTTGTTGCATATTAGTAGCAGCAAGTCACAAGTCAGGAACTAAAAGGAGCCCATAAGAAATCCTTGCGGGACACCTTTATAAATGGTTACTCACCCACTGAGGGGGGTATGACCCGTGTTTCCACTTTGACCTCAGTGACTGCCAGCATTATGGTGCTGTTGTGTCGCTTGGACAAGGTGCCCACTATGGTGCTGGCTACCTGCTGGATCAGACTGTGATCTGGTAGATCCTCCGGCTGGAAAGACTAGGAACCAAAGCAGAGAACAGGAAATAAGTCGTGCCACATCATCTGAACTAAACACACCTGAAAGAGAAGCTAAGGGAGAGCCGTATTCGATGTAGATGACGGGTAAACATATCTCATAAGCAGAACTAAACAGAACAGGGATACTCAACTTCCAGCCCGCGATCGGGGACAGACTGGCGTACCAACCATTTTCTAGTCCACAGTAAAAATATATTGACTCATGCCAGGATAATTCACACTTTCAAATGTCACCAAAGCATGAACAACATTAACAACTGACATATATGCTTAGTGTCAATCCTTGTACCAAGTTTAGTTAATATGTTAAATGTTGTTTATGTAGTTTGTTTAACTGACCCATGGCCTCCTGTCATTTTGAAAAAGAGGCCCCAAGCCAAAGCAAGTTGAGTATCCCTGAAGTAGAGTATGAGTTTTCCAAATCTACAAAAACACTGCTTACATTACATTGCTTACATTGCATATTGGTCGTCTCAGTTGGAAATTTAGATGCTTGGATGACGCAGTACAGTACATTAAAACTACAGCGCCGGGGTCACCGTAAAAACCATTTATCAGAAAGAGAGCTTTGTTCATTCACTTACTATAGCCACTTCTACAGCATCCGGAGTCGAATGTGAAAGGTCACAGAGCAGGAGAAGTGCGTGGTCTGTCGCCAAGCTTCGGGTGTCGTGAAGATACCTCAGCTCAAAGCAGATATTCTCCACTGTTGTTCCCTGCAAATGCGCAAATACAGATCAGCAACGATGCAAAACCACTACAAGAACATTCATTCAAGGCTGGATGTATGGTACAAAAATGAGAAATAGGATGTAAAGAGATGACTCACTGATGGTACTTTGTCTCTGTTGAAAACGAGTGTTATGCGGCCACAGCTGTTGTCCAGATAGCCACTGTTCGGCTGGCACTTGGTGGTTGCTTGTGGAGGTGAGGGTCCAGCTATGGAGCAAACCCCCCACTGATGGCAAGGGGGAGAAAAGCATGTGAGGTATCTGTGCTCCACACACTCCCGTCCAGCTGGGCAGGACTGCTGTCTCTGGTCCTGGTCTGACGACTGGAGCCGGCAGGGACGACGACCACACAGCACCTGGTGTCACACGACCAAAATATTCACCTACATGTAATTTAACCCCAGGAAACACTTTTTCTGATACATGCTACGCTTGTTGCAGGCTGAGGGCATGTTGCATTACGGTGGCAATCAGTAAATGTTAGCCATTATCTCAGGAATTATGAATACATTAGAATGATTCTACTGTATCTGAATTCATGGAATGTTCAGACGTAATTTCCTGGACTGACGAGCTGTAAGTGGTTACATAATAACTTAGTGTGTAACAGGTAATCATATGCAAAGAATAAAGTAACAGAAAAAACGAAATGAACGTATATCATGGCGTCCACTGGCAACAACTGACCCACACAACCTTTCAGAATATTTATCACAACTCAGCCAGTTTGTGCGTTTGTTTGAACTCCATGGGAACAGTAGCTGGAGGTCCTTCTGTTCTTACTTTGCCCTGACAATAAAGGAGTGATTGTGTGTTTAGAGGTGCCATGTTACCTTTGTACAATCCACTTTGCCGTTGATGCAATGGCAGCTGTTGCATTCTTCCTCCCAGCGGCTGCCGTGAGGAAAATGCAGTCCCGCATAGTGGCAAGTCTTTCCAACACCTATAACTACATCAAAACAAAGAGACATACAAGTCGGTAAGAAAGACTAAAAGAACTCTGCAATGAGGCAACGACAACACACTTACGTCCATTCATTTCATGACAGAGGTATTAAATAAATGAGTATGATCTGAATAAGTAGGGTAGAGAATATAAATGTAGTTACACTCTTGGCATCGGGCACCTCTTCTTCCAAGTGGACAGATGCAGCGGAAACCGTTGATCTCATCCACACAGGTGGCACCATAGGCACACGGTGAAGACTGACATTCGTTTATGTCTGTGGAAGAGAAAACACAACATTTACGTGGATTCAGACTTCTTTTAGCTTATAACCAAGTAATGCTCAAGTAATGCTTCCTCGTGATTTATTGTCATGGTTGCATAAGGAAAAACAATACATCTCGTGACCCCTCAGACTATTCTTGAGATGCTCTTGTGCAAAATGGGAATTGAGAACCGGTTCCACATGGTCATTTTTTCCTCCTGTCAGATGTACTTTGTTAGACAATGATGACTCACGAAGAAATGCGATGTAAAACAGTGGGTACTCATGGCAGACACGGTGCGGCTTTATTTCACAAAGAAAGATGATAACAGGGCTAGATATAATGTCTGTAAAATGATCATTTCAAGTAAAGGAGGAAACACCAGGAATATGCTGAATCATGCCATTAGCATGGAAGGATGATTCAGCTTTCATTGCAGGAATGCCATGTACTTCTCCCCATTTCCACGCAACTGATAAAGAAACATCCAGGTATTAGAAAAGAAAATGTTGGAAAATCATTTAATTTGACTTATTGATGAATGCAATCACGCACAGATCAAACTACGAACTCAACTGCGATTTGAGCTGCTCTTTAAAGACATGCTTCAATTGCAACCTCCCACCCAAAATCATTGTGAAGCCCATTGTCACCCAGATTTCACATGAACACAATCTGGACGAAAACTCTCAAATTCAAGCCTGACAGAAATGGTGAACGCTATCCGGCCAAAACAAAGGGGCAGAGAAGAAGAATTTCAGGGTCACTGGGTAATTTGTCTTCCGTGTGTGTTTGTGTGACTGTGTGAGTATGGAGGAGGGATGACCTTTGCCCCCTGAGGCGTTAAAGGACGAAGAAAAAGGGAGAGGGCGGTGTCCCCGTCTTACATTTAGGTGTCAGTGTGTCCATCTCCTGCTCATACCCCCCTTCCTCCCATCAGTCATACATCCTCTTAATCATAGTACATCACCATGGCTACATCAGTCCCTCAGTGTTACCGTGAATTCAATTTAAATACTTGTGAAGAGTTATTAAAGTTTTGTTATTACGATACTGTTAGTTTTTAAGTTAGTAAAGCGTGCTCAATTTTTATTTAGTCTTTCAGTGCGTTTTCTGATTTCAGTGTAGTTTTATTTAGTTTTACAAGTGCATAAGTAGTTTTATTTTTGTTTCTATTTCGAGGAATTGACTAGTTATAGTTCAGTTTTTATTTCGTTTTAGTATTAGATTTTCAGGGATTATGCGGAAAGCCTTGATTTATAGATGCCGAAAAAGGTAGGATGAAAGAACTCGAGCCATCAAATATGATTTACAAAACCATTGTTTATAAAAAGGTCCCATATTGTGTAAAGCCATTTTATTCTTGTGCACCATTAACCATTAACAAAGCTGATTTTACTGGTAATTCTATTTCATTTTAGATTGAGTTGCACTGTAGTTTAGGTTTCCTGTTTCTGGTCTTATTTTTATTTCCATCGACAAAATTATGTTTTTCACTGCAAGTTTTAGTCTTCACTGAATATAGTAACCCTGATTTGTGATGCACACATAAGCGTATGTTATATTAGATATCGTCATGTGAGAACTCACTGATTCTGCAGTCTGGTCCAGCAAATCCAGGGGCGCATTCGCACCGGAACCAGTTGACTCCGTCCACGCAGATACCGCCATTATAACTAAGGAAGAAGAAAAAAAAAAAAGAAACAATTTGATGAGGCTGTACAAGAGCCACATCCTTTCCAGCTGCAACAAAGCCCATCGTTTTGTGTGTGTGTGTGTGTGTGTGTGTGTGTGTGTGTGTGTGTGTGTGTGTATGTGTGTATGTGTGTGTGTGGTGGGGGTCACAAGGCTCAATTCAGCTCATCAATACAAGCCTCCACCTTTCAGATGCTAATAGGCGTGTCCAGTCCCTCCCCTCCCCTCCTCTCATCATGCCTCTCTACCATTCCTCCTCAAAGCCTTGCTCCCCCCCAGGTCGCCTGCAAAGAATGGACACGTACGCTCCCCCCCTGCCACTACACCCCCCACCTTGCATTCACCATGGGGTAGGTGGGACTCTCGTCCTCCCCCCCAAAAAAAAAAAAAAAAAAAATTCCCACCTCTCTTTATTCTATTCAATATCCAAGCCTCCTGCTCTGAGAGATGCCCCTTTGAGGCTTGATTTAACGAGAACTTCCACTGCTTTTTAGCGGCCCTTCACCCCTCCAGCCTGCAAGGTCTGAGTGAAGTGTGGAGATGAGGATGGGCAAAGGCGGGGGAAAAGGTTCAGTTACACCACAGGGCTGTGTGAGGCAGGAAACAGTACGTACCATGGATGAGGGTTGCAGTCGTTTGTATCTGTAGAGAGACAAGAGACCAGGGTTATTATAGTTAACAAAAAGTAAGACTAAAACTAGCAGTGACAAATTATTTATAGAAAATCATAACTTATTAACTGAAATAAAAAAGAAAAAAAAGAACACAAAACATGGAAAATAATAAAACCAATGCGAGATGAGCTAAAATGAATCATTTGGTATACTGTGGCTTTTCCCAATATGAGACTTTCAATGTACTCTTCACCACCAAAAATCAGCCCTGGTTTAGTGATAAAACTGCAGATGCAAATCACTTCAGACCGAAAATAAAAACTAAGATTATTCACACACTTAGTAAATCATTTTCAGTAAATCATAACATACTGAAGCTGTATTCTATGAAAGAGACAATGCAGCAGAAATGGCATTAAAAGCAATTCTGCACATTATAGCTGAAGGCACAGGGATATTTAGGTCAATCATAAGCAAATCTATGCAGAGATACTAACTCTGGCCACAAGTGGGGCCTTCCCAGCCTTCTTTGCAGATGCAGGTGAAGGTGTCTCCACCTCCCACACAGGTTCCACCGTTGGAACAAGGACTGGAGGCGCATGTGTTGTTCTTGGCTGTGGGAAGAGAGGGAGAGGATGAGTCAAAATCACAGAGGAGTATCTGGCTGTTAACAAGGAAGAGAGTCCAAATACATGACATACACGTCATGCTTGCACACGTCAACGTGAATGCTTTTGCAGAAAACGCACGCAACATGTCAGTAGTACAAGAGCTGAAGCTGGTTATTGCAAATGCAAAATACTACATGATATAAATTAGTTGTTTAGTAACATACTGGTTGTTACATATGGTAAAGTCATTATACAAAGTACTTAAATGGAGTTTAGGGAAAAGGAAAAATGAAATCCAGTCTGATTATTATAAAATAATCAATGATCGTGAATGTATGACAGTATTTATGACATTTTAGAAAAAAAAAGACATTTCACGCTGTGAAACAAACAAAACCAAGACAAAACTTCGGAACCTACAAGATCCATAAGTTCAGTCCGATGCATCTACTATTCTTGCATCATAATTTTTTTCAAGCAGATCTCTCCATTATCAGTTACGTGTTTTGTGAGGTCACGTCGACCTTCATCTTTGACCTTTTCCCACAAAATCTAATCAGTTCACCCTTGAGTCCAAGTGGACTTTTGTACCAAATTTGAAGACATTCTGTCAAACTGTTCTTGAGACGTCACGTTTTAAATGTAATGGGGACCTTTTTGCAGAGATAGGCCATGGTCACGTCTAAAAACTCGTTGCCTCCAACTCTAATACGCATCATCCCCAAACCTCACCTGTGTTACATGTGTTTCCTCCCCAGCCTGGAGGGCAGGCGCAGCGGAAGGCATCCCCGTGGTCGTAGCAGGTGCCTCCATTAGTGCAGGTGGTTGCATCACACTGGCTTTCGCCTAATTTGAAAAGTAAAGACCCAGTGGTTATGAGTGTCAAAACAGCCAACAGTCAACGTCAAAACAGACAAAGACATACAGTAGAGTTGAGGCCGCCTTAAGCCGTATACATTAACACACTCATTAACACAGAATGTCATAACTCACGGGAATGGCAGGTCTTGCCCTTCCAGTTGTCGGCACACTCGCAGTAGAAGTCATTCACCAGGTCGACGCAGCGTCCGCCATTCTTACAAGGGTTGTGTCTGCACTCGTTGACGTCTGAAGGAGGAGGGGCGATTACGTGATTTGATTAAAAAAAAATCTAAAGTAGAGAAGGCTGGAGCCAAAAGTACGATTATATGTATTTGGTAATGTTGGAGGTAAAGAACTCACTGAGATCGCACAGTCGTCCCTCCCAGCCATCAGGACAGAAACACTGGAAGGAGTTCACGCCATCAATGCAGGTCCCTCCATTTTTACAGGGGTTACTGATGCAGTCATTAATGTCTGAAACAGTAAGAGGTTTACTCATCAAATTCTAGGAAAGCAAGCTAGGGCATATACTTCACAAAAAGTGTTTCAGAAATTTTGTTACGCTCATTCGATTTTTACCTCTCAAGTCTTGAGCGGCAAACAGAAAAGGTTATAAGCAGGCCCACACAGAATCTGTTTCCACAGAATTCTACAGTAATCCACAGACTTTCCTCAGAAATTTAACAAAGGCAGCGTTAACAGATCTCTGCCCCCCTGACAGTTGCGTGTTGCTGGGAGGTAACGTTAAAAAAAGTGCAAGGAATTGTGGAAAACTTCAAGAGTTTGATTTGCAACCGATGAACTAAGGAGACGCCAACATGAGTCATTATTATGTTGAATGGATATTGTCTAAATATAGCTTAAAAAAAAAAAATCTGCAAAATCCGCTGAAAAAAAAAGAAAATTCGGATTCTGTTTGAGCCTGGTTATAATGTTATGGTTACATTCAAGTTTTCCATACTCTCATGACAGTAGATGCCACTGAAGCCCTGATCACAGACGCAGGTGAAGTTGCCCGCCGGCTGGCTGATGCAACGTCCTCGAGGACCACAGACGTTGGAGGAGATGTGCCGCACTCCAGCGGAGTCATTAGTCGCTACAGCAACGGTGCAGCTGTCAATCACTGTGACGAAAAACACAAACACGGTTTAAACTCGTGACTTTTCATTGACGTGCAGTACTCATCTCTTAGAGGACATTTAATCAGCGCAGTCTGCACCTTGACAAGGGGTGGTCAGACAGTTCTCCTTAAGCCGCTCACAGGTCTTTCCCTCGTAGCCTTCGGGACAAGCACAGTAGAAGTCCTGGGCCATGCTGTGGCACTTGGCCTCATTCTCACAAGGGTTCGAATCACAAGCATCCGAGGGGGACCAAGTAGGGATCTATGGAGACGAACGGGACAAAGAAACGCGTCAAAGCATTTATGGCAGTAACACATTTACTATTTATTACATTTACATTTATTCTTTTGGGAAAAGTACTTGGAAGATTAAAAAAAAAAATCACTGCTGATTTGCTAAAACCACAGTCCTTTAATAACTGAGCCCTCCAGCAGCTCTAACTCAAACAGGTTGAATGCCTTGCCAGATGGCAACTGGGCACTGGACAATAGACTTCTATGTCTTCTTTTAAACCATCTTGTCTCTAACAAAGAGCCTAGTGCTCGAAACATTACACAGCAAATAAAATCCTTCGACAGGCGATGTGCAGATGCAGCCATTTCTCCATTTTTCTCAACATATAAGTTTCACACTTACTCAATTTTCTACATATCAACACAATAACAAACTAATTCTTTGGTGACTGTCAAGACAATTAAGAAAGTGAAGCCATGGAGCAAAGAAAGCTAAAGTCTGTGTAGGTGAGCAGCTTAGCTTGGCTCAACCTACCGCCGATGTTCAGAACAAATCGAAGGTAAGTGGACAAGCGAAGTAAGCCTCAGAAACTTTCCCTAAGCTCATCAAGGGAATCCAAGCATTTGGTTTTACATCTCTGCCCTCCTTAATCTTGCAAGATTACTCTGAGACAGACGCCTGGCAGAGAGGGACAGAAACTGAGCAGGCAAGAGAACGATAACCCATTATGAGGGCAAATATTGACTCTAGCAGAACCACAGTGAATGTAATAAAGATAAACCATCCACTGAGACGTACAAAGAACCCAACTAGAGGTTGTGGTGTCATCTTTTGCCATTTCTACATGCTGCAATACAGAGGTTGGAGTGAAAATCGCAGTTTCTGTAAACAGAAGCCTACTGTGCATAAACTCTGGGTTTGCACCCGTTTGCCATTTAAGGTACTGAACAAGAGCGTTAGAGAAGGGCAACAAGTCTGTGGTCACACAGTTTACTTTAAAGTGTCAGGACCAGATACATTTTTTCTTTACCATTTGCATGTGTGTGGTCATGGGATCTCGTCTGAGGGCAAGAGTGTCTACTAATCTTCAGCACATTAATGTACTGACACCAGTCACGACACTGTCATGGAGTAAACTCTGCTGATTGATAAGTTATGCCAAGACTGACCTTTTTCTGAGTGCTTTAATGTTTGGGATGGGTACTCAAGATTTTCCTAAAGAATTCCTCAAGTATTGGAAACTCAGGGTACACTTAATTGGACATCACATGATTTCGACAATGTCTACTACTTAAGAGAGTACAACATGTTCCTCCTTTTTCCCTGAGGATATCATTTGCAAAAACACAATTAAACAACTTTTTACAGTATGGACTCGAGAACACATATTAATCAAAGTAATCTGATGCTGAAACCATCGTAGTTTTGACTCCGCAGGGCAGGAATGCACACCGTGCCACAGCAGGCATCAGAGTCCTATAATGTGAGTGGGCAGAGATCCAGCGTCACCTCAGTGAGTGAGGCTCATATTTATAGTAGAGATGCTAAATCAGGATTGGCTCCTGACCAGCAATGTCCTCCATTCTGGCCCCGAGAGATGCAGTGAAGTGTCAGTTTCCTCACTGCTAACCTACATTAACTTCAAACACACACTTCAAACAGAAAAGACTGCAGCAAGGAATGACACTAATATACAATGTCTATATGAAAGAAAAATATGAATTACAACTGAAGCGTGTGAGGAAACCTGGGCGAGGAATTTATTGCACAACTATTCAATAAATCATGGCAATATTTTTGACACAACCTAGAGCCTGCAGCAGATAAGTTGGCTCAGAGGAAAATGTTGTACTGCAAAAAGGCAATCTGTGCATTTGCAAAGCAATGAGAGGCACGTAGTGTGGAGTCTGAGAAATTCAAGTCCTTGGCTGTCAAGTATGTTTGTAGAAATTGAGAACTCTTTTATGGCACCGACCAAATCGCTTAAGATACTATCGAGTATCAAAAATGCCTGGTATCGTTTGGTATCATTTGACACCAAAGGAGTAAATCTCATCAGCATCAGTGCATGCAGAATGCACGACTTTTATAAATTTTTATCAATGATGTTAACAGTTGAGTTGTGGTAAAGAGGTTTATTTTTTATGTTGTATAACTGTTTTGTGTATAAAAAGTCCCTAAATCTTATTTTCACACCCAGAAATCCCACACACTGTCTTTAGCTTGCAGATCTTCAATGAGTTGGTTGGTACCGTTTATTTATTATGTCAGGGAAAACATCAAGTTAGATTCATGCATCTTGCCTAATTTTTGATTTTTAAATCACAAAGTGTAAAAAAACCCTGTTCTGTTCATACATTTTACAGATCCCCACTTACTGCAAAAAAAGGCTATCACTGCTTTATATATAGTCATTGCAACTGTCCAGTGCTTGGCAACATGAGACTCACCTCGCACAGCTGTCCAGCAAACTCTGGTGGGCATTCGCACACGAAGCCGTCCAACACTGCGTGGCATTTGCCGTTGTTGTGGCACGGTTGGCTGTTACACTTATTCCTCTGGATTTCACAGTGAGTACCCACAAAGCCTGGAGGGCACTGGCAGTGGTAACCCCTCGGCCCTTCCTGAAGAAGACAAAAAGAAAAAAAACAAGTGAGACACCGCGCTGTCACAGACCTTGTTTCCTTTTAGTTTCTCCATTTAAAGTGGAATGTAAATACCTGTGCCTTGCATGTTGCTCCATTCTGGCATTGACCGTGGCAGTCACTAACATCTGAAGAGAAAGCAGGCACGAAACACATTATTAAACTCTGTAAATATCATTTAAATTTCCTATTTAGGGTATATCACCTTTGTGTTATTAAGTGCAATGTGGGATGTGCTCTGATTAAGACTAAGTTTGAAAAAGAAATAACTAGTGAAGCCAAGAAAGTGTTGGATAGACCTTATAGTTGGAACTGGGCATGCACTGGATCCAGAGAAAGTAACAGGGCATGCAAGTTCTGTCATGAGAACAGAGCAGGAGCTTCAGTTTGCCAAGATGAGAAAGAGACGGGTTACCACATGTGAGAAAGTGAGTGACATTAAAACTACACCTACAGTATGTTGTGCGTCCAGAACGTAAGAAGAGGCTGTGAAGAGCAGCCAGAAGAGGAGGACACCAGTGGGAGGACAGAAATTTAGAATAAAAATACTGACTGATGTCACAGTTCTGTCCAGACCATCCCCGAAAACAGTCGCAGTGATATCCGCCAATCAAATTTTTGCAAGAGTAAGCGTTCGCACAGGGCTTCCCTGCACACTCATTCGCATCTGTAAAGGCAGGAGGTAGAGGAAGATCGAGTCCATCAAATGGCACGCACCAAGGAAAGGACAGGGAGAAGGAAAGGAACAGAGATCCCAACTCTGAAGCCCAAATAACACAAAAATTAAAAAGAACTGGCAGCAGAAGTGTAGGTGTTTGGGTTTTTTTTAATTTCTTTTTACACAGTCCATGCAGACCAGACTAAAAACCAGTCAGCTGTTTCTTTTGTTTTTGTTTTTCCATGTGATGAGGCCATTTCAGTTTATAACAGAAAGCCTGTTATATAATGCTACTGTTTGCATCAAGCATATTAGGGCTGTGCAATATGGCGTATAATGACAAAAATGTTGTGTTGTAAATCGCACTTGTTTAGGCAATATTTTTTGTCATTCGGATGATTTTTTTGTGTTCTTCCACATGACATGGGCGAAGGCAGGAAATCTGCACGAAGGCAACACAAACAAGTCATTTTGAACAGGAGAAGGACTCGGACCAGCCGAGACAAAATGAGGAGATTGTATCTAAAAGAGAGGCTTCTTCTGCTGCGTAGATGTCGTTTGGGTCTGACACAGACCAGAAAACCTTTGTACGTGCTTTGCAAATTATGCCACGGACCAGCCCTGAAAACAAACTGAATCAGGTAAAACACCAGAGAGTCTATGGATGAGGACCATGTATAAAATCAGGTAAATATTTGTAGCAAATTTCAGATATCAGTTTTCAGGTAATATTTTCTTAGTGATCCATATTATCACAATTTTTGTTTGTCCTCGCATCTTGTATGTAAGTTGCTTTTTTTTTTTTTTTACATAACTGTTCCTAAAAGTGTCAGAAACAACAGTTGGCACATGACTGGTCTTTGTTTTGATGTGTCCGGTATAGATAAAAATGAGAGCTAACAGTCCAGTTTCACTCATCACCTCCAAAGGCATCAGAAGTGTACAACAAGAAAAGCACTGCTACTCAAATATTGAAAGAACGGGGGCTGGGGTGTGTGTGTGTGTGTGTGTGTGTGTGTGTGTGTGTGTGTGTGTGTGTGTGTGTGTGTGTGTGTGTGTGTGT
>JAPQRN010000017.1:6226712-6256536 GCA_037367275.1 Coranthus polyacanthus | reverse complement strand
TTCGCCCTTGTTCCACAATAAAGAACGAGCCTTACGGCAAGAAAAAAATGTAGATTTTGAGCATTTCACCCATTTTATTTCAACTTAATGCAGTTTAATCCAACACAGTTAGTGCACATGCAAAGTATCATATTTAAATATATACTGTAAGTTTGTACCAAGTGTCATGTTTTAAAAGTTAAATATTTCAACATTTATGTAATAAATAAACAATTTTGAAACATTACCGAAAACACTGCCCACAATGAGTTTACACTCTTATTAAAGCATAAATTACATGATAAATTCAGAAAACTGCGATGCTTATGTTTGTACTTTTTTTCCAGAAAATATTTTTTTTTAAAAACACAAATTCAGTTTAAGACACCAGAAAGAAAGAAAGAAAAAAAAAAATCAATCACAATTGGACAAATTTCTTAATGTTTTCCTTTCACTTAAAGGTATTATGTGTAGGATTTTCACAAATGCGCTACACTGTACAGTCACAATTTGAGTCACATCGTCCCTGTTACTTTTAAATGTTCAGCTACCAGTTTGTGAGAAAAGACGCAAAGTTACCCTTTGGCTTTTCAGAGATTCATAAGCGTCACTGGATGTTTACTAGTTACAGCGGTCCAGGTTACAGTTCAACAGTAATACATGTGTCTTAAAGAGAGAATACTACACATAGCACCTTTAAAAACGGACATGATTCACTGTGGCTCAGCTCATGGTGGCTGAAAATACAGTAAGAAGTTGAGTGAAACAGTGCACAAACCATTAACAAAAAACAAAACAAAACAAACAAAAAAAAAAAAAAGTCACAGTCGAAGAAGCAACTACAGCAAAGCCATGGGAGTACATCTATAAAAATCTGATACCAGTGATTGAAGTTATTCTGTCACAGAGAAGAACCACTGAGAGTTAAGCGATCAGACTCTATTTTTATGTGCCTGAGAGATGGAGGTAGAAACGTCCGATGCTGGGTTAATGGTAATATCCAGCATAGGCAAGAATGAATGATACAAGCATTTACTTACCTCAAATATTAGCCTTGTATTCAACAGACGTATGGCTTACTAATGGCACAGTCTGCAACCTCACTCTGTCAAAAGGGGAGGGTTTAGGCTCCCACTAGTGTTACTGACATGGCTTAGAGTTTTGGTTTTATTGTCAAATTTTAGTATATTACACAGAAACCACGTTACACGCAGACGTTTTTCAGCAAAATAGATTATAAAAACATACCCAGCCACTTTTTAAATTGACTTAAAAATGAATAAAAAATAGAAAATAGGCTGCAGCTCGGATAGACTCGTGAGTCTAAACCAAAATAAAACACCGGCCTGACGTTTATTTTATTTTCTGTCATATATATATATATATATCAAACCACGTCTACGGAGTAAAAAGCCACCTGAACAGGCTGAACCTGAAGCGCTGCAACAACGGTTGTATTTCTCTTGGCAAATGAATTGTGTGTGATAATCTGGCTGAAATCCAAACGTCGCCTGAAAAGACGTCTGACTCGACCCCTCCCTAGGGCTATTTTTTTTTTTTTTTTTTTTTTTTTTTTTTTAAATGGGTGTCACTTGTTTGTTTTTTTGCCGCGTCAGTCATAAATAGCGCTTTGCGTTTCAGAGAGTAGGTGACGTCAACAGGAGGCGTGGAGGAGTCTTGTTACGCCGATGTCACCCACAGTGGCGATTATTTCAGGCAGGAAAAAAAAAAAAAAGAGAAAAAAAAGACGATTTTTCCACATTTGACAGGCACATAAAGTTACAGACTGGCCTCAAAAGGTAAAATGGCTTTTAGAACATTTTTATGTCAAGCCTAATCAGAAGCAGTTTGGGCTCGTTTCAGCAAAATGGTTTGTTGAAAATACAAATATTAGTTACATTTTTCCTTCACATTTGGAATGGTTATGGCTAATCCGTGTCTTCGTTTACGACACATGCCCAAAGAACTACTTGCGCACCTTATACTAGACGAGAACAATGGAAAACTGTGAGCACCATTGAAAATCTTTCAGAGAGGCCAACCGCATGAAACTACTCTGAGATTCCCCGACGCCTGTACAAATTAAAGAATAAAAGATTGTCGCACCGAAAGAGGTCGAATAAAAAAATAAAAAAAAAGAGGGGTTAAGGACTGAGGTCACTGATTTGATAGGAATATGGTTAAAATAACCAACCTCTGAAAGCTAAAACGATTTTTATATATTTATGAACCAAATCATAGTAAAAAGACGTTTTAAGTTGTTACACTGCCCTGTTCCTGTCAAGGTGTGTGTCCATTATTGCACTGATTTATACGTCAGTGCTTCATGTTACACATTCAAACCTACAAGTCCGGTTTCCAAAGGTGCTTTACACATTTTTCCAAAGAGACCCGATGACGAACTAAACATGTCTCTAGTGTAACAGCATGCAGTTTGTAATCGACATCAGAGCTGGATGTATCCCATTAATCCTAGAGTAAATTTATCTCCCTTTTTCCTTCAAAGTCGGCTCGATTCAAACAAACTCCAGCAAACTGCGCAATCCTGCATCAAGGAATACCGATGGATGAAGACAGAAAGAAGGTCCGAGAATTCAGCGTTGTAGTTAAATTAGATATGGCTGTATGGGTTATGTGTGTGTGTGTGCGATTCTGCACAGTGTGAATGGAAATGCTCAAATAGTAAAAGTTAGACTCACTGTGGTTTATTCAAACTGAGCTGTGCAGATGAGGGAAAAAAAAAACAAAAACCCATCCTTTTAAGGAGAAGTGCAAACAGACACTTCACAAACCAAAAATACAAGGTTTTATGGGCAAAAAGAGATGAGATTTGAACATTGACATTTGATTGTCAGCTTTCTCCTAAGCTTAAAAATCCTTCAAAAGCAAATTCAATCATAGACTAATCTTCACCTGGAGTATAACCTCAAAGAAGAGAAGGTAATCTGGTTCAGTTACATCCACACTAATACGGTTTCTGTCCACACCGGTGTTGTGGCAAAGTTTCAGAAATAACTTCCGAACATTCTAACGGGCCTGAAACGCGTATCACGCGACGAGGGAAGCCGATAACGCTGCTGGACGCTGGAAGTGCCGCAAGTTGCCCGAATAACAGATTTCCTGCTGTAAATGTAATCAGTATCAATCAGCAGAATTTGCTAACGGTGATAACAATAGCAGAATTGCCTGTGATTCAGTATCTATGTTGAATTAACAGCTGGTGGTCAAGGGTGACGTCTCGCTTTCTTCCGGAAAGGGTCACATGAAAGGGGCGCAACAAATCAGGGAAGGATATGTAGAGACAGATAAGACCCAATCAAAAAGTCTGTGTCTGTCCACATTACAACACAACACCAGAGTTTACAAACTAAGACAGGGTCAAAGCAGCGTTTCCAAAAGTCGCCGTTTTCAGGATTAGTGTGGACATAGCCTCAGACTGATCACACAAATCTATGATCACTTTCAGCTCTTACTATTAACATTGCACTTAAAACTTTTAACCCCTACGTAAGCTAGTATCGTACAGCATCTTTTCATAGTAAGTTCCAAACCAAACTCAGCACATGCAACAATAGGTTTCCAGATTAGTGAATTGTCTATTCAGTGTACAGTCACAGTAGCAGATCTGCCAGTGAGGTTCTCTGTATCATCTTACTGTGGAAATGTTTACTGCACGTAATGACGAGTGGGAATGTGCTTTGCTTCAGCACTTGCATATATTTAACAAAAAAAAAAAAATTGTCTATGATAGGGGAATTTCTTCCTTTTTACATATTACATCATAAATTAAATACCAGCCCTTAGTAGATGAAAACATTAACACAGAATAAGATCTTTGTTACCTATAGATAAGCTGTAGTGATTTTAAAGTAACATGCTGGTCGTCATCACATCCAGAGATTCTCTCTGAAGATGACCAAAAGTTTGACTATTTGGACCTGAGATTTTGGCGAACTGCAAGGTTTATTTTAAGAAATATCTTATCGTAACATTTTCTACACTGGACCTCCCAAATAAATAATGATCAATGGCAATCGCTTGAGGGCTGAAGTCCTTTTAAACTTACTATTAGTTTAAAAGGCAACACAGACAGACAGGGAGAAGATGAGCTGTAGAGAAGCTGCTTGGTTGTAATGCAAAGGCATTCAGCATATCCACGGTACTGTCGTCTAAACTCAGTGTGTTTTTACCTCAGAAAAGGATCCTCACAAATGTATCTTGTTTGAAGGGATTGAAGTGTGTTACGTCTTTACCTAAAGCAAGATTGTGCTTAAGAACGATGATACACTTAAAGTTGAAACTAGGCCCTCGGTGCAGAGGTAGGTGTTTTCCGTGTAGTGAAACCGTACCTAACTCATGATTTACTTGATGCTTCTACAATAAAATGTCATTCATTTGGAATTTGCGAAAGATTTTTATTGATTGCAGTGACACTGACTGTTTGTTATTCTGTGATAAAGGTTGCTTAAAAGGCTGTGGACCAGATAAATTAACGCCTGAACAAGTGGTGCTTAAAACTCACCAATCTCTCTGATCATTACAAGGCCCCACCACTGACTAGCAGAGTTTTTGCATTACTGGATCATGGCTTAAAGGAATACTCCACTGTTTTGTAACCTATCTCTGTGTCTTTAATGTTCGTGGTAATGAGAAAGGAAGGGTCGTCGTCGGGTTTATGTTGGGTGCTGTTGAGGTACAACATTTTCATGTTACAATGAGAGCAAAGTGACACAAACCAGGGTCACGTGATGCTTTCAACTACTGGGTTTTTGTAGAATTGATTGACTTTGAATGCGAGCAAAAGTATTGCTTTGTCTCAGGTGTGCACGTCTGTAAATGCAGGGAGTGTTTGTGTTTAAAAGCAGTGGAGCATTCCTTCAATCAAGAGTAGACAAATAAAATCAGCGATATGCGGCCATTTATGACAGATGGCACAGTCAATTAAACGATTAGCAAAAAAAAAAAAAAAAAGACAAGAAGAAAGTGCCAGTGACAACCAGCTATGGCAAATTTTGTTTTACTAAAAACTTTAAAAGGTAAACAAGACAAAACTTAAAGATACCTGCTGGCATAAAGACAAGGGAACCGCCCTCCATCATGTACCAATAAGCATAAAGGCAATACAGGATGAAGAGCTGTAAGGGGGGATGAATGTGCTGGACCAGTGTTTGGTTTAATTTGAGGGAAACAGTATAAAGAAGGTTGTTTCAGACTGTTACACGTTGGTGGAGATCTTGTACTTGGGAGACATGTTATTGTGGAACCAGATGAAACTAAATATGACACCCATGGTTTTGGGTATACGCTCGTTGTAGGCGAACGTCATGGCCTCGTGCAGCGGGACTTTGACCACCTCAATGAGCTCTCCCTCCCGTGGCTCACCTCCACCTGCGCTGACGCAGTTGTCGTCAGACACCTCGGCGTAAAACATGGTCTGCTTGGCACCTGTTACACCTACGCCCGACCTGATGAGAGAAAAGAAGAAAATACAAAACCGTCAGCAGGTCTCGGTTCAACATTTTGATACTGACAAAACTGGAGTCGCAGCACAGACGCCAAAACAAAACTCTTCTTCTGTCCTATAATAAAATGGGCAACATTTCTCAAATACATCAGTGTTTTATATCGTCTTTGGGCTTTTTAACACCTATAGTTGATTCGCTCCGGTCCAAATCAGTTAATTAGTTTGTAAACTTGGAGCGTTTTCCCCGTTAGTTCCGTTTCTTGTCACACACAGAAAAATCCAAGCAAACCAAACATACGTCACTTGAGCAGGTAAGTGAGGAAAACGACATAGTGAATCCTTTAAAAAAATCCAGAATCTGGATCATCTTTGAGGAGGACAGAGATATAGTAACAATGAGACCTAACTTGTGTTGAATTTTCTAGACAACATGTGTTATGGATTTTGAGTACCAGGTGTGGACAGACAGAATGACAGATGGACCTAATTACAATAGGGTAAACAACAACATAACACAATGTTGATGTGTTAATGTGACTCGGACTCGAACTGAAGCTGCTGCTCAGCCTCGATTTTACAAACAAATACAAAAACAATGAACTGAATGTTGTATTATGCAACATACATAAACAAACACACAGTGTTCTTGAGGAAACTGTATTCCTCGGCTGCAGACTGCTGTGACCTGGACCTGCCTGCTATTACAGCTTCACCACACAGCGTGCTTGTGTCAAAAGCCCGCTCATAGGGGGCATGAGGGTTAAGATGATACCTACGTATTTAATGGAAGCAGCCCACACATAACAATGGCCATAGACAACACCAACAAAGCCAGAGGACGTGTGGGAGTCAAATCAAAGCAGACTTATGAAAGCCGTCAGTCATATCTGTCCAGGTGCTGCGGTTTGATGTGGGACGGTTCCTCTCCTGACACTTTTACTGAACTGCTGTGTCTAGCTGCTAATAATGTCCTGACAGAGATGGATGGTTCGCCTGCTGTTTTATACGACCTCTGTGTGGTATCTCATCTTTACTTCCATTTCTCGTCCTTTTGGGACTTTCTCAAAGACGTCAAAGGCTGCCACATACTTTTCTCAGTTTAATAAAATCACATTTAAAGTAACATTCAACCACGACTTTTGGGTTTGAGTAGCAAACGCGGGACTGCTCTCTTTAGCTCACTCGGAGGAGAGCATGACAAACGCACCTTTCTCCTTAACTGGTAAGACTGTAGATGAAATCAGGTTAAAAATACGGACACAGTAAAGAGTTTGATCATGAAACGAGGTGGCAAACCACACCCACACCAACCAACAAGCGCGAACGGGTTGTGCTTGGCATGAAGAATGAGACAAGTCAGGCACTAAAATCTATCTGTGAAGGATGGAACTACTGACCAAGGTTGGACAAGGTCTACCAAATATGAACATGTCTACAGTGAAACACTGTGATGGATGATGGCATCGTCTTATTGGCTTTTCCTATAAAAGGTACTATTTTTTTTTATATATACCTTCTTTTATACTTTTAACAATTACTATTAAAGCTACAATATGTAACACTTCCATATTAAAATGTTCCATATATTAAACTATGGTATCCTATGTTATATTTATATACAGTGTTTCAAACAATGTTCACATTCAGAGAAATATGTAATTTTATTCATTTCATCACCTGGAAATCATGTCCCCTCTACAAAGGTTAACATTAAAGTTACTTGTGTCTATTTCATTAGAATGAAAAAAGACATAACATGAATAAATTACGCGAATAAAGCATGATTTCTGCCTGCGTCGTGTCAGATAGATTTTTATCATCAACAGCGATAAACAAAAGAAGCTCCCATAATCCCACACTACTTCAACATCATGATGACTAAGTTATAGCTGCCTATTTCTGATACCATACAACTAATACCAAGAACCTTTTAATGCTCGAGTTTCAGACTAGAGAGTCAAAACAAAGAAACAAAGCTGTAAATGTAGGTTATTTCTAAGTAATTGTGGCTTAAGGAGGTTATGAAATTATAAATGGAAATCACACTAAATAGGACAACAGAGTATTAATTGTTCAGGGACATGCAATCCAATGGGAGCAAATATATAAAACAGGTTGAAAATTGTACTAAAACCTCTGAAGAAGAAGACTGATGACAGAGAAGAGAAGTGACATTTTTCCCCAGCAGGTTTTACATGTGCAATAAACTCACCTGTAAGAAGTGATCCTCTTCAGCTTCGAAGCGGGTACGTCGTAGCCGCACTCCTCCAGCACCTCCTGCCGGGCGATCTCCTCCAAGGAGAGGTCGGGTTTGTCCACCAGCCCAGCGCAGAGCTCGTAGGTGACCCCCGCTGAGGCCGGGGGCCACGGAGAGGAGCTCTCCCCCTCTGAGGCCGACTGGCCCTCCTGAGACTCGGAGGCGGCGGCTTCGGCTGCCCCCTCCTCGGTTTTCTCTGCAGCCTCAGGCGGCTGCGTCTTGGTCCTTTCCCACTCACACATGTACACAGCTGTGGGTGGAAAAGAGTGAAAAGATGTGGTCATGCATTCATAATGGCAGCACATTACAGTTTTTTTTCCATTAGTTTTTCTTTCATCATTTTGCCACAGAAATCACAAAATACATATAATGATGTCTATTTTTACAGAAAACAACTTTTTATGATAGACATATCGTATTCCAACCATGTTTTTTAACAATGCTTGACCAATATATTGTTCACTCTCCGTTTTAAAAAAAGTGTTTCATTCTGGGTTGCAGACCAAGTTTGATTATCCAAGATAAAGAACAGTTTTTTTTCCCCCCAACAGCAATGACAGAGAAGAGGAAAAATATGTATCAATGCCCAGACTTCCTTGTATTTAGCACACTGCAATGTAGAACAGTCCCTGGCGACTCTAACAAAAGAGGTTAGGCTGCTTTGTAACGGGGCCTCTTGTGGTCTATTTCTGAGTCTGCATTGTTACAATAGAATAAACAGGGATTGTAATTTACTGCCTTTTTTTTGTGAACGTGCCCCCAGGATGCATTGCAATCTAATCAAGATCAATGGCAAGATTAAAACTAATAAATGTATTTCACATAATAGTCTTATGGTTTTTCTTTGGGAACAGAAAAACAAACGTACCTGGACGAAACTGTTTGACAAGGACAAAACAGTGCGAAGTGGTGTTGAAGATCAGCACCGATACACTGTAAAAGAAGAAGGAAATCAAAATTAAATAAGAATTTACAGCACAAAACTTTTCCTAAAAGCCTTTGCTCTGGTTACCTCCGAGCACATCTGAGACTTCAGCTGTAGATGGCAGATGGAATGAGTATCAAAAGGCCGCAAAAGAAATGAACTAAAGGGGAATATGCAGCACTTTGAGTTGACAAATCCACACGCACACACAGGCTTGTGGATCTAAAAATGAAACCCTGACAAATCAGACAAAATTATTAAAAGAACAAGAATGGTAAGTTCAACGATGAGTCCAATATCTTTGCATCAGCAGCATCTCCCTTCTACCATGTTCCATATCAAGTTGACTTAAAACAGCTGAGAAAACTGATTTTAAACGTAATCAGGACTGAGTGACTGATGGAAAATCCTTCTTATAGAGATGTGAGGACACATCCAAAAATCACTTAGGAAGAACAACAACTGTATTCATAAAAACAGGAAATAATTGACATTTTATTGTTTTGCCTAATGACCAAAAAACACCTTGAAAATCTGGTTGTTTTAAGGGTTAAGTTTTAACATAAGCAAGGACCGACAATGTAACTTAACAGTCATTGAAATCCTTCACAGCAAATTTTTAAGTGACACTTAGATGTGACTTAGTTACAGCTATTCCGTGATTGTTCGCGGAGTCATATAAACACACAGGAGGCGTACTGCTGTGTGTACATGTGACTGAGACTGTGTCGCTGTCGGTGGAGACCTGAGGCCTGGGCTCTGTGTTGGGAAAGCGGAAGCGTCTGAGGCAGCAGGAAGCCTTGCCCAGGCTTTCCCATAGAGAGAGGGAACCAAGAGGAGGCTATTAACAACTGGCTTCAAGCTACAGTGACTGGGCTGAGAACTAAGTACTAAGTACAACATCTGCTCTCAAGTAACGTCCGATTGCTTTTTTTTAAATCAGTTGCTTTGGGTTTTTTTAAAATTTGTAATTCATGACTTATCAATTTGCCTTATCAACTTATCAATATTATTTTATATACAAACATAGAGTATAATATATAAAGTAAAAAGTCTAGTAAAGTCGACAAGCTATATTTTCCTTATAGTTCAGATGAAATTACATATCGTCAAAAGCTGACTGGAGCTCCACTTTCCTTTAGATGTAATACTAGAATAAATGCAAATCAAAACATTCAACTTTCTTGGAAAATTAAGATATGAGGAGCTGTTTTACAACTTTTACAACAGGTCTGAAGACAATGGAAACCTGAGACAGCACAGTCAAACTCTACACTTAAAAACAAGTTTAGCTACATTAGGAGATTAAACATAAATAAGCATTCTCTCTAGTATTCCATGTTAAACATTTTCTCACTTCTTTCACTTATTTATTGGTGGTTAGCAAATAACAAAACACTAGATTTAATTGTGATGTTTAAACAAGACAAAGATGGAGTTTGGTCCACATCGTCCAACACCGCCCAACGTGACTCCTTTTTCCAGGATAATTGAAATAATAGCTTGTGCTTCATCTCTTAAATGTCTTCACCCACCCAACCCCGCTCTTGCTGTTGCTGTGAGAAACTGTGGAAACTGCCTTTAACTACCACGGGTCAACGCTCAAGTGTTGATATTTTTTTGAAAAGATGAGTAACGATCAGATTTCAAGATGGTCAAAAAGATCCCAATCTTCAGCACAAACTAAACACTCATAGCTGTATATATTAGAACATCTACTGCTAGAAAAGACAGCCTTAGTGCACGAATAGCAGTGTGTATTGATAAGACAATGTGATAGAACTGAGCCACAGTAAAAGTGGGACACACGAGCCTGAGGCATGGAAGCGTTCTCCCCTGGGGCAGGTCTGAGTCTTGTAGTGCTGTTCCACACCATTACTGCTGTTCTGCTGCTTCCCCCTGAAAATGCCCTAATGGTTAAACCAAGAAGCTAAACGGACGCTCAGGACTTTTCATGCACCGTTAAGCCTGGTGCTTTCTGCGCGGGGCTTCCGGCTGGACAGCGTGAAAACTGGGTTACAGCTGAGGACAGGGTTTGAGGTGACAACTGGATGAATTGTAAAGCCTCCAAAATTAATAATATCAGCAAGCACTATCGAGCTAGGGGAAAACTGTCATATATTTTAATTACTACCACAACTGGGGCAACTGCATCGCAACAAACAATTCAGGAGCTTAGCTGGCTTCGAGTCTTTGTAACTCCAGATAGTGTAGCGGGACTGGAGCAGTGTTACAGTTTCTAATTACTTTCTTTTCTGTTGCCCAGAGCCTCTTAAATTTCTTGCATTAACAAATACTATCTCATTAAAAGACACTAACAACAATAAACCAGCACCATTAACGCAAACACTCCCATAAACAAACAGGTGTCAAAAAAGCAAAGCAGCCTACATGTGTTTTTGTAGATTTGGAGAACACTTGTGACAGTGGTGTTGCAGGAATTAGTCGTGCCACAAAGGATGTTGATGCCTGAAGCAAAGCGGCAGCTTCAGTGGTGATATTCCGGCTTGACTTTTGCATAGCGAGAGGATGCGCCCTCACCCATTCTTACAGTCTGTGGTTAGGAGTGAGCTGTACAATGTGAAGGAGTTCGACTATACCCGAGTCCACTGCCTGAAGGCTACGCTCTAAATTTAACAGCCAGCGTACCTTTCAGCCCTCACCTAGGGTCCTATGTGGGAATAAACTGCAAGAACATAAACAAGCAGGTGAAATGCAGCAAAGAAGAGCTTCCTTTGCAGTGTTTCTGGGCTCAGCCTCATGCACAGAATCAGAAATGAAGTGGTTGTTTAGAGGAGACCTAGGGTGGTTCAGGTATCAAACGGTTTTATTAGAAATGTCCAACGAGGATGAGAGCTCAAGAAACAGCAAGAACATACTTTAGGAATGTCCTGACCTGATGTGAAAGATCGACATCTGGGTCGATCAATGCAGTTTTTAACTGATCAGCACCTGTTTTAGTGTTTTAAACTGGTTGCCAGGTTAAGGTGCTACAACTCTGTTAAGTACAACTTTTAAACTTTTTGGTTATACTAGTTTTACTATAACGCTGCACTAAATGGAATTGTGATTTTTATTTGTTGTGACTGTGAATGTTAAACTATTGCAGCGATTCAAAGTGGTTTTTCTCAGTATTTTCTTTGTTGAAATTTTAAAAAAATAAATAAATAAATAAAGGAACAGGCACCTTCTCTTAATGTACGGCAGCAACTGTATTATGTAAGAAGACACAAGTATTGGATTCGGACTCAAGATATTCAATATTAAATGACGCAGATCAGGATCAAAGCTGCACTTACAAATGCATGGGAATAAATTGTTCAAAATAATTTATGACTGCAAGGAACTGCGCACGTTTCAAGGAAGTGATCTTCAAAAGGTTCAAAGAAAGCTCAATCTTCATTTAAACATTTGCCATATTTAATATTTTACAGTACATTGCGATCATTTTCTCTTAAAGCCTCATCTGTCTTTCACATTTTTTTGCTAATGCTTCTAAAATGTGACGAGAAGCGAAGACCAAAACAAAGCCCGCTGAGAAGCAAATGTTATGCACACTTACACAAAAATGCAAAACAATCCTGGCTCTATTCAATACACGCTGAAAGGGGAATAACACTTTGTACCTGGGGAGAAGCTGGATGTTCCCATGGGTTATTTTCTCTTAAATGTGCGGGTTTGAGGTTTACTGCTTTTGTCTCAGTGGGACTATTTTTCACAGGGACCTCTCTTTGGGGTCAGTAGCGGAGGAAAGAGGGCTTAAATGACCTGAGACTTACCTCAGGGCATTATGGGTAAAACACAGAGAGGGAGCCACAGGTTTGACACAAATGTGTGATATTTCTCTAACCTTGCCCCCCCTTGAAGCTCAGACATTTACAGCCACTGCAGAGTAGAATAACAAGACGCCTGTTCCCGGAAAAACTTCTCTTTTTTTTCCTTTTTTTTCATTGTTTAGGATCGAGTAAAGTGTGCTTTACCTGTCATGGGTTCGCATGAAGTCCCAGGATTTCTTTGTACCATTCTGTGAAGGAATAAAACAAAATAAACAGCATAAATAAACACAACAACAGCACACATTTTATAGTTTAAACACTGCGGTTAGACAGTAGTCAGATGAAGCAAGGTGCAGCCAGGATACCACATCTCATCACTATTCGCTGTGTCGTGCAGTAGGTTGTTAAATCACGTCCCATTTATTTTAAATCATTACCGTGAAGGCAATTAGCAACCTCACAACTGATGTTTGTTTCGGCATGTTAAATGAAATATTACAAACCACACCCAACACGAACATCTGCACACGCAAAGGTGGAAAGAACTGGGCTGGAAGTTTGTTACTGCAAGGAGAGTTTCGCAAAAAAGCTTAACTTAATGGTTATGATACTGCATGTTCTTAAATGGAACAGCTTACATTAGGAGTTGTTCTTCACCAATTAAATATACGGTTTATAATCTGACTAATATGGAGGGATTTACTCGCAAATGTTTGGATTTTTACAGGGTCAGCATTTAACAGCTTGAGGGAAAAAGTTATGATGTCTGTGATCTAAAATTAGAGACATAGTTTAAAAGCTTGATATTCATTATTTTGAGCCAAAAAAACTAAACCTAGATTTTCTCATGTCATGTCATGACTTTAATTGATTTGTTTCTGTCTACGTGAACTTTTCTTTATTAAATCTATATGTTGTATATGTGGAATATCAACAACAACAAAAAAAACCCAAAAAGCAGCCCTTTATTATTTCTTAAAAAAATAGTTGTAATTAAAATAAAGCAGCACTGGTAGGCAATGACTGGAGAAACATATTCACGAAGAAAGAAAGCACCTATCTCTATTTACCATAAAGAAAATCACAAGCAGGATTAGGTTGCAGTAAAAGACTCTTGATGACTGATTTCTGAAACACATCCTGTAGGTTTAAGAAAGTGTAAGAAGCTGTCTATATGTCCTGTTGTGGCATCGTCACGAGGAGCTAAACACTCCTTCAGTAAATTTCCAGAATTTAAGCTACAAAGGCAGGTAGGTTACACCTCCTCAAAAGAGGACGGTCTGAAAGGTTCTGGCACATTGAGAACTTAAATATGTGGGCAGTGACACACACGATCTGAATGTTGGCTCGACTCATCAGTTTGCAGGAGGCGTAAAGGAACAAAGAAGAAAACATGCTGACCTGATCTGGATCATTCTGAGGTCATTTTTTCATTCACAGCAGATGAGGCAGGTGAAGGCGTTTGCCAAGCTGCATTCAGGGGAATTAAATTAAGCTGAAGTTCAGCACTTCATTTCACTTCACCGTTACTGTGAAGCCAACAAATACTTCCCATCCATTGATGTATAAATGCCTGCAGCTGTGGCTCAGCGTTCAAGAGGCAGACAAGACAATGAAGTCTCGCTGATGATTTTTGTTTTAGAATACGAGCATATCACAATTATTATGGTCTTACATAAAGCGCGGTCACTGGAAGTGCTTCATTAAAGAACTGGGAGGTCAGTTTTGCAAAAGATGAACGACAACTAAGCAGCAGACAAACTGCTCGACGAATCGTGAAAGTAATGAACAGCTTTTTACAGTGCTATTATATGACTGCGCACAGTATGCAAGGTGCAGGTACAGTGTGTGGTAATTTGTCCTGGGCAGAAATCTCCCAAAAAGCAAAACCAGTCAAATTCAGTAATATGTCTTTGGTCAATTAAGCTCTACTTGCTCAGATGATCACCTTAGCCTTCCAGACTTGCAGAACAGCGATTAAAAACAAAATCTCATTCAAGGTAACGTGACTTTGCTTTTTAACAAAGATGTGTGAATTAAACTGAACCCTAATGCGAGTACATATTCTACTCGTATGTTTTACAAATATGGTAAAGTTGCCCTACATTTTCTACGCCTGAGGAAATGTGGCCTTGATTCAAATTTAGGCTACACCTCATCTACACCCACAAGCTCTTTAGATGACAGCTTTACTAGTTTACTAGCCTTATTTCAGCTACAACAGATGCGTGTTCTTGTGTGACAGTGAGTTTTGATACCACCCAAAAAAAGGAAGGAGGTGAAATGGCAAGCTAATTGCGCTGATAAAAATCAGGCAAAAATAAAGCCACTGTTGTGGCAACAGGATCTGTGTTTGGATGCGATGCTGTGCCAAAGATGTACTTAGAGCCGAAAAGTGCAACTTCTTGATTATATCTGCAAAGAATCAACTCTTAACACGCAGTTTAGTGATCTGAAGATTTTGTGTCATTTCAAACGAGACCATCTGATGTTTGCAGACATTTTTTTCTTTGCCAACCAATACTAAATATCTTCATTTAATTTTAAAGTCAGTATAAATAAATAAAGTAGGGTTGCAGTTTATGCTGGTAATGTTAATTTTTGGTTAATCTGTTGATAATTTGCTGGCTGAGACAATGAAAAAACGCCCTTACGATCACCCACAACTCAGCTTTTCTCCTTCCCAACAATCCATAAATTCAGATGACAAAATTGCTAGTATATGAACTACAAAAAGAAAAGATCTAATCCTATATGTTGGACCTTCTTGCTTGAAAAAGATTCATCAAAGCTGAAACTGGAAACCCACATTTCCAATACTTTTTCCATAGACAAGCAATGCCGTATGGCCACAGTAACCTCAACGCGAAGCCAAGCCAGCATAATGGAGTTCATGCATTATTAAGAATCATGTTGTGGTGTCAAATGAGAGCATGGGGAAAATGTTTCTATAGGTTTAGTCATGGCATTATAATATCATCACCTGTCCCTATTACGGTTATCATTCTTACATAAAAACATAGCTTGAACCAAAATGAGTGCTTACCATGATTTGTACAGCTCAGACCACAAGAAAATTCTATGATTAAAAATAGTTGCCTCCATAAACACTGCCATATTGTTATTATGAACATATATTCATTTACACAATCATGTTTAAAAGGTGCGCTAGGGGCTAGTGCCATTTCTAAGCTAACAGTCGAGCTAGTGTTGTACAGTGTTGGTGCTGTATCGGAGCAGAAGAGAGGCACAGAGCCACTTGGGAGTGAGCGTAGAGATTTTTGTGGAAAATCCAACCCGTGTCCTCAACATAGAAATGAGTGAACAGGCTGTCATCATGAAGGCATGGATACTAGGGCCGATCCATAAGCCAAACATCGGTATCAGCCGATATTCGCCTTTTTGACAGCCATCAGCCTGTCAGGCCTATCAGCCAAATTAGATGACATTCACTGATGGCAGCGGCTTATGTTTATCTGTTGTTGGACAAGCGTCCTGTCCGATGGTATGAAAACCCAGCCACAGCATCTGAAACATTCAGTTCTGTTTCAGCAGTGCTAAGTCCAGTTCAACATGCTGCCAAGCGTTTTGTCTGAATCGTCAGCGGTTCGTGTTGTGTACTGAGCTGCGTCGTCTCTGATAAGTAAGTGTGGACACTAATCGATGGTTCGTTGAAGTCAAATTCATTGATTGAACTGTGGGTTTGACCTGCTAGTGGGTACAACAAAACAAAGTAAACAAAAAATAAAACACTTCGGTATCGGCATCAGCCAAACTTTTATTGTAATCAACAGTAACCCAAACTGGAGGGTCATAATCACATTTGTATAATAAATCATTACCTAAAGACAAAAGAGAAAGCAGTCAATTATAATCTCACAGACAGTAATTGGAGAAGGCGTCTGCATCATTAAAACTCATGCTGTAGAGTCATGTCCTGATGCATACTCTGCATGCGCTGCACACACCGTCTCCTGCTGTAATTACTCTCTCAAAATCCAGCATCAACAAAGTGTGCGAGTCTCTTACGCGCCATCATTCCTCCTTGAGGCCAAGTCGGCCGCGCCCCTCTCACTTTTCATCTGTGAAAGCTAAACTAGCGCGAAGGCGTGTGTCTGATAAATTACTTGTCGTGACTGAGGCGAGGATGCACCTCTCGTGGCTTCTTGCTTTGTAACGAGTACTTATTGAATAATGCATGACACAAAGTACTGTTCTTGTCAATGAGCCTTTCACAGGCAAATTATAGGCTGTCTAAATTATTATATACTGTAGTTACGAGAACAATTATGCCTGATCCTAAAAGCTGGTAAAGCCTGTCTAATTTAGGAAGAAGTGTCTGATAATGTATATACTGTATTTGTTTGTGCGTTGTGTCAAATGAAAAAAATCACAAACTGCTTTAGAAAATATAAAAGAGCTGACATTAAAACATTCATACTGAAGACAAATATCTATTAAAAAGATATTGTTAACAGAAAGCTGTAACATGAAAACGTACTGAACTGAAGACTGACTGGATAGATGGATGTGACTAATGCTCGAAGTATGGAGAACTGCAACGCTGGAAATAATGGATGTGTTTGTGACCTCAGGAGCTGATTACTGATCATTTATTCAGAACTAAGATGTATTTCCTTTAGTATAATGTTTGTAAGGATGCCAAGTCATGCAACCATTTGTGGTCGTGTTTTGCTGCATATTTATGTTTCTTTAAACAATGTAATAGGATTAGAAAAATGCATGTCAAAAAAAGTAGTACTAGTGCTAGTACTAATACCAAGATGCATCAATTCCAAAATTCTGAGCTGATACTTTTACTGATGAGTTGGCCGATGCCGATACTGATGTTATTTTTGCTCGTTTATTTTGTTTTTGTTGTTATTTATCCCCCCTTTTGTGTCACGAAAAAAGCTTTATTATATACATATAAATACTAGCAGGAGACCTAGCGTCGTGGCAGTTCATTTTGATTGTGTACCTTAGTTGAATATTTCAGTAATGGGCTTTTAAGTCACGTTATATCTGCCACGTACAATTTGTACATTTTCTCTTCTTCATAAGGTGTATGTGTATAATTAAACTAGGTATTGTACAGTGGTGGCATAAAGTTAACAGAATAGACAATAATATCGTTGATTGCAATTATTTGTATGACAATTAATCGCTCAAAATTTCAGTATCGTGACGGCCGTAACGCTGTCTTCAAGGCAGAAAGCTGCAGTGTTCAGATGATGTGTATTTTGAAAAAACACCAGCAATCCCAGCATTTTCAGTAGATGCTTAAAGTGATTATATCAAAATCTCACACTTAAAATGGCACATTTCTGTTTCGGCAAAAAGCATATGAGGTAACACTCTGACTGTATCAGACACACACACACACACACACACACACAGACACACATTCCCTCTGCTGTATCCTGTCACCACTCACAGATGGTGGGGTTCCCCTCGCTACTCAGGCCACTTGCTGAGAGAAGGGGGGCGGGGAGCGATTGAATGGCCCAGGGGAGACGGAGAATCATGGCCGACATGGATTACGACAGAGTGATTAGCCCATAGGGAGAGAGAGAGAGAGAGAGAGAGAGGGGAAGGGAAGCGGGGACGGGCTACCCAGGACCTTGAAATTAATGTGGTCCCTCTGGCTTTGGGCATCAGAAATGACAGGCCGCTGTGTGAATGGCTATTGTGGAGAGGGACGTATGGTCTTGATCTTTTAGGTGCTTAAAGTCTAATAACCATCACATCACACTCACACACCTCCTGTGCTATAAAGCCGGCAGCTGCACACAGACGAGGAAAAAAAAAAAAAAAAAAAATCAACCACCATTCTCAATATACAATAGCACTCTTTGAATCCCAATGTGCTCTCCTGTCTTTGTCTTCTCAGCAGCCGCAACAAAAGCAGCAGGACTAGCACACGCACATTACACCAACTCAACTTATTTAAACATAAGGCAGAAAAACTGCAACAGCACAGCCGCACCTGCAAAAAATGACAAAGTACAGCATGTGGACATGTAAACGGTCCCGTCCAAGTGCCAAGGATGTTGTTTTTAAGTACACACCTGTGTATCCTAATGAAAACTGAGACATCACGGTCCAATGGGAGGGCTTGAGCACTATGCATTTCTGTTATGACGTGTTTTTAAAGGGACAGCCAGTGGCATATTTGAGTTAGTCTGATTTCAATTCCCTACAGGTTTTATTTTTAGTTTTCTTTTTAAATTGTATCCGGGCTGGCCTCATATAGTCGTTCAGTTTAGGATTGCGTGATAACAGAAAAATGTCTATTGTTTATTTCGTTGTGTCACACCCTTATACGACAAATTTCATTTCATTTGGACGACAAACACAAACAAACATAGAGGACAGTGAACGTAGCACCTGAGACAAAACGAGGAGCTCGTACCTAAAAGTACTTCTGTCACATGTTCCTGGTTTGGGTATCAAAAGTCCAACACGGACCAGAAAACCAGACTTCGTATATTATATTGCAGACCGATTTCCACAACAGACTCAAACACTTTAGTTTGCTGCTAGAATTCAAGAGTATTAAACGTATGGTTTTGATATTTTTGATCATATTCCCATTTTAGGGCTATATTTATTTTGCTTGCAGCAATAGTGGAAAAGGGTTTTCTTTTTATTATGTATGCATTTCATATATTTCATACATTAATTGAAAATTTGCCCTTCTGAATTAAAGGGTTAGGCAAAGAGCGAAATAATTAAATATGACTAAGTACCTTTTATTTTTGAGGCCTTTCATTGTGGTCATTCTCTAAAAACTATTAACTGAATTTATACAAAATGTGCTATATTGTGAATGTATTGTTATCTGGATATGAAATGACCTATGTCGCAATCTGAGAGTTTAGTCACATCGTACAACTCTAGATCAGTTAAAGGAAACTGTTCAGCAACAACTCTGATAAAGGATTAATTCTTGAAGTCATTTATCAAAAACAAAATGTCAAACTCATGCTTCTTAAATGTGAAGATTCTGTGTTTTTTCAGTTGTATATACCTGCAAACTAAACATAGTTGCAGCCCAGGCAAGTGGTACCAAGACCCAGCGATAAATATTTTTCATTACCACGAACACGATATGCCAAATATTTTTTTAAAAACTAAAAAAAAAACTAATGAAACAAGCTCTGCAAACTGTGCTCCAGTTATGCAGTAAATCTGACACACTGTGTCTTCTTGGCTGGTAGTTTCCAGAGTCTGATTAATTAAAATGCAGAAAATATATATCATTCACATGAAAGTTGGAACAATCCTAAGGAATGACTGCTCAGCCCTATGAATCATAGTTTTAAAACATGAGAAACGTGGATCTTTTTTCAGCCCACAGAACAGACGTTGACACAAAAAAGGATCGTTTTACTCCAGTGATTCAACTCATAGCAGATAAGGCTATTCATGTGAGAAAATGCATGGTAAGGATCACAATTATTCTCATATTCAGTGAAGGAGTAACCGCTGGTGGCTGGATAAGATGAATAACTCCAGGTGAATAATTTAAATCATTACAATGAATAAATGGAGCTCAATTAGCCTGCTCTAAGTAGCAAGTGGTGATTCAACGTGAGGACGAGGCGACAAAGATAAGAGGGGTTTCCCGGAGTCAACGAGGGACAATCACCTGCTTTGTAGAGAGAGGCGATGGAGACGAGACAAAACACTAATAAACACTAACGATGAAGAGGCCTCTCAGGCGTGACATTATCCACTTCTAAAGTGCGTTTCTGTGTTATGATGAGTACATTTCTGAGTGACCAGATGTGCGGAGGAACATAAAAGGTTTTAGGAAGAGATGCTCCCTCAGTGTGAGTGAAAAGCCTTTGTGGGGAGTCCCTAACAGCCCCTCCTGATCTGCAGAGGAGAAATGATGAGGATGAAAGGAAGGACAGGACGGAGCGTTTCTTTTGTTGTCCATCTGCTGTCGTAGCTATTTAGCCATTCTTCTGACGAGCTTAGACCCCCTCCCTCTGCTGTCACAGGTGTGAACCCCCGAAAACTCCTCACTGAGCTTCCCTCACCGCGGTTGTCCCTCCAATCACACACCACTTAGAGGGTCTTTACGTTTTATCACCTGATAATACACACTGCTAGAATAATTTAAGCTATTTTTTACACTGAACACCGAGCAGCCTGCTGTTTCCAGCAAAGAGAGGACAAAGTAGCCTTCTTCATGCATATCATAATGACGTGGAGAGGCTTTAATCACTAAGACAAGGTTAAAATAACAGCTTTTTTTTTTTTTTTATGCCAGGCATTTTCTGATTCTTCTGCCTTCATCCCTATTCAGATTTTATCCACTAGAAGCCAGTTGTAACACCCAGTCATAGAAACTGCACAAACATTTTGAAAGCTAAAAATAAAATTGTCCTGGACTGAAGCCGATGTTTGGGTAGAGAAGGATATCTCACTTCGCTGGCGACCATCAGGACACTCAGTCGGCACATTGCACTTTCTTTCAGTTGAAAGACGAAGCTTTTTTATTTGTAATGAACATAAATTAACACAGTTTGGGCTCTAACCTTTGAACTTAAAGTACGCACTTAACAGTCTTGACAATAACTGCAAAACTTTTAAGCTGCTGATATGAGATATACTCTAAATGCAGTTATTGGGAATTTGGTGATAAAAAAATCGACTCTTGAATAGATGATAGCAACATACCTGCACTAGGTCAAGGCACATAACTTTACACACTGATCCACCAACACATCAACACACAAAGATTAAAAAACAAATAATACCATCTCAAAATGACGTATGTATTTTGCAAAAAACAAACATATCAAACCAGCATTTCTACCGGTAAGAAGCAATGGTTTAAGGTTAGATCTAGGTGGGAATGTGTGCACCGAAGCTGTAGTTTTTATCGTCATCGCAACATGAACATGCGTGATAAACACATCATGAGACTGAAATGTAATGAATAAGAACATTCATTTTATATACACATGCCATGTATTCACACATATGAAGCGTGTGAACATTCGGTCAATCGGATTAAACTTGTCCTCTGATTGACTGGTGTCAATTTGGTGAAGGCTGCAAGGTTAGATTTGAGCTTATTGCAAGTCGTATCGTCGTTGAAATAGTGAACAATGTTATCATATCGTGCAGGCCTAGTATATGCACAGACAACACATTATCGGCATAATGGCCAAGTGAGACCAAACAAAACTCACCACTAATGACCAAATAATCCAAACAACATAAGCAGAAGTAAGAGAGGAAAAGACTTGCTGTTTATCTGAATGAACGTCCCAGGTAAAAACAGTGTTAAATGTTCAATCCAGAACCTGCACTATTAGAATAATGTGGTAAAGGCTTGTTAATAACTTAACTATATAAATTAGGCCTGTTTCTTCTATATGTATTTGAACAAATAGGCCTCTGTAATACTGTACTTTAACTCAATTAGGGCTGCAACTAACGATTATTTTCATTATCAAGTAATCTGTTGATTAGTTTCTTGATTAATCGATTGCAATTTTGAGTTGTTCGGCCTATAAAATGGCAGAAAACTGAGAAATGTGTCATCAGGAGTAAAAAATACCAGAAAAAAAATCAAATTGAAGAAGCTGGAGTCTTTTTTAACTTCTTCCCTTGAAAATCAAAGTCGTAATCAGAGTGGCTGGCAAGGTATCGATGAATCAGTGGATCATTGCAGCTCTAAGATCAGTGTAATCCTTCACCGTCAGGACCTCTGACCTACAGATTATTCACACACAACTCAAAATGAGCAGTCACAATGATGCTACTCACGGTTTATTGTTTCTTTTTATAGTTATTTTTATTATTGCTATCTTCAATTTACAGTTTTATGGTCTTATTTAAGTCACTGCCAATCTATTGTTTACTGTTTTCCTGCTTTTATTTTTTAATAATTTTACTCTTGGTGACCTTGCTGTGTGAAAGGTGCTGTACTAAATGAACTTTACTTGCTTAGTTAACAAATCTCACCTGACCTGCTATTTAAAGAAGTCCCATAATCGCTAAATCGTGTCATCTTCACCTCCTTACACTAATGAGAAGCATGTGCTAACAGTGATGCTCACACAGAAATCTCTGCAGCAAGCTACCGTTAGCATGCTAGCTTTGATAGCTGCATCGTAGCGGTCTCGCGTTAAACCGGTGGCAATGGCTGCGGTAGCGTATGCGAAAACACGTTAAACACAGCAGCTCGGTGGATATGACTGAAGAAATGCCAATTGTTGCTGTGTGTGTGTTTAAGGTCAGCTCAGCCTTCATGTTGTGCTAGCCAGCTAGCTGCTAAATGAATGGGGGTTGGGCTAGCCCTCAGCATCCTCCAACGTCTCTCAACCGTTAGGTGGAAATGACTCACCTGGTTATAGTGCACCCTGAACGGCTTCAGATAGTCGGATTCTGTGCACGGGCCCACTTCAATGTTGTTAATCTCTTCCATAGTTTCTACCTGGGGATGGTTTGGTAGCGCACGGAGGGTTGTCTGTCACCGCACACAAACTGACAGTGAAGGAATGTGTACGGAAGCCCGGAGAGGACATGAGCGTGCAGAACGGGACGCTGAAGGGTTGTTAAAGGAACATTTCGCATCTTACGCAGAAGGTCCTGAGTTGTAAACCGTGCTGTACACCGTTTCGTTTTATTTAATCAGTCCATGAGTGAGGGAAGGGTAGATGACAAAGAAAGAGAAGAGGTTTAGGACGATAAGGAAGACCAAGGGTGAAGATAAGGGTTGGAAATTAGCTTCTAGACTTCCTTGTCTGCCTCAGCCTATTCATTTAATGTGTTTTTTTCACTTAGTATATGTGCATTCTTCCAAACTAAACACAGAAAAGCACCATTTAGCTGTTATACTGCAAACAACTGAAACAAACTGCCAGCAGATTTTAGATTCACCCCAAATGTAGAGATTTTTAAATCCCACTTAAACGCATGTCTCTTTTCACGTGTCTGTGATCGAACTTAAGATTTACACCTTTTTCTTATTGTACTTTAAAGGTCCCGTCCTGTGAAAATGCACCTTTTGAAGTTTCTAGGTTTATATAAACTCCGTGGCGTAAAGTAAAAGCTGTGAAAATATGAACTTGCTCAGTACTGTCAGTTATATGTTATGTTACATGTTATATGCCACGGATCCCAATTGTCACAGTCAATGTCTCCACAACGCCATGGGCTAGAAGGCTCAAATTTTAACAGCGTGGCCCTTTCAACCTCAGGATTGAGCACAATTAATATGATGGTTCTTCAAGAAGGTTGTATTTTGGAATCTCTTCAGTGTGGGCAAACATTTAAGGTTGACATTGGGTATAGAATTGCATTATAATCCAGGAATCCCAGCAGCTCCAGGCATAATAACATATGTTTATTCTTATCAGTGTGCAGCTGCTTCCATTAGTGTGTTTCAGATTATGGATGTCACCTTTACATGCCCTGTGCTGCTTCGTATTAGATTCAAAGTGATAAGAAGTCCAGCCTCTTTACAGTGCTGAGTAATGAATAAGAGAAGGGTGTGGGTGCTTTTCTCACCAACAACTGAGGCTAGATGATGTCAGCCCCTCACATCAATAACAGCTTTATAATGGAGAACAATCTGCAGAGCTACAATCTCGACGGGGCTGACTTCCTCCACCAAATGAGCCCCAGTACACCGCCCACTACACAAGGACTTCTGCAAACTGATTTACATCTAAATAAATACAGGCCTAGACGAAACAATGTGCGGACCCAAAAGAGGAACCGGCGTCTCTCCTCTGGGCAAGTCCAACTTATGCTGCCCGATCCGGCCAAGCTGCAGGGCACGATAAGACGGGAGGGACTGCTGAGTTAAAGCATTGTACAGGAGTCAGAAAAGTGGACACAAAGAAACTGAGGCAGAAGAATGATAGGATGAAATAAGCCTGAAGCATAAAGAAGTTAAAAGAGAGATGTCAGAATAAATAAATGAACTATATACTGGCATAAAAAAGGGAATAAACAATGGGTGAACCTTTTTAGTTTTTAGGTTTAACTAACTAAAATAACACGCAAAAATCCAAACAAAATAAGATCAATTAAAATGCATTCTCCCTAAGATGAAAAGCTTGGATGACCAACTGCTGTCGTCAATGTTTTGAATTAAGCCCATTGATTTACTGATTGATTTTATTTATCGATTATAAGACAAAGAGAACAGCAAAAATACTAAGGATAACACTTATTTCCAATACGGTCCCAAGATGTTAAAAGAGAAACGCAATGAAACACCAGACTTTCAATAGAAAATAGAAAATATACATCGTCCTGAAATCCAGAGACACATCATTATAATTTAAATAATTAAGAATGCCGTTGCAACCTTTTATTGTTACTGTACTGTAACAACATCTCCTGTATGGGTACAACGTCACATCTGTGAGTCTTTCAGGTGCAAAATGTATCTAAACATCTTTCACACCATTTTCTTTCTATGTAGCGAACTTTTGCTTCACATCCTGCCGTTGTTTCCTCTCCAGGGCCTCATCGGAACATCACCCACCAAAAGGCTTCCAAAACCCTTATCAGCTCCTCAGCCGGCTCCTGGGGCCCCCATAACGTGTTAATCCCATCCTTCTACGAACATGCGGGTGCAGGGCCCTCCCAGTCATGACCAATTACCGTGTGCAGGCGGCTGACGAAGGCCAGGCTTCCTCGAGCTTAGTACGACGGCGAAACCTGGAGCCTCCTAAAGTCACCAAACCTCTCCCGCTCGTCTGTCCGAAAGGTTCATCCGACAGTCAGCCTTTCATATTCCCAAACTTCACTCCAATGTGCAAATCAGTTTTCTATGTTTGATCTCATGTTTGTCACGTGTGACATACATTGACGGATACTCTACGAAATGAGCTTATTTATGTTGAAATCGGTCTCGATGTTTGGAAAGAATGTAATTATAGAAAATAAAAATGATTGATAATTCCCCCCAAATGCATTAAATCTAAAGCAACAAGCCTGTTCTTACAATGTAAGGAGTAAAAAGTACTAATACTTGTCAGCTTGTTGCAATATGCTTTACATTGATTTGTAACTTTCATGTGATGCTTCAAATCTTAACTATACACTCATTTCCATATAAGTAGAAAACTCCAAAAGCTCATAAATCTGCCAGAACAGTAAGAAAAGAAGAAGCAGAAGTTGAACGTTTTTGTGTTAAGTTTTCAGTGACTCTTAAATGACACTGAACAGAAATTGTGTAATAATGAGATACTATTAAAATAATAATATTTGCATTGTCGTGTTGAATGAAAAGTAATTCAGAGTAAGATTCTGAGAATATTTGGATTCATATTCAGAGCCAATAATAGCCAAATGTGTCATTCATTACTGTGGAAAATGTAAACTAACCCTATTTAAAAGGGGAATCTCTCCAGTGGTCTATCCATAGCATAGTTTATCAGCCAGGGTCAAGCAGGGATTTAGGCCTGGGCCTCAGGGAATGCACTTAGCCAAGGTGGCTGCCGCACCTCTGTTAGCAGGCTCAGGGTGTTGGTCAAGATGGCCGCTATCCGCAAGTCCACCAGTCTGGACATGTAGCCGCCACTCACCTTGTCCAGGAGACGCTCCTGAATCCTCCCACGCAAGTATGGATTTCAAAATAGCGCCACATGTCACCAGGTCACACGATAACACAGCAGAGGAGTCTGTATGTTGTGTGGATGAGGTGTGTGAGGAGATGACAGAGAATCCATGGTGAAGACAGGAAGACGTGAAGAAGACAAGCAGAGGTGATGATGTTCAACATAAACTGAGCAAGTGTAAGGCTTTCACACAGGTTCAGTGCCTAATATTTAGGGACATCTAGTGGTGAAGTAGCAGATTGCAAGCAACTGAATACCTCCCTCATCCTCCCCTACAGTGGCCGCAAAAAACTCCTTAGAGCCAGTGTTTGTTTTGTCCATTCTGGGCTTTTTAGTAAAGGAGATATTAACTCTGGTCCACATTCAAACATAGTAGGTGATGGTGGACCACTGGATACCACCTGCTATAAGAAGCAAGAAGAAGTCTGTTCTGAGCTACTGTGGAAACATAATGGTGGATTCTTATTTTCAGGTGATTATACACTAACATGCATATTATATTCCATTAACAAATCTTAATTAGTGCCTTAAAGTATTTCAGTCTTACCAGTCTGGCTCAAAACTTTACTGTTTATTTCAGTCTCATCAGACTCATTCCTACAGTGTGTTCCCAGGGTCCTATGGTTCCAGGGTCAGGGTCAGGGTCAGAGGTAGGGTTGGGTTTCGGACCTGGGAACATAGACAGGCTCCCGTCTCACCGATCTCATCTTCATGGCTGCATTCCAAATCGCATACTTTTTCTTTTCCTTTTAGTATGTGCTGAAGATATCGATGTATACAGTTGGGACATATTTCATCATAACACTTTGAACGAAGTGCAAAATTTGAAGTAAAAGAAAAACGTATCCGATTTGGAAAACAGCCAAAGATTCATACTTTCAGCGGCTCGGCTGATGTGACGTATCTTCTGCTACACAAAGGATTGTAGGTAGAAATAACCAGAGTAGTAAATGATTAGTTAGTGGCTTGTAAAAAAAAATAGTATTTGGAATGCAGCCGTGCGATGGAGATGAGATTGGTGAGACAGGAACCTATCTATGCTCCCAGTTCCTGAACCTAACCTTGACCCTGGAACCATGACACCCTGGGAACAGAACAGGAATGAGTCTGATGAGACTGAACTACACAGTGAAGCTGTAAACTGGATTAGTAAGACTGAAATACATGAAGGCACTTTTAAAAACTGTGTTAACATATTATTTACATATATTCACAGCGGGAAAATGTCACAGCTGCCCAGCAAAATGCAACCAGAAGCAATAGGACATGATGATATATGTGGTACACTGCATTTGACACACTTTGTACTGGGACATACTAAATCTTTTTTCTGATATAATAAGTAGTATGATTGTATGGGTGTTGGAATGCAGGGCATGTTTTAGATGCAGCAGGTTGCCTGTTACACGAAAGCTCTGTGAAGCTGCAGCACAATGCATGCCAAGCGCACTACAGCAGACAGACAAGAACACCAACTGGCTGCTGAGCATAGCGGAGCATTTAGCGGCTAAACAGCTGATACTTCTCCCCTGGAGATGGTGACCAAAAACAATAGACTCAGTAGAATTCATCTGGTGGCCAGAGACACAAAATGAAAGTTGCTGTATTTGTTGGATGTGTAATATGAATTGATTTGCCATATCCACATTGTATTGTAAATCAAATGTTTGTACACAGCCTCCTAGTGGCCACAAATGTGACAAAACTGAGGATTTAAGAGTTGAGACAACATTGTATTCAATTGCAGCGTGTGCACATATGATTACGGCAGAGAAATGACAACAGAGCTACACATAATATGGTAGAACAACACAAATGTGTGTTGCACTTGGCTAGACATGATAAAAAATGGAAGCTCATCGACTTCAATAGCATTTCTCTTCAACGCAGAGCCGATATATCTTCACCACTCCTTCTTTCAAAGAGCCAGCTCACATGGCCATTGTAATGGAAAACCTCTGTCAGGCCCTTATATTTTTAGGAAAGCTATTATTGTTCTGTTCTCTTGTTGCTTGCGTGCCCCAGGATGTGTTTCCCGAACAAGGTCAGAATTCCTGTTTTGTCATCATTATTCTACCAGAGAATAGGCACCTCACCCACAATGCTCTCTGTTTGCCGGGGTTCCTGGTACTTGTTTGTCTTCCATGGATACAAATAGACCTGAAATGGCATTTGGCCGAATCTAAGCGAAGCTATTGTGGCAGAGAATAGTCGGCTTCAGTCGAACTCAGCTGGAAGATACACTGAAGATGGACCAGACCTCCACGAGACAAAGAAAACAGACTTAAAGTCAATACGCTCCTGAAATCTAGCACTAATGCTCTAATATTTGCACAAAAAAAGCTCATGTTTTTCACTGTCGAACAAAATCACCTGCCAGAAAACACAAACCTTATGACGGATTGCACAAACATTTGTGACGTTACTGCAATTAAAAGACAGCGAGCAGCAGCCACATCCTTTCATAACTGTCTAAATGTAGAGGCTTCTGAACCCCGCCTGTAACTTTGATGAGGAATATTTTATTTTTGTTGCCTAAAATATGTCAAATTTAGTCAGAAAACATCCAAATCAATCATTGTAAGTCTAATACGTGAACGCAAGCTCCATGTATTGTCACAAAAGTTTTAAAATCCCCATTAGCTGTGGATGTATCGATAGCCTGCAGGAGTCCCACTTTGATGTTTGCGTTTTAAAGTTTAAATAAGTGCATTTTACTGTGTCACACTTTATTTTAGGAAAACCTTTCAGCACGTTGTGAACACTGTGTGAGAGGTCCTCTTTGAATAACTTTTAAATAGCCCTTCCTTTGCATATTCCTGCTAATAAGACTCAATACGTCCACACTAACTTTCAAAAATAGCCTCTGGATTGAGGTTTTTCTGCTGCAGGAACCATTGAAGGTTGATCCCGTGGGACAGCTGCTGCAGCTCCTCTGTCCCCCCACTGAGACAGAGCCTATTTTAACAAACCAGACCTATTGTCTTTTCCTAAGAATGACCAGAGAATGTGGCAAGTCTTTGGGTCACAGTATTAACTTGTGTGCCGGTGAATGGGGTGAGGGGTGGGACGCAGCTCTGTCCCTGTCATTCGCATCACTATGGGAGCACATGCCATTAGAGCTAATTACCTGCCAGCAAGGACAAGCCAGGATTCCCTCTAATTTAATGCCCCATAACCCCCTCGGATTTACACAACACCTATTGCGCTTGCCTGTCTGTCCTGGAGGAGGGATTTTTTTTTTCCCGGTAAATTTTTTTCCCAGGCAGGGTTTTTTCAGGCGGTTTTTCCTCACCTGAACCGAGGGTCTAAGGACAACTTACAGGAGGCTTGCACTGCTACAGGATGTAAATGAGGTCTGAGGAAGGACCAGTAAAACACATGTCATGGTGACATTTGAGGTTAACTGTGTGGAGACGTATCACTTTATGACTCAGTTTTAGGATCCAATTGCAAAGTCGTCATTACGATTGAAAACTTTCCACACATTTAAAGGTTCAGTGTAAGATTTAGGGGGATCTAACTGCAGAACTGGGAGATAATATTCAGTGGGTCGCCTCCATTACCATCACCGACTATGTTTGATCATGGACCAGACTTAATAACTAAATTAACCATTAATTACAAAGTCAAGAAAGGGCAGAAAAACATTTTTTGTGTTTTTAGCATCCACTGTAGAGGAAGGCGAAACCAGGGGGGATTCAGTTAATTGCAATCTGCAACTTCACCACTAGATGCCACTAAATATTACACAGTGAATCGTAAAAAGATCGAAACAGGTATTCTTAATATTTTTTTAATCGTTCACCTGCAGCATTA
>JAPQRN010000017.1:6197552-6226612 GCA_037367275.1 Coranthus polyacanthus | reverse complement strand
TATAAAGAAGTACTTAATATAGTTTATTATTTTAAACTATGAGATCAAGAGCATTAATCTACTGTAGTAGGATCATTCTTCATGAACTGTTTTGCAGTGTGCGCTTTGAAGAAAGTGTATTTATTATATCTTCAAACAGCGGTGCACTATGGGATAATTCTTCAGACCAAACCTCTTATTGACAGCATTATGTGTTTGCGAATGACCTAAGAATGAATCCATTGTGTTCTGGACTCTATACAGACCTTCCCTCTGGACCTGTGGTAAAAGTCCAGCACTTTGTTCGAAACGGTGCTGCCTTTATCTGCAGCTGTATGAGTGAAGCTGTCACAGCTGGACTCCAGCGGCTCTGGTAGAAAATTATGATAAGACATATACGTACAAACATGGCCACCAGGGTCAAAGGAAGGCAGGGACAATGGAGGCCGGTCACTTCAGACTGGATGTGTTGGCAGTCTGTCGATACAGCAGCAGCAATGGTTATTGTTTGGTTTTGTGAAAATTAGCTCCGTGGAACCTTATTTTAACTGATAATGAAACTCTATCAATGAGCTCGAGTACAAATAGATGTTTGTTTCCTTCCTCGCTTAAATGAAGGTTCCTAGCCATTTTTTACTACATCCACTTCATTATCTAGAGTTGCTAAAACAGCCATTTCAATGACAGATACATGGTAAATCTCAAATGTGTTTTACCCATGTGTTATTGGAAACAAATGCACATGAAATAAAATAAGTGCATTTAGGCATATTCCTCTCATCAGTAAAACAAATCGACTTATCTCGCCTTTGGTGCTAGGTTTAATGCTAGAATCACACTTAAACGAAACAACGCTAAAGAATTCAAATGTTTTGAAGCGCTTGGAATTCAAATTTATTTGGCGACCTAAATAAAATCTCCTGCGACCCACTTGTGGGTCACAACCCAGCCTTTGAGAATGGATGATGTGAAGCAACACTCACCTCATATTAATCCACAGAAAATCCCAATATGGTATGCTACAGCACATGTGTGCACAATTATACTATTTTATTACCTTTAATGTCAATTTCAATTTCTCCTACGAGGGACCAATAAAAGTGAACCTCATGTTAAAGAGAATGAGAATTTTTCATGCGCCGAACACTGCGTCTTGCTTGTTTAGTATATTTACCAAAAGCCCCCGGTTAGAAAGTGAAATAAAATACAACAATGGAGTCAGTGATTCACGGGTAAACCGAACGCAGTCAACCCAAACTCAACGCAATTAAAGCCCACGAGTAAGACAGAGTTAAGTGGAAGGTGAAGGTCTTAATTTTTCAAAATAATTCTCTGTGATCAGACATCCGTTGCCTCCACTAGACTGAAATACCAAAGTGCCTTCCTTCTTGGAGGCATCAGCGTATACGGCAGCTGGCCGTGTTTACACTTTAATAAAAATGAAATCTCAATGTAGTTTTCCATCTCCCAAAACCAATTGTAAGCACCTTACAGCCCCCGCTCCTCCTCCCCGCTGGTGTCGGTGAAGGACACTGACGAGGTTAGTAAGGTGAAATACTGCCCCTGGATCTGTGGATAAACAGATTTGAACCAGGTTGCTTGAGGCCGAATGAGCCACTTTACAGAATTAAACCTTTGCTGTGCCGGCCACCTAGTTTCATTTAAATCACAGAAATTGATTACTTTTGTCACACGGAGAGAAAAACTGTGCTTCACCGCGCCTCTCGTTTATGATGATGCGCTTAAAGTCACGTAAAGAACGGTCTTGACCCAACGTAACCAGATAAACCGACTATAAAAATCACCTATGTATATTCAAAACAGTGGAATGAACTTTAGCATCGTAGTTGCAAAGCGTGTTTCTTTGGTTCAGCTACTTTAACTGCACAACTAATTGTTTAATTCTAGGCGATGAGAACGGGCCTGAGAACATACAGTACCGTGTCTTAACAGGTTTAATTTCAAAGCCACATATTTTCTATCGACACAAAACACACTTAAAGTGCAGTGATTGCAGATGGAGATAATTACAACGATTGGCAACAGACATCATTTTACAAGTCTGCGTTGGGAATTAGTTGAATCTCACTGACGCAGGTCACACGTCACAAAGGGAGCTGGGTTTTGTCGGTTCATCAACACGAAACCATAACGGATCACACACTGCAATACGAATACAGTTACGTTTCTTCACGTGTCTTTGTTTTAATCTTAAATGCATTAGGATGAAGCTGTTTCTTCCACTTAAATCAATTATTACAAACTGCTTTGGTATTATTTGGCAGTAGGAGTAACATTTCAGTAGCTGATCTTCAATATCTAACATGTACTTTGGAACAGAATTTTAAATAATATGGATATTTTTTGCTCATAATTCCTGCATGAAAGGGTGAAAAAGTCAATGATGTTCAACAGATTATCTACAGAGTGCATGTGAAGCTTCATCTACAGGCAGATGAATTGTTGAATTTCCGCTAATAGGCTGTTGAAGTGTTACAGATACTCTAACCATCATACACAGGAGATCGATTTTTTCTTTTCTCCATGTAAGTTCATTTAAAGCGACTGCCTCATCTTCTGTTCGCGATTGAATTTCTTTTGATTTTTTTAATGAATAAATCGGCTTCGTGCGTGAATAATCAAAAATCCTTCATCGGATCAATTGAAATGAAATTGCGTTGACCCTCGGGCTGAGGTCAGGAGGCCCAAATACCACTTCAGCCAAACTTAACCCCTGCCTGGAAACCCCCATGTGTCCTCTATCGGCTTTGACAGGAGCCGTTGTTCCTGAGCAGGGAAGGAGGAACTCGTCTCCCCTCGCGGCTCACTCGAGGGTGACAGTTGGAAAGTCCACTTTGACCCTTTACGTCAGGGCTTCAGGAGTGGACGGTCACTACAACCCCCTCCCTTCCCCTCTCAGAGGTTTGTCTCTGGCTGGTTGACCTTTCCAATGACTCCCCCCCCCCCAACCCTCGACGCCACCCATGTCAGTTACGTCCCGTCTGCTGCAACGACAGCAGCAAGACCAAGGAAAGATGTTAACTTCAATAACCATTTTGTGAGGTTTGTTGTGGTTTGAGTCAACCAGCCACAGCGTAGGTTTTGTTTAAACACTGGGGGAGGATTTGGAGGTTCGAGCATCATTCATTTCCTTCATTCTGCTGAATTTTTATGCCTTTTCTGTGCCTATTTATATGGTGGAAATGTTTTTATTTATGTAAAAGAAAACAAAAACCAAATCATTCACCAGGTGACAACTGAAAATGTGACCTCTTTAAATACACAAGGGGCATTTATTCACGTCAACGAGAGCTTCATTTGAATTCATTTATAAAGTTTGTACAAATTTCATGAGGATTTCTGTTCATGTCAGGATTAATGTACATCACAACTGAATGAAAACAACACGTGGCCATAACTGATTAAAACACTGATTTGATCGGTTAGATTCTGCTTCGATCCTATGCTTCTGTTTTGTCACTGACTTTGTGATATAAGGTGACCTTGAGTGTCACGAAAGGTGCCATTCAATTTATTATTATTATTGTAAAAAAAAAAACAACAGGCATGAAAAATGATTTCAATTTATTTTTAAAGACATTATATAATTAGTACGCTCTAATGACAAAAGTACACTTTTTTCCACATTTAAGAACGATTAGAGTAACTCAGATTTACAAAAAACAAAACAGAGTAACTTATATTTACATATTTTCAGGGCAGCACGTGCCTTAAAATGCTGTACAGCCGTTCACCTGTCGTAAAGATGGGGTTCATCTGATAAATCAGTCTGATATGGGCTTTTAACTTGTAGTAATCGATGCTCTTTGCACTTTACAGAAAAGAAGCCGCATCCCTCTGGAGGCAGATTGAAGTACTGTTACATCAGTCCATGTTCACCATCTAGAGGTTGCTTTGGAAACTGCAGATATGACTTTATATGAGCATGTGATTGTGAACTATGGGTCTGACATATTCCAGCTCTCAACAAAGTAGACTGCTGTGAATCTTTTTGACAATCCTCGTCAAGACATTGTTGGCTGGAGTGAACGACGTCACAATCTCCTCAATCTGTTGGATCCTGAAATGTAAAATAGTATTTTTTAAAAAGTTTTTAGAACCGTTGGTGGAGAATATACAATAGAGATTTAATACTAGTTAACATTAGCTACTGTGCCAGTGGCCTTACAATATATCAATGAGCACAAACACATCTACTTCCTATCACTGAGTCATACTTACGTCGTGCTTCCAATAATGTTTTTGAAACTCTGCACTTCAAGTACACAGACGCGGTCGGCCAAACTGACAGAGAAGACGACCTCAAACTTGGAAAACACCTTGAGACTGCTGAAGACAATGTGCACTCTGGAAAAGGAAGAACACGAAAACAGGATGTTATTTACTCAATGGAAAAATTAATTCATTGTTTGATGAGACCAGACTTCTTTTCAGCTGCGACAGAACAAAAGGGCAGTGGCTGTGGAATCTGTAAATGAACCTATTAGACACGACAGAACATATATTTTGGACATGTGATCATACAAACCTGTACTTCCACTAGGGTTTTATGTGAAAAATGATTAAGTATGAGGCTAGTTAATCACAAAGAGACACGTTTTGACTAATTTGTAAAAAAAAAAAAAAATCAATGGATCTATTCTTATCACAGGCAGTGGACATTAAAGGGGTTTAAAGTAGGTGAGGTATCTTTAGAAGGTAAGACTTCTTACTCTGTGTCCACACAGCTGATGTCAAGGATGTCAAACCTCAGACTGCCCCACATTTTCAGCCGGCGCAACTCCTCTCCCAGCAGACGACAGCGACTCACAACCAGGCTAACGGCATGAAGCAGCTGCAGATGAGAAGAAAACAAGACGCCATTGTGACGTAACAACCCAAACGTCAGCCTGAAAAGACGTTCATCACCCAATTAATACAACCTTAGACTGACAGATTTGATTCTGTCCACACCTACCTGGGGAACATGTTTACTGGTTGGATACTTCTGTACCCAGGCAGTTTCTCCTGCAGTGTACTGAGAAACCAGCATGTGAACCAGGCGGGCATGGCACTGCGACTTCTCATCTGATTTCAAAACAAAACGAATTTAGTTGTGGCATCCTGATGAAAATAATAATAGGACAGATGCCGATGATACATGTGACATGAATAAAATGTGTATTGACCAGTGGTGGAAGTGATCATTTTACTTAACTAAAAGTACTACTACCAAACTGAAAATACTGTCACATTTTACTGCTGTATATGTTTAAGGTTGAGCTCGTTTTAACTACTTTATATACAGTGAAGTAGTTTGAACTAGAGCAATGCATCATATGCTATAAGATCATATGTTTGTAGCGTTGCCGTCCTGTGAGAACCACGTATTTCTAAAAAGTCAATTTTTCGGGAGCTCAGAAAAAAAGCTGTATTCACAATGCATTTCCCAGCGAATCCAAGAGGGTTTTTAAAGCATTTACTTAGCTTGAGAAGGAGGTACATTTTAAACGCAGCCCTCAACGGAACATTAAATCCTTCAGTTTATCACTAATTTGAAAAGTAACTAAAGCTGTTAAACAAATATAGCGGAGTACACAGTACGATATCTGCCTCAGAGATGTAGCGCAGTAGTACTTGAGTAAAACTACTTAGTTACATTCCACCACTGGCACTGAGAAATAAGTAACTCGTGGGCAAACACTAAATAAATTGCAGGAATCTTAGTGACACTTATTGTAAAAGACGGAAATAAGCACATGAGAAATAAACAGAAGTCAGCGCTGAACCAACTGAAATATAGACAAGAAACTACATTAAATACAATGAATAAAATTCTTGTAACTCACCACTGAGCTGATGTTTGATAGAGATATCTGCTATTTTCTGCCCAGACTCATTATCAGCATCATTTCCTTCAAAAACAGGACAAATACAGTGAGTTCAGCTTTTAACGGAAGTTCAAATCCTACTCGCAAAAGTAGTGAATCACTCTAGGCTTAATTTAATGCTTACTGACACTCTGAATGTTAATCATACAAGTAAATCTTACCTTTGGATTTTTCATACACCAGCTCTAGATGTAGAGTCTCATGGAGGAAAGTGTAGACAGCACGGTTGTCCCTCTTCTCTCCTAACTTCCATTCATTTATCCTGAGGTAAGAGATTCACAGAGCACAGGTTATTAAACAGAGCTTTACTCTAAGTGATAAAGCTAATAAAGACTTGGCAGATGAAGATATCAATAGTGAAAACACACTTAAAATGAGTTAAATTCAAGGTTGAGATTTCCCAAGATGTGGGTATTTTAAACAAAAAAATTCAGCAAAGGCAGCTTTTTGTGAACAAGGCTCCACACGCATTAAAGACAAGACACGACATCCAATAAAACCAGACACTGACGTATGCAGCACGGTGATGTGGCTCTCCAAGTTCTTCGTCTCATCTTTCAGCCTTTTCAGTTTATTTAAATTCTGCGTCTTTTGCATCTCCAGTTCAGACGTGTTTCTGTGGCAAGAAAAAAACAAACAAACATTAAAGCAATACCTACAAATACAGTATATTTACGGGCAATAATTTACATCTCTGTCAAACCTGCCTATGTTTATGAATATTCTCACCTGTCATTATCAGCCAAAGCCTCAGTGACTTTCTTCAATCCTGTTAAAAAGCAACTATATTATTGCTCTATTCAAGGCTATTAATTTAATAAATTACACAAAGTCAAGTAATACCCAACGTTACCTTGCTGATGAGATTTCAGATCTTCTTCAACAGCAGCAAGGTCTTTTAAAAAAAAGAAGAAGAAGAGACAGGGTGTTAAGACTGCTTTACCTGTACCCTTTAGCATCATGTCCATTCATCAGCTGTTTAAACTATTCAGTTCAATTACACACTGAAACAAATGGCAGCCATGTGTAATGTTCACACTTCACCTGTTTCTATTTCTTGAATGCAGTCATCCAGACTTTTTATCATCTCGTCTGCTTCCTCAATTGTTCCTCTCAACTTCTTCTGCTCCTCCTGAAAAGATTAAAAGCGTGAAAAAAAATGTCACGTTGTCTTAACACTTAGAACGATGCAGATCTCACAAGATCTCCAACAATGAACTTACCAGATTAGCCTGAACGAGGTCGGAGTACAGGACCTCCTTCATTTCATGTGACAGAACTTTGCTCATCTTTCTGAAGAGGTTATTTCTCTCTTTCAGTTTTGCACCAAAAGATTTGAGCTGTGAATAAATGCGATTATACTTAGGGTTAAATTCGTATTCTTTTATCACAATGACTTTCACAGTTAGGTTGACACGGCACAGTCATAAAAAACAGCTGATAAGATAAAATGAATATTTTTGTAATACCTCATTCTCTGAAAAACTTCCCATCTCGTCCCACAAAGTTCTATTAACAGTATTCAGAGGTTTGTCCAAGTCTCGCATTCGAACCTTTAGCCTGGGAAAAGGAGAGAATACACCAATCAAAACAAGTTTTCTGCATCTCTTATAGCGTCTACCTTAAGTTGGTTCCTCAGTCTGCAATTCCTGTCAAAACATGCTGCATTGCACATTACAAAGCTGTGAATTAGAAGCATCTCTTCCTTCATAGGTTTCTAAAACCCAGCATAATAAGACTTCTGGTGGACGTTTTGAGTGTTTAACAGCTCTAGTCAACACCTCCCATACTTCTGTTTCAAGTGGTAAATATGATTTATAATGTACAAATCACATACCCCTCCACCTGCTCTGTGAGGTTCTGCACGTTTGTCTCATACACCATCTGTTTAGGATGGCTGATGTGTCTGTCTTTCAGTAAATCCATTGGAGTGCGATCTGTGTCTGACAAAAGCTGCAAAAACAAAAAAAAATCAAATCACTATACTTGGCAGCTGTATTTAATGTATTAGAATTTTCAGTATGAATGAAGATGAACCTACTCTGCCAGGGAGAACACTCTGTCGAGGATTATGAATGACAAAGTCTATGTTGAAGAGTTTAAAGAACTCCAACACTGTAATGGTGCCTTCGTCAAATTTCTGCAACCGAAACATTAAGGGCAATTAAATAACTGGAGTGAATGCAATACTACTTATAAGGTACACAAGATAAAATCAGTTTACCCTTTGTATATCACTGGCATAGTCTTCAAGCTGGGATTCAAACAGGCTTTGTTTAAAAGCTGAAAGAATGAAGCATGTTTAACATTAAAAATACAGATACTGTCCAGTACTTAGGGAAACAAAGCAAAGATTAATAATATAAACTGATGGAAAATTTGGGAACTTACTCGACTCAAATGTAGCTTCACATCTGATGCTGGCTGTGTGGCTACTGTTGGAGGAATCAATTGTCAGCGTATGGACGGTTGGAGCTGCAGTAATGTTACCGTCACACTCCACTTCAGCAGTGTCAGTGGACGATTTCATTCTCTTCTCATCCTCTATATTGTTTTCATCTTCTGGCAAAGGTCTCTTCTTCCCATTGCCAGCACTTAGAAAGTCCTCTTCAAACACATCATCCCTGTATTCCTCATCCAACTCTTCAGAATTTTCAGTGTCTTTCTGAGGACTCCTCGTGTCCAGTGTTTCTGACAAATCTTCATAACTGCCAAGCTCTTCGTCATAAATATCACTCACATCATGGTCAAAGCTTCTCAGTTGGTTAGGAACATTGATGGTAATTGTTCTTGTATGTTCTCCCTTAGGATGCACATGACTGGGATCTGCCTTCTTTGGATCACGTTTGCTTTTCCGTGGCAGTTTTGGCTTAAAATCTCCCATTGACAGTCTTGACATAAGCTGTTTAGTTTTCAAATTAAAGGGAGTAGCTGAAGTAGATGGTGCTTCTTCTTGTGTGACAGATTGAGGTTGTGTATTACTCTCACTGTTTCTCTCATCCATTTTAAGATCGGCCTCAACCTCAGGCAGGGATTTGGTTTTATCAGAGTTTTTGTCCAGATCGTGCTCCAGCTGAGACAAAGGCGGTGTGCAGCTCTCCACTGCGATATCGTCAGGAGCTGCATTTATCATCTGGCTCAAACGTCTTACTTTTGACTGAATATCAGCTAAACTCATTCGTCTGCTCTTACATGAAGGTACTGCATCAACGTCCTCATCAACAGGACTGTTAGACTTTTGTGACAAAGCACCTGTTTGATTTCTTTCTTCATGTTCTTTCCTGGTTTCATTTGACTCAAGACAATCTGGAAGGTTGTTGATTTCCACATTGTTAGGGTTGGATGCTTCATTGCTCTGCTGTGAGGTTGCCTCGTCAGCATTGGAGTGTAAATCTTTTATGGAAGAAAGGCATCGAGGCGGCTCTTCTGTGAATGCATTCCCCACAATACGACCAGTTTGAGCCTCTGTCATATCCATGCTTACATCGTGCTCTTGGCAGTTCACGCTTTTAGTAAGTGATTCATCATTTTTCACGATTTCACTTAGTGGCTTCTCCATGACAGCTGAAACAAGACCCAAGGGTTTGTTTTCATTGTGAGTCTTCTGTGTTTGAAGCTGGCCCAGGGAACCTTCTGTATCACTTTCAGAGGATGGAGTACCTGCTGCTTTGATTACAGGATTAGCCCAGGGGCCACTTGTTCTGGACAGGATGTTTTTAAATGCTAGATCCAAACTGTGTGCTGATGAAGACCTGCTTCGTCGAACAGCACTGGTCACATGTTCTCTCTTCTTCACAGCTGAATCCATGCTTCCCCTGGTGGGTAAAGTGTTTGAATCTGGGTGTGGAAGATCTGAATCAACACCAATATTTACAGTAAGGCACTGGGTCATATCCATGGCTGCATCATTTGTAGTGAACCTCACTGTTTTCTCTTCACATCTGGGTAACAAGTCCAAATTTTGGCGGGATTGTGGTTTGAGATCAGTGACGATATTTACAGTGTGACTACGTGTCACATCCATAGATGCATCATTTGCATTGAATCTTACGGTTTTCTCACCAAATCTAGGTTCAATACCAGTGGAAATGTTTACAGTATGACTGCGTGTCACATCCATACATGCATCATCTGCACTGAACCTCACTGTTTTCTCTGACTGAGGTTCAAAACCAGTGGCAATGTTTACTGTGTGGCTACGTGTCACATCCATACATGCATCATCTGTATTGAACCTCAACGTTTTCCCTCCGAAAGCAGGGAAAAAGTCCATATTTTGTTTTGATTGTGATTCCAAATCAGTGGCAATGTTTACAGTGTGACTGCGTGTCACATCCATACATGCGTCTTCTGCGGTAAACCTCACTGTTTTCTCTCTGAAGTTATCTTCCATATCGCACTTGACCTGCAGGAGAGTCATAACAAGAACATGAGAGACATGGTCAATTTTCGCACGAAATTGATTTAGCATTAGCAATAATTTTATTATTTGTTTTTGGGGTATGTTTGTACTTTAATCACAGCAGACAGTTGCAGGGTGTCTGTAGGTTTTAACAAGCTAAATTTAAGACTTGATACAACCTATTTCATGTCCTGTTGTACTTGGGTTGGACTTTGGTCATGTTATCAAGATCAGTACAGAACAATATACAGTAGGTGATGGCTAGCTTTTTACACCAATTTTGTTTTTCTGACTTGCCATGCGACTTAAGGTCCTTTCATGTCTACAGTGTTTGGTCCAGACTTTCAAACTCTTCAGTTTGATCCAAAACAAATTTGAAGGTGAGAAACCTCCCCCAGACCACGGATCAAACTTGAACCATGATTTGGTTCATTTACAGTGTGAAAACATTTGTTGGATGTTTCGGACCAATTATATATGTTGCACCTCTTAGACAGTGGCATTATTCACTCTACTACAGTCAACCACAAAACTTCATCAACATTAAAACCTTTTACAATTTCAATTAAAAAAGAAGGCTCACCTGATGTCTTTGTATCTTTGTCTGTAGAGAAGCCCTCGGTGAGGTTTCCTTGCCTAAATATTGAGAGAAGAAATAATTCAAAAGGTATTTAAAGTTAATGTCATTAAGTCATCTCATCCTTTCTGTCATATTAAACTGAAGAGATTTTCCTCATAAACTAGAAAACATTTTCTCATTTTGGGTTGATTACAAGTACAACTACAAATGTTTTGGTCTACAGTTGTGTCAAAAATATCTCTGAGGTTTGTTGTTTCTGTACCTTTACTGTTAGATGATCCAAGTCCAGTTCTTTGCTGTTGTGAAATCATTTCTGCTTTCCACTGAAGAGGATCATCTGTACCTGTGACTCCAATTATACGGCCAGTCTGAGCTTCAGTTATTTCCATGCTCACATCATCATCAGGACAGGCTGCAGCTCCATTAGATGACTCTCCAATCTTTCTTCCATTTATCGAAGTCACAGCTGGTGCCTGGTTTTGCGTACCCACACTCCCACTCTGTGTTTTTAGAGTGGTAAGGGAGCTGGAGGTGTTAACAGCTGTATTTGAGGATGATGCAGACATCATCAAATCACTGGCAATATTTACAGTGAGGCACTGGGTCATATCCATGGCTGCATCATTTGCTGTGAACCTGACTGTCTTTTCTCCACATGTAGGCATAAAGTCCAAATCTTGGTGTGACTGCAGGTGGAGATCAGTGGCAATATTTACAGTGTGACTCTGTGTCACATCCATACTTGCATCATTTGCATTGAATCTTACTGTCTTCTCTCCAAATGTAGGTAAAGGATTTAGATTTCCGCGTGCCTGAGGTTCAAAATCAGTGGCAATGTTTACAGTGTGACTCTGTGTCACATCCATACATGCATCCTCTGCAGTGAACCTCACCGTTTTGTCTCTGCAGTCTCCTTCGGAGTCAAGCTTGACCTGATGAGAGGAATTTCTTTTTAATGTAGTACCATGAGTAAAAACTAAAAACATAAATAATACAAAAAGGAATAACTACACAGTACAGTTATTACATTGTTTCAGAAGGTTTCAACAAGTTAAATTTAAAACCCATGAAGCATTCCTAGATTAAAACATGTGAATCAACTGAACTGAACCAGTCGAGCCTGGGCTGGACTTTGATGATGCTCAGAATATGGATACAGAACAATATTGGGTAATGGCAGGAATGTTTTTCTGACTTCCCCTGCTTCTCTACCTTCTACCTACCGTACAAGTTTTAAAAAATTGCCTGCAGAAACCCTGTATTAGTGTTTAACAGATGACTAAATGTTATTCAGGGCAAGGAGGCTCATCTAGCAAAACAGAAAAAGCATAAACATTCAAATTAAATAGTGTTACCTGATGTTTTTGCATGTTTGTTCTCAAAGAAGTCTTGAAAGACGTTTCCAAGCCTACATGTGAAGAGACAAATTAAATAATAAATTAATCTAAAAAAAGTGGTAAGATCCCATATTTTTCAGCTTCAAATTGAAGCAGCTGAAACAACACAAAAGTAACATCCATGTATATTAATCCACAGTGCCAAACAGTTATTAGTTTTAGCTTATTTGTTCTCAGCTTCCATACCTTTGCAGTTTGAAGAACCCAGTGCTTCGCTGTTCTTCTGTAGTGTCTTGTACATGTCTTGTGTGGGTAAAAGATATTGAAAAGGATCATCTGCATCTGTGAATCCCATAATGCGGCCTGTCTGAGCTTCTGTCATATCCATGCTTACATCATCTTCACAACAAACTGTGACATTAGATGATTTAAGCTGTGAGAAGGAGCTGCTTGTTTTGACACTTTCTTTAGAGGATGGTACAGCAGTAGGGATCTTTGTGGCGATCACAGGATTTCCACTGGAACCACTAGGTTTAGAGAGACTTGTAAAAAAGTTTTTAAATCCCAGATCCAAACCATTTGCTGAAGAACCACCACCAGTCATGCTTTTTCTCTGCTCCAAAGATGAAACATTGTCCATGTTTCCACAAGTGCGCAACATGTCCAAATGCTGACTTGAAGGAGCTAATGGTACACTGGCAATGTTCACAGTGTGACTCTGAGTCATGTCCATAAATGCATCATCTGTAGTAAACACTACCGTTTTCTCTCGGCCGTCATCTTTTGTATTAAAATTGACCTGAAGATGAAAAGACAAAAGATACGTACATACTCACAACAAGTTTACTCTGACATTTAAGTTTAAAAGCGCATTTACAGACAAAAAACATTTATGAAAAGCACAGAGATGCATGTTTAATGTCCAAACTCACCTCAAGTCTTTGGTGAGATGCATTTAGAGAAGGATGAATCAAGGATTTCTTATCTATATTTGGGATTTCAGAATAAATAAAATAGTGTTTAAATTGTATTATATCACAGATATAATTATCTGATTTATTAGTTTGCATACTTACCAGCAATTTGTCGACTCCCTTCATCAGTGATCATCATCTGCACCCTTGAATTAAGAAAACAGAACAGAATTTGTGCCACTTTGCTCAGACTGTAGTTTAGCCCAGATCTAGTAGAATCTTACTATATTTTTTTCTTATAATTTTATTTAATGGGTAGACAAAGTGAAAGGGTTAATAAACATACTTGTTCTCAGTAACTGCAGGTGCTGTGGAATAAAAATTGGGAAAATGTTAAAAAACATTTTGATGCCATGCATTAAGTTTAGAGTTCACAAGTACTTTATTGACAATTCAGTACCTTTGGGGGTGGATGATCCCAGTGTTTTACTGCTCTGCTCTTGCATTGTCTTCAGGTTATCTGCCGTTTGTGACCTTCTGTTGCCAGCTTTTAAGTACATCTCTTGCGTCGGGAAAAGGCACTGAAAAGGATCGTCTTCACCAGTGAATCCCATGATGCATCCTGTCTGAGCTTCAGTCATATCCATGCTTATATCATCTTCTGGACTGAGTGCATTACCATAAGAAGATTCTCCGGTCTTCTTGGTGTTGTTTAGTGACTTGTCCATCACAGTTGAAACTGAAGTTGGAGCCTGATTTTCTTTGTCCAGATAGGAGGAGCCAGCAGTAGGAGTGATCTTGGTGATCACAGGATTAATGCTGGGGCCACTTTGTTTGGAGAGACTTGCAAGGAAGTTTTTAAATCCTGGATCCAGATCCGCCACCGCTGAGGATCTGTTTTTCTTCTCGACACTTACATCTATGTTTCTTCCAGCAGCTACTGAATCTCGACCGCACGTCATGTTCAAAGTGTTACTTAAGGTCATATCCATGGATCCGTCAGCTGCGGAAAACATTACGGTTTTCTCTCCACAAGTTGGTAGAATATCACAGTTTTGGCGTAAAGCGTCTTCAAGCAATGCTGAATCATTGGCAATGTTTATAGTGTGACTATGGGTCATGTCCATAAATGCATCATCTGTGTTAAACATCACCGTTTTCTCCCCAAGGTCATTTCCAGTATCGAAGCCGGCCTGAAGATGACAGAGTATGTAAATTTGCATCAATGAATGTTGACACAAAACTCTAGTTTCACAGCTCATTACTTTACAAAGCAACTACCATTCAGAAATGCAATCAGATAAAGCAAAAAGGCAAAATGCTGACTTGAAACTTACCGTATCCTTTTGTTGCAAAGCATGTAGTGGGGCATTCAGCAGGGTTTCCATTCCTACGGGAGGCACTTGAATTTAGTAAGGGTCATATTACATTATAACAATTTATTGTAGCATTTATTCAAAGTATGGTAAGTTCATATTAGTGATCCTGTCTACCTGCGATTTGTTGAATCCCATCTTCAGTGACCATCATCTGGACCCTTATGTAAGTAAATACACATATACATTGAAAAACACAAGACTAACAAATTTGACTTTGAAGAACTGCTAATCTGAAATTAGACTGAGACAGTCAAGACACCTTACCTATTTTGAGAGGTTGCAGCAGCTGTGGAATAAGATAAATAAATATTACAAAGCTTCTAAGGCTGCTTCAGACACAGTATTAGCTATTCTGGATTTTTTAAGTACTAAATTGAAACATGATGTGTGATGTTTTATCTGGGAATTGTCCTAAAATTGAAACTACTACAAAATGCATTTACTCGGTCCTGTGTTTCTGTCTGAGGTCTTTAATTTGTTTATTAGAGAAGCTGCGTATATGTTATGATGACTGAGGCATACTTACTAGATGTCATTAACTCCTGGAGAGGACTTCGGGCAGGAGAGGAATTTTTCACATCCCTGTTAAAATAAAGTATTCATTAGGTTTTAATTTCAATGTCATTGTTGAAAATCAAGTGTGACTTTGATTTTTGCAATCTCATACTTTGAGAATAGAAGAACATCGTTTGCTGGGGCAAAACTGACTCGTCTTGAAATCCTCTTTTCCACTGGCTTGGCACATTCCACCTTTATAAAAGAAAAAAATAAGTTTTTAACTCCCAGTTTTATTCTTGTATTGTTGTAAATGTAAGTATGGATGCACAATTAAGGTGTGAATATCACCTCAACTACACAAAATACACATAAAGCAATCCTCTTACCGTATTTTCTTGTTGCTCTGTTTCTGAGAATCTGATTGATTTCCGTGGTGCTTTTAAAATCTGAAAATGATAAAATACACTCAGTATTAGTCAATATCATTTTCTCAAATATTTGAGAAAATATCAAATATTTTGTCCATAAATAATATGTAGCACTGACGGATGAAATGCGCCGCTTGGAAAATCCACTGTTTTCACTGTAACACAAAACAAGAGACAAAATAACATTGGTGTGTGTGATTGCAGTAGTTATTGTCAAATGATTACCACCATATACAAGTTTATATCAAAATCAACAATTAAATTGAGATTGAAAGGAGGCAATAAGGTAAACTGTGCTTTTTGATTCAGAAAAGAAACACATCATGGTTTCTTACACTTGTTTATAGCAGAGAAAGCCAAAAAAACCCACCTTCAGTAACATAATAAACTGATGAGGAGAAAAAGAGTAGAGGTACTACTCCCACAGCAAATTCATACTGTGAAAAATTTCCCTCTGTGACAAAATATTGCAGGAGAGGTAGAGGTAGACTGATAGTGGATTCTTAAAGGCTGATATAACAATGATAGTTTGGAGCAGAAGAAAGCTGATCACCACCGTCAGAAATTAAGTCTTTAGAAATGGGATAGCTGCTGAACTAAAGATCTACAACGTAAGTCAAAGTAATGAATATCTAAATATACAAATTATCACTGAATATCAAAGTCAAAGCATTTCATCAACAAATCTGAAACTGAACATCAAACTAACTGCACAACAAGGTCACTCTAGGTGTTTTTTTACATTTTATTTTCCCTCCATGCCAGTAATTCCAGTTGAGAAGTCTAATATCAGCCATTGGCCACTATCGGAGACAAATTCTGCTGATGCCTATTTTTACTTTGGTGGAAACATTGATGGTATTTTTCAGCAACATAAGCGGAACTGTCACTCACTCATTCTTTGTGGGATCGAGTGGCTCCATCTTACACTGTCAAAATATGAAAAAGAAGTATTAATTACAGTATATTATAATATTATTGACATGAAATGAGTTAATAATAACCAACAGCTATTTTTTAGTAACACATAGGCATTAGTAGCCTGATTTTTGTTTATTATTATATAGTGACTTCAGTATAGACAGCACAACTGTGAAACCATATAGGCAGGTGTGTAGCATTTTGGTTGGTAATGTTATTAAATGCCCAGGACGTGGTGATACTACAAGAGCCTACTCTAGTAATTGTATCTTTCGTAAGATGGCAACATGTTAGTATCCCATTTGTTACGGGACGATTAAGCTTCAAAAACAGTTAGTGTTTTTACGACTGTCCTGTGTGGCTTGCGTTAGGTGACTTAAAATAGAAAAAAACAGTTTGCAGCATTTAGACCAGTGCAACCTGAATTAGTTCATCTTAGTAAATCGACACTATTTACATAACAACTGATGCACAGTGCAGACATGTTTAACTGTTGGGTAGGGTTACGTTACATTAACAAGATGAATCCATTTTGCTCACAAACGACACAAAATACCGTTTCACAAAATGTTAAACATCTATGCGCTCGTTCCCTCGCGTTTATTTCACAAATTATTACACTGCTAACCTTGGCAAAAATGTTAAAACATTAACTTGTGTGTGCATTTATATAATAAATGCTAACTAGTTCATAGCTAGCTAACTCACAAATGAGCAAGAGCACAATTGCACATTCGAAGAAATATGCAGCTCATACCTGGTACTTCTTAGGAATTACGTCCAAGTGATTTAAAGTGGATACGCTTATGTCATTACTTGATAACTACATTAAAATAGTTTTCATGTCGGTATTGTTTCTACGTGCCGACGCCTGAAGCTGCGAACTGAAGCTAACGTCAACGAGCCTCGATGCTAACGTCTCGAGTTTTGAATTTAGCCGCCTCCGCGCATGCGTTGTGTAGTCCTACAAATAGGTTTCGTATTTTAGTGATTTCTTCGCTTGTTTCGGTTACTAAAGTGAAGGTAATCCATTATAAGATTGATTGCGAGACTGTATACAACTTTAGCGCGAATTCGTCAAGAAATACGGCTTTTTGACAACCATAAGTATTTTTTTTATTTACAGAGGAAATGGCGTCACAACCCGGAAGTTACCACAGAGGGCGGGACGTTTTTAAAATTTGTGCGGTTTAGTTTGGCTGTTGATTTAAACTGAAATATAACGCAACCCTTAAGGTAGGTGTTGTTGTTATATCATTTTAGCCATACGTATTGATCGCTTCGACGTATGCCGAAGGACAATTTTAGATTTAAACCAATCCTACTAAACGCTATTCATTATGTTACTTTGAAATCGCGAACTGGCTTCATTAAAAGATCTGTCAGTTTTTATGTTTCACACACCTAACGTTAGCTAGACCTGCATGTTGGGAATACATAATTACACATAAGCAGAACATGTTTCAGAAGGGGTTTAAGTACGTAAATTATTATTAAATACTTGTTTTATGGAACGTAAACACTGATTTTCATGTTTTTGTCATTTTGTTCGACAGACGCATCTGGCATCACTATCCTGAGAAATGTCCTCAAAAATCCCAAGAGGTGATCAGACTTCAGATGTCTCCGAAATGTTCTTAGTAATAAATAAAGCAATGTTCATATTATGATGAATGAGCTTCTTGTGTTATTTGCAGGTACGCATTTACCTGCAGAACCGAAGAAAACAGGTCATAAACTGGAGGCCAAAGATGGAGCAACACTAGCCCCAACAGCAACTAGTGTCAAACCTCAAAAAGAAAATGTAACAAGGTAAGAAAGTATAAGATTTTGACAGTGATGGAAGAAGTATTCAGATCCTTTGTTTACTCCACTACAAGTAAAGGTTCTGCATTCATTGTTTGACTTTTATATATGATGCTTTGGATTATATTATATTATATTATTGCTTGAATGCGTATGTTGCATTTTACTCCTGTTGCTCATTTGAACTACTTTATATACCGTTGGGTGGTTTAAAGCTGCAGTGCTTGATAGTTTTTTAGCGTCACTGGGCAAATGTTAGACAATTACCTTTCAGCATATTGTAATTCAAGTGGCCTGAGAGGACACCGGACTTCTGCATCTGCTGCTTGCCTGTGTTTTCAGGCAAAAAGAAAATCTACCCAGTGACACAGATTTTGGCCGTTCACAAGCCTTTTCAGGCAGGTAGGGAGGTGAAATACGTGATTGACAGCTACCAATCGCTGCTTTCGTCTGACGCAGCCTGGATGTGATTCTACTGCTCTGCTCTGTCTCGACATGGAAGCTTGTAAAAGTGGCTTCACTTTTCCATAACGGCATGAAACGATGTTAGGTCACCTATGTTTATATTTAGACTTTTGATGTGGACCGAGAGAAGAGAGTTGCAGAAGGAAGGTGTGTATTTTCAAATTCTGACTCCATTTTGGCTCCCGCAGCTTTAATGCATCATATTCTATAAGATACCCATATCTTTGTGGCATCGCTGTCCTGTGAGAACCACATATTTCTAAAAAGTCAACATTTCATGATGTCAGAAAAACAGGCTTAAGGAGGAGGAGAATTTTCTCAGCCCATAAAGGAACACGTCATCCTTTGGTTTACCTCAAACAATCAAAATTTGGAGATATGTCGTTTTCACTGGACAGGAAGGGGATTAAAAACTGTCATCTGAAAAGTAACTAAAGCTGTCAGCAAATGTAGTGGAGTAAAAGTACCATGAACTTGTACACAATGGTAAGTACAGCACTTTAGTAAAAGTACTTTTTTTTTTTCTTGTAACTTACTGTAAAACATCACGAACACACACACTCATAAGTCATTGTGTATGCAGGCTTCACAGCTACTGAGTTTTCTTTTTTTTACTTGTCTTGCAGAAAAAACGTTGCTCCAGGTAACAAAGGGTAAGTATCATGCATTACACTGCATAACCTGAACATGTAATGTCCTTAACGTGCCTGTTTTCACAGGTTTACATTTCCCCTTCATACAGAGTCTCCACCAGGTATGGCCAACAGGCAGAGCTCAGGGAGCAAAACCAGAATCTGACAGTTGCCAACGAGAAGCTGCAGAAAAACCTCACAGAGACACAGGTGCAAAATACAATTTTATGAATCGTGGCTGTTATGCTGTTAAATAATTTTTTACTCTGCAGTGACCACGTTAAATATAATCCGTTTGCAGCAAAGAGTTGCTGAACTAGAGCGGCAGTTCAGTGACCTTGACAGAGAGAAAGCAGAAGTTCAGAAACACCTAAAGGACTGCCATGCTCTCCTGGTCGCTGCAAAAATCGACCCAGGTGAATACTATCCTCCCTTTTAATGTATTTTTGAAAACCAGTTGTGTGTTGTTGTTGTCTAAAACGATGCTTTCTTTACTATCCAGTGTTAGGAGAAAGTGTTGGAGAAGCTGCACGACAAAATGAAGATCAAAGAAAAGAAGTTATGGTACGTGTTTATTTTACTTTGACTAAATGTTTTACAGTCATATGTTTAATGAAACATTTGAATTTATCTCACAGGCAATATAATATACATATACATGTACTCAGAAACACACTCTTATACTATACCTCATTACCTCACAAGTACCTATTTTAAAATAATTTAAATCTAGAATAAACCTATATCCTACACACACAGAGTAATAAAAAAAAATCCTTTCTATTGTCACCGTTTCAGAGTGTCTCCACAGACCTTCTAAATGAATTAAGGACCTTCGCTGACATTGCATCGCAGCAATGTGCTCGATTAGAGGTGAGTCAACATGCTCCCGATTTAGATTCAACATCGCTGCTCGTTGGAGTTAATTTTAAAATGGTTAAAGTGTATTATGTACTGTGACTCTGTTCGTTTAGGACATCCAAACAACAATGTCCGACCTTACAAAGGCACAGGAACAGATGATGCGCGAACGGCAGAGCTTTGACCTGGAAGCTGCTGAAATGGAAAAAGCTCTCAGCGAAGCAGAAGCTCTATTGTTGTAAAAACGGACCGCAATTTCTCTTTATAAAACGAGTTTATAAAATGTGTGTATATTTCTGTCTTGTGTTTATTTCAGTGTTAGTATGATTGAAACATAATAAAGTATTACGTGTATTTCCTTATGGCTCCACTCTTGACATTTCATGGAAGAAGGTCTAATGCAGGTTAATTTATCAGCTTGAAACCCTTTTATGATCCTCACTCACTATAAAACTATAACGGCCCGAAAAAGCCATTCTACTACAATCTTTATCATCACTATGAATATATCTGGAAACATGGCTGCTTCTGCACCACTACATATATTACAGTTTTATACAAAAGCACGCCTTACAGTTAAAGCTTCAGTAGGCAGTTTCTTTTGGCATCATAACCTGCAATTCAAGTGGGCTGAGACAAACTAGACCCTGCACCTGTCGGCTTCGGAAAATCTAGTCGTGATGGAAGATTTGGGCCAATCGGTTCCTTTCAGAGAGGGGGCGATCGGAGCAGGGGATTGACAGCTGTACTGATCAATCGCTGTCAAGACGTGTTGTCCATCGCGCAAATTCTACCGCTGTTCGTGGAAGCGACATGGCAGCCTCGCTAACTGTGATATTTTAGCGCCGTGAAACAGCATCACATTGTCCATCTTCATATATAGTCTATGCTTGTTTTGTTTTTGTTCCCTGAGTTCAGCCTACTGAAGCTTTAATTCTCTGTACTTGTACTGGTTCAAGATGACGCAACGTTCTTGTAGTGCCGGGTGATAGAACAGATGAATCGGTATGCCAGTTTTCATTTCCCCAAAGTTATTAACTGTGCGTACCCTTCTTCCTAACGGTAGACATTCTGCAGTTGTTTCACACGTACTGATATCATAAATTGTACCATTTTGTGCGGCCAAGCAAACCTTATATTAATCAAAACCATTACACATGATGAAATTAAAATGCTTTTATATTCTGTGCACTTCTGAAAGTACAATAAGCCACAAACCTGTATGAAACCCGGCTCATGCAATAAAAAAACAAAAAGCACCAGAATATTAAAAATGCCGCGATACAAATGTTTGGCCGTACCACCCAGCACTACCTCCTTGCTACTCGCTGGTCCCCGTTCATCTTCACAGGGTTAAGGTGTTGTTGTAGGGGTTCTCGTGGGTGTTGACGGTGGTTTTAAGAGTGGCAGTGCTGCTCGTGCTCGTGCTTTGGGAGATGTTTTTCACACCGCCGTTCACCTCTACATTGGGGCTGGTTTTGTAGTAGTAGATGAAGAGGAAGAAACCTGTCGGGCAGAGAAATAAAGAAGGATAAACACAGGAGGAAACTGCTTAAATTAAAGAGACACTTTACTCAAATCACCTACAGAAGAAACGGTAATTTAGGATTTCCTTATGAAAAAGTGGTTCCGATTAACACAGTTGGTTCTTTCGGTGACTAATGCACCCATAATGAACCGACAACCTCATATATGAACAAAAATCACGATGATAGGACACTGAACAAATTGTGTTCAACTGAATGAGTTTAAGGCATAAATGAAGAAAGATAAAGAACTGATAAAGGAACCTACAACCTAGAAAACACGTATAAAAGTATAAAACACAACTGCCGGGTGTTATCCAGACTATTCACAGATGCCAATACCTTGGAAAGAATTGAGGATCGTGAATATGTAGTAGGAAGGCACGCGGAGGATCCCATGGGCGAAGAATGCAAAACCCCACGTGACACCCAGCATGCAACACAGTCCCAGGATGGTGACAATACTTTTGCTGCTTCTGTCATCTTGTACGAGGGCTGCCTTGGTTCTCTTGAGACAAACGAGCCAGGACAGTATGATGATGAAGGTAGTGAAGGTGAAGAGGAAGACCACGGCATAGTAACCGATGTTGACGACGTAGTGGACGTCGCTGTCTGTTATCCAGCACCTTGGGAACAGAATTCATTTAGGGAAACGCAATGTATGGGGTGCATTTCTTTGGAATAAATGTGGCGTGACAGGTATGATAGTATATTAAAGGCATATTCCACTTCAAAGGCAAAATGTGTTACGACTCACATGGCCACATTATTTTCAGCGTTTTCCGTGTTGATGACCTGTTCGCCATATTTTCCTATGCTCAGCAGGATAATCCCAATTATGCTCGGCAGAACTGCAAATAGGAAAAGAAATAAAAGTACAGGATTAATCAGTGAATCGGAAATGGGTTTTTCTGATGCAGTAAGGTTTCCATCCTTGTGTTTTTTTTTTGTTTTGCCATGTAGAGGTGGGAAGTAATGAAGTGCAAATACTTCAGATAACTTTCAGGTTATAAGTGTTTATTTTTCTGACAACTTTTTACTTTTACTCCCTGCATTTTAACACAAATATGCATTTTTAAAACAGACTCGTTGCTTTCATTTCAATGCATTTGAGGGGAATGCATTGTCTTCCCGACATCCAGGGTGATTTCAGACAGAAAAGACGATCTCTTGGCATACCCGTCTGTGAATATCAGGCAATATCAGTTTGTCGAGATTAAATAAGTACCAGTACTTCTACTTTTACAGACGTGTTTTACACTTGAGTAAGGAGCATGTGTACTTTTACAAACTCTGACGGTAAATATATGCACACATTGTATGTTTACAAGTGGAGAGCAGCATAAAATTGTCTATATTTATTTTGATCATATGCATGTCACTCTCTGGGTAGGTTCTATTTTTTGTAAAAACAATAAATAAAAGAGAAAGTGTAAAAACAATAAGCCATGTCTTTTGTTTGTGATCGCAAACAGTCCACAGAGTTTTAAGATTTGTCTCATTTGTACTTTTATTCCAAAGACAAAAAAAAGGGGGGGAGAAAAGTACCCCAGCTGGTGATGGAGACTTTGAGTACGTAGCGCCGGATTTCGATTTTGCCCCCGGTGTAGAGCTGCAGGCAGAGGTGGAAAGCCTGCGCAGCGAACCAGGTGAAGGTGGCCAACATAAAGTAGTGCATGAGAGCGGCCATGATCTTACACCCCGCAGAGCTCTTCATTTTCGCCACAAAGTTGTTGATCAGGAAAGTGAAGTTCAGGAAGAACATGGCTGACACGAGGTGGATGAGGATCTTCGTTGCTGTGCTGGCTTTGGCCTTCCTGCAGAGCAAGATGATTGGACACAGAACTGAATGGAGATGTATTTACATCCACCTACAGTGAACATACAAGTGGAAAAGTTTTGAATCCCATTAACCACAAAAATCAAATTTCCAGTTGTATAATAGAGGTCTGTCTGCCATCTGTACACATTAAACTTGGTGGAAGAGGCGGAGGATGAAAAAGGAACCACGTCTGAAATGTTTTATCGCTTTTTTCTACCTTTGCGAGATGGGGGGGTTGATTAAAACACAGGACTGCGAGGACCGGGCGTAGGCATGAGAGAAATGAAAAGGCAGGAAGAGCTCACATTGTCAGCAATTTAATATCATCACTTTAACACCACCGACAAACCTTAACCACTTCCTCACACTTATCCTCTTAACTTTCAGATCTCACTTCACATTTACACTTTGCTGTGAGCGGTTTTGTAGTTACTGACACATCACAGAGATAATCGAACATGTAAAACTAGTATTGAGCACAAACAATATGCTTACAGTTACACTTTGTGCAAACTGTCTGCAAAAAGTCTGCTCACAGCCTAAGTACCTACATTCTGCATAATCCTACATCTCTATATACAAAGCATTATCTTTATATCTCTGGTTGTAAACAGGATTTGTTATTACAGCTGTGACTGTAAAATATTCCTATGGCCCTACGAAATGGGAAAATTGGAAGATGAGGTGCAGTTTTATTTGCATGAAGCGTTAATAGGAAACAGAACATGTTCTGTCCATCGTGGCCATTTCACAGCAACGCTTCTATTTGAATTCTCATTTCCCTACTTTAATATGTTGACATGAACAAACACAGCGTCCTGCTGTTCTTGAAAGCGGACTTATTTACATGGACACTGACCACATGCACCAAACCTACCAGTAGGTATACTTCTATGTTTTTACAGCATAATACTCTTTTTTTTTCTTTTTTTTTTGCCTTTCCAAAGTTTTAGGCACATTTATGTTTGTGATTTGAAGTTTAGATGTTTGAGGCTGAACCCATGAATTGGGTTTTTACTGGCTGCCCTCATCTGGTCAGTTGTATTTATATATTATTCATAGCTAGTTCGATTTAATTATATTGAGTTTACAGGTAAAAAACAGTCCACTGAGATGCCAACTCAATTTTCAAGCACGTTATTAATTATTAGCACTATTATCAGCTGCCTGTTTCCGTCCCTTTTGTCTGTTTTTCACATCTTGTAAAAATGCACGGTGTGTTGACTGTATTTGTTTAAAAAAGTGCTGCAATAGTTCATTTCTTTTGTCATTACCTCAGAAGGAAGTGCATGAAAAGGACTATGCTGAGGAAAAACATGGACAAGCCACAGCCAACTTGCGTGATGATGGTGAGATTACTCAGGTCAGAGCTAGAAATGGTTTCATTGAGGGGAGCCTGGTAAGGGGAAAGAAATAAACACATCAGCGCTTAGTCGCAGGGCAGCGGTAATGGTAACCACGGTGGTTTATGACTTAAAGGGAGAGGGAGGAAATCCAAAAAAGATGTTGCAACAGAGTCCCAGTAGAAAAGATGAACAAACAGTGATTTGTATTCCACTGGAAAAATGAATGAAAAGGATAAGATGGAAGATGAAATAGATAAGATGTAAAACGTACCAACAAGATCGCGAAAAATGTCAAATGTGAACACTGGCACGTAATGTTCATGCCCATTTGTATGGTCTCGCATCCAGAAACAGTCCAGTTTGGAAGATTTCCTACAAGAGAAGAAAAGGGCAAATTAACAGGACAGTTTCAGTCGATTTTGAAAGCGACGGTAATGAGAAGACAGCGGAAAGAGAGAGGGGATGATACAGGATTGGACAAATTTCTGCGTTTTCTTATCTTCTAGCAGAGATGACGTAGGCAGTAATGAAAGGTGAACTCGGGTGGTCACATTGGAGACGCGTGGCAGTGTAAAAAACAGGGTCTTTGTGAAACGGGTCCTTTGAAATCAAAGCAACCGCATGGATTTTTGTCATCGCTTTCCGATTTACACCTGTGCTTTCTCTACTGTGACTCATAGACATGTTGTTACCCTACGGATTAAGTGACAAATCGATGCTGGTGTAGACATATTTCTTATATCAATACGTAAATAAATTAATAAAAACAAATACCTTCGCCGTTCCATGAATGACAAGTTGGTATTCCTTTCTGTAAACAAATAACAAAAGAGCGAACAGTGAGCTCTCAAATGTAAACAGCACTGCAAATAATGCTTTTGTTTTACTTACATATTTCAGTTTCGCAAAAGTGATGTTTATTTTGTTTGTGAGATTTTTGATTTTGGCTCCCATTTCAACTGCTACAACCTCGTTGTCTAAAACATTGCGGTTCGACACATCCTAGGAAAATAGACAAAATGCAAACACAACACATATATAAACTGTACTGATTACTGAGGCTAATATTTTTTTTTTAATTCCTACTTTTCCCATGTTGGCGAACTGCATAACAGCTACAAACGGTACGGTAACATTCATATCCAGAGCTTGTTGGAAAGCTTCTTTTGACACTGTTACAGATCTTGAGAAATGTTCCAGATAACTTGCGTCATCTATGATCTGTGAGAAAGAGCATAACAAAAGTTTGGTCAAAATTGTGCACTGTACAGTGGAGTTGATGAAACTACTCATTTTAACTGAGTCTAATTAAGAATGAGCCAATCCTTACAACTGCTAATTAATATTTACAGGATGTGTTCAACGAGTAAGAAAAACATTTTTTTTTCTAAATCTGATTTGCTAAGAATCCAATCTTTTAACATTACATTTCTCAACTGAAATGAAAGAGGCCTAAGAGTCAGCTTTTTTTTTTTAGGTGTGGGCTAAACAACAGAAATGCATTTGGTTTTGCATATCCGGTTTTGCCGTTTCCTCGCGTCCCCCAGTCTTACGCTAAGCTAATATGAAGACCTCAAATGGAGAATGTTATTTTATTGACATGCAGTATCTAGCACAGTTAACAGCAGACATACGGTTAGGTTCAAATTTAAGAAATGCGCTCACATTTATGTTGGGTTTTGATGATGTATAAGCAAACGAGACTGTGTCCACATCCTCGGGCTCTGTCTCTTTCAGTAAGATGCCTGAGACTCCCTCACCCAGATTCAAAGCAGCCGAGGACTCGTTGATGGAAGAAGCGAGGTCGGCCACTGCGCTCATGACTTTACTGTTGACAGAGGGAAGAATATTCATACTCGGGCGTATTTGAGGTGCTGTGTCCAAATCTAAGGGGTTAATACGTTTAAACATTTGATAAAGAGCCCACTGTTTTTATGTACACGTGATAAATTCAAGGTGAAGCCGGATGGAGGGCTCTGTTCCAGGATGACAATGACCTCATCCCTGGGGTGACGAATCTGAGATCTAATGTTTCATTTGCTCTTGCAGATGCAAATAATTAAGGCAAACGTTGTGAAAGGGTATATTTCAACCCACTTTCCTATACCTAACCGATCCGTTATGTAGCCTTCTCTGAAAATGCTGTAATTAAAAAACAGAAACCTTCAGTCTGTACACAGCTGAACCCTTAGTGAAAGTCCTTCAACAGGTCCATTTACCCACTCCATCTGTGAGCTGCTGGTAGGCTTACATTACATAGAACATTACACATTTTTTGCTTGTGTCCTTGGGCGTAAATAGCTAGTGGCCATTTGCATCCGGGTGCGAATAATTGATTGGTGTAGATAATCTAGCAGATCATTCTCAGTGGAGAATTGCCAGGCTAATTTGCAGTCACCGCATCTCAACGCAATTCTACACCCGTGGGGAATTATGGACCAGTGTGTTAAGATACCTCCACCTCCATCAGCAAATCAATGACAAGGGGCACTGAAGCTGTGAGAGCTGCAGAGGTTGTGAACAAGCTAACATCCACAAAAAAATAATCACCTTTTGTGACTTTAGGTAAAACACACATTTTACCAACCGTTAATGCGTGACTGCGTTAACGGTTGTACTCGGGGAGGCTAATATTTTTGTGAGGTGGTTGAGAACCACTGGCTTAATACGTTGCTGTAGTAAATATTTTTGAAACGCCTTAACGCGTGTGTGAAGAGGTTTGACAATTATGCTTTCCAACACGGAGCTGAAGATGAGAAGATACTGTGCTCATGAGTTTACAGGAGCTTAACTCAACAGCGACCCTGTCTTTGTCCAGACTGACATTTGCCAGCATCTCTACCGTTCCCAAATTGTGCAGTCTTACATCTAGTTGATGTAACTTTTCTTCTTGCTAATTTTCTCCTGGACTTACAGCGCTATCGGTCCTCTCAACTCTCACAACCAGTGCAAAGTATGTCCCTCCCAAATTTCTACATATACTTCAATAAGTTTGCCACGTCTTACACAGCTGCGACAGGGTCGATGGGTGCTCCATTATCAGTGTCAACTGTAAAATTGTGCTTTTCTTCTATCACTTTGTTCATATCAATTTCCTTTTCGGGCTGCTTTTTCGGGTTGTTACAGTTGATACAGTTTTTCTCCGTTGTCAGTATATTGATGATGTATTTGTCCTGATCCTTGGAAGCTGGAAGAAAGGGACATCTAGTTTAAGCTCAGAGGGTTGAATTGTATCGCTGTCTTTTCGGGAAAACCTAATCAGTAAGTCAAAGAATGCGTTACATTTAAGTAGCATTAGGTGAAGGGTATTTTACTACAAAGGAACCAGAGGAGATCAAAGTTTGAAGAAATGCGTGACATTGACATTTGCCGGACTAAAAGAGACTCACCCAATTGACTGCAGCGGTTCTTTTCATAGACTGATGTTTTACACACCGTTTCTGTATTCAAACATCTTATCTTGCAAGATTCTACAGACAAACATAAATGTAGTGAGAGAAAAGCCAGAGATGCACAAGTCAGAAGGTAAACACAAGAAATTATTTAACACATAAACGTCACTGAAATCGCTGCTTCGAAGTATTTTGTTGGTCATGAGGGCAGTAATTACATTTTTTATCTAAATCTTTTAGTGGCGATTCTGTACATTTTCGAGTGAAGTGTAAATGCAGTTATGTCGTGACCTCCTGCGACGTAACGTGTCGGGATTTCTGCACCTTATGTTTCATTCTTCTTAACTTAAGATGGCGATCATGGCAATCGTGAGACTTAAAAAAAAAAAGGCATCATTTTATCTACGTCTGCGATCTGGAAATGAAGTGTCATGACTGCACCGATCATACAGTGTTGTTAATTATTATTTAACAGCGCTAATAAAGTAAGGGTTAATAACAAGTTTTAGAATCGAGGTCAACGTATGGATACATCTTTCCGCGTTCTTGGATAGTCTGTTTCCACATGCAGATCTGTTGAACAGCAACCACATCCATCTGTCTGAATATTTAACCTGTTAGCTCAGATCTGCACCGGGGTTCCAACATTTTCGTTACGTGTACAAACACAAGACAAACTACCACCAGAAACCCTTTTTAGAGCCTTATTGCAAATTTGAGTTTCTGGTCCATGTATCTTGGTTGAAAAGGCTGCACGTGGCAAATCTAGGGGGCGCGACCGCACCAGGGTCTGCACCAGGGTCTGCACCAGGGTCTGCACCAGGGTCTGCACCAGGGTTCCACAAAACGGTCCGGGGTTGCAGAGCACCAGTACGCTTTGT
>JAPQRN010000017.1:6185011-6197452 GCA_037367275.1 Coranthus polyacanthus | reverse complement strand
GCACCAGGGTCTGCACCAGGGTCTGCACCAGGGTTCCACAAAACGGTCCGGGGTTGCAGAGCACCAGTACGCTTTGTGACGCGACGCCAACAGAAGCATGGAGCCTAGTCACAAAGAAGAGCTATACGGTTACAAAATGTCGCACAAATCAAGACTTTTTTGCATTGTTGTTTTGTTTGCCGTTTGGTTTTGGGTTTTTTTTTTTTTTTTTGCACAGCCAAGTTCAGGCATTGAAAAAAATGTTCTGCTTTGTTACACATTGGCGACACACTGGTGTTTTATGGCTATGAACTTACCTGAGACATTCTGTCCCAATTTACAGTCGCCGTTTGAACCTACACCCATTGAAACGCACAGTTACGCATTTTACTTTGATTTTGTGGTACACGCAGCACTTAAACAATGCATTAGAATGTTAAATACTGTTAACTGTACCTGTAAGATTTCTGCAGTTTTCTCCATACAGGACAGACATTTGCAATTCCTTCTTGATGTGCAGCTTCGAAATGTATAGTAGTAGAGAATTACTGTCATTCTGTATTTGGGGCCATATCTTATCACAATATGCTGTTGAAAACAATAGTATAGTTAGATTTTTTATTTGTAAAATGTTGGTTTCAATTTTAGAAAATCTGGTTTTGTACTTACTTTCAGACGTTGTAGTGTTTTTGTCCAGGAATATTATGCAGCCATTCCCATTCCCATTGTCTTTTTTATGAAACAAAAGAGCAGATATTAAAAATGTTATATCAAATTCATCACATTTTAAAATGTTAGCTGTCACTCACATTAACATATCGCTCACAAATACAGCTAGTTTGTTTACCACCTGTACATGAAAGATACATAAATATCATTTGTCTCTGAGTGATAAGTTGACTAGGAACCATTCTTCTGAAAGCTCAAATATATTTGCCTTTTGCTTAGTAACGCACAAGTGAATGGCCCAGTAGGAGAGTGGTAAAGTATACTGATCATGACCCAGAGTGTACCTACTTGTGTTTTCTTGGCTTTCACTCCTGCTTTCACTCGTGGTGTTTTGATTTAAACACAAAAGTACCAAAAAAAACAAAATGTCATGCCCCGTGTCAATTAAAACTTCATATTAAAGGTCCAGTGTGTATTTAGGGGGATTTAGGAGGATCTAACTGCAGAAAAGGAACATAATACTCATAATCATGTTTTCATTAGTGTATAATCACATGTAAATTAGAACCACTGTGTTTTTGTTACCTTAGAACGAGGTAGCTGACATGCTGTGCCGCCATTTTCTACAGCAGCTCCGGATTGGACTTCCTCTTTGTTTTTTTCCTCTGTGTTTGGGTGCGGACCTGATTTAATATCCCTTTATCTAAAAAGCCCAGAAGAGGCAAAACAAACACTGCCTCTAAAGAGGAACTTCCACATTTTTTGCGGCCACTGTGTTTGATGGTAAGCTGAGGGGTATTCACATGGTTGCAATCTGCAACTTCACCACTAGATGCCACTAAATATCACACACTGAGCCTTTAAATCAATATACTGCTAGATTGTCAGTGGATTTTTATACCTCAAGCGGACAATTTCAACCCATACAGCAGTCTTATACAGTATTGTGAACACTAATGAGATGTAAGCATGAATGTTTTCTATGCCCAGGAGTGTAACGCAAGTTTTAATTTAGGTATGATACTAATTACTAATCCCCCACCCCAACTACTCTGTAAAAAGTGAGACTAGAGCCGTGTTCAGACCTTGCATTAAAACACATCCTGAGATATGTGAACATAAGTGTCCAGCTGTAAGTGCATCTGTTCACACATGGTGTTAGAAATTGCTTCCAGGTGTCTCTGAAATGATCACTTTCGATCAGACCTGACTTCCCAGCTCGATATGCAAATAAAGAAGCTGGTCTAGAGCCTAAAACACACCACGCACGTTCATTTCAAGTCGAACAGGCTGACTTTGTGATGTTACAGTTACCCCTTTGCATAAATCAATATAAAAAAAAAAAATGGAACATCACAACTTCGACCATTTCATTAGTTTTATCGACTCTCTCGAGTGACCTACACTTGAGCGATGATTGACTCTTCAAGTGTTCAAAACATGCTTATGAATTTCTACTCGATTACGCAAACTGCGGACGTTCTATTTCCTCACGGAGGAAAAACCCTGCCGAAGGTGGGTCGTTATGGGCTTTTTGAAAATTTTCCAAACACTTTAATATGACGCCGTTGGCTACACAGAGCACGTCAGCTGAGTCTTCAGTCCTTCAATACGTCCCGGGACACATTCCTGTTCAGACTGACAGAGAATGTGTCCCAGATCACCTCTGAATCTGGTCTGAGCGATCGGACAGGAATGTGTGCACACCCTGAGCGCGTTCAGACCTTGCATCGGAGCTGGACACGTGATGGGATTTAATTAATAAAATAGGCTGAAGGTAGTTTATCAAATATGAAGTTGATTTAAGCACATTTATTGATTACATTTTAAACAATTTCACTACAAAAAAAAATCTGATTAGAACATTGAGTAGACTTTAAAATGAAGGAAATGAGTTTATTTTACTTAAAGTAAAATCAGTGACTTTTAATGATACTAAAAGTCGTAGGACATTATTGAATATTATTGATTAAAATAATATTTCTCAATGTAAAGTTTAAATAAAAAGTTGTAACAGGCTATTTATACGGGCGATGAGAGATGTTAAATTGAAGATGATGAGAATTTTTGACAAAGTTTCAAAGAAACGTCCTTTTCTTGTGTCAATGTGTTTGGTTATTATGAAATGATTAGGCTGCCTTGAATAGATTTGATGAAAATGAACGATAAGTATTGAATTTGAGACGTCGCTGATTAAAAGGCCTCGTCACCTTCTGCAGTTGAAATGTGCATTACAGTGTTGACTCACCAAGGTGTGTCCCTTTGATGACTCCGTTGAAGTTATCGGCAACAAAAAGGTGTGTTTTATCGGTCTCGTCCAAGCAACTTCTGAGTCTGGAGTCCTGGAATCTTGCACCTAAAAGACATTAATCACAGCAGATAACGTATGAAGCAATCAATGCCACACTGAGTAGGTCATGTCATGTCATGTCATGTCATGTAAACAGCATATTCCGTTATTCTGAATTAAGCCTTTTGTTTTTCCCCGAATGGAGCATTTTCCATCTAAGACATGCGTGATGCTGATATTATTCCAGTTTTATGAGGATTCTTTGGACACGTATACGGTGCATATATGGAATATGCGTCTCTTTTGAGGGTTTTATTGCAATTTTAGACACACAGGCCCCTGTTCACAGTCGGCTGTGAACAGAGAGAGAAACGCCTACTTATAAAACACGATGAAAGAGGATATCAACAGGTTTTTGGTTTTGGTTTTTTACATGCAAATATTAAAAAAAATTACCAAGAAGAAAGGGAATAAAAGAGGGAGCCCGAGTTCACACGGTGGAACTTCTGCCACCAGTGAAAAATCAATGAAAAAACACTACTTTTAATCAGGAAAAGCACAGCTGCATGCAAACAGGAATCACAGTGGAAGATGTATTTTCATTAGCCACGTAAAACAGCTTTTCAGGAAGTACTGGATTTGTCAGAATCAGGGCAAAAAAACAGAAAACGCGTGCACGTAAATGTAGTAATTGTCAACGTGGTTATCTTTACAAACTGGCAAAACGTGAGAAAAGAACGTTTCAGAAAAGATGACAAAACATCAGACACACAGGCAACACTGAACCCATGTGATAATGGATGAAAGATGAAATAATAAACAAAGCAAAGCTAAAATAACAGGATATTAAACATTCAGCAAACTGTTGTTCCCAGCTTCCTTATTCGAATGTTTAGAAATGACTTGAAATATGCTTTTTTTTTCTCCATTTGATGTCGCTGTGACTTTTAATAGAGGGTAAGATGGAATAAAAGAGAATAAAAGAGGGGAGTTAGAGTGACTCCCAGTGGGGTTTAGTTTTTACTTACAGACGGGGCAAATCCACAGAAGACCAACCAACCAAACCAAAACCGTCCAACTGTTCGGTGTCATGATCTCAGTCAGGGCGAGTGCTCCATTTACTGTCCCCTCTGTTGACGCTGTAGTAGATGAAAAACACTTCTTGTAATGGGTTATCTGACCAACATAAGACATGGGCCATTCCCAGTATGAGTCCAAGTACCTTAACTCTTACCTTGCTCGACCCTGGTCGAACAAAGAGGAAAGCACGTAACGGTGTCAGTAAAAGAGAGCGAGCCAGTTGTTTGACTGATTTTGCATAGCTTCTCGTTCACAAATTTTGCATTGCAAATTTATTTCCCCTTAAGTCAGAAACAAGCATGAATCCATCTTGTCACTGAACCTATGCAAAACAATACAGTATGCAATTATCCACTGATGATATGACATTAGTACAGAGGCACAGAATGAGGTTTACTTTTACAAAAAAAAAACAAAAAAAAAACAGTCCTCAAGAATTTAATGTCTGATTTGAAATGAGGAGTAAATCGTCTTTGAAAACCATGAAAAGTCCTACTGGTCCTGAATGCACGATGTCATTCATTCCAAATGCCTTTAACGTGGTTTGAATTACACCTCCCGCTCTCTATATACATGTGCATTTTATGACACAAATTGGCAGATTACTGGACAGTGGTTCAGTTAGGGACAGTTTTCTCAACCCAAAAAGAAAGACTTTTTTTTCTCTTTTACCTGCGTACATGGAGTAGAAAAGTTTAAAACAGCAGCTGCATGTAAAGATTATCGTACCACCAAGAAAATAATACAAATATTCTGCCTGTTTGTGTCAGTGAATCGTCAGTGACCCTCTATGGTAGCTAGAATTCAATGGTCGACAATAAAATGTTTGTTTTCAATCTTGCCAGTAGATCTAAAGGGTATTTCCTGTTCTATTTGCTGATGAAAAGTACTCAGATAAGATCTAGTATTTATGACATCAAACATAAGAGAAACAGGAAATTAAGTACATTTCCAATGGATTTCTTTTCTTTTTTTTGCATATGGCGCTGTGTGTTTGTTCTCACCTTCGTCACTCTATTCAGACATGCCATTTTCATTTGAAAAGAGACGCAGCTATGATCATTATGATATAATTTAAGCAACTTGTGAAAACTACGTACTTCTCTAAACTGGCCACAGGAGAAGCTAAAGAAGCAGCTTTTTATATTCTTTAACTGGGACGTTAAAGCAGAGAGAACACTGTTTAACCGCAACGCTATAAATGAGTATAAATAAAGTAAAAGACAAGAAATTCACAGTGAATTATGACCAATGCTGCAGTTTCTCTGAGCTGTATGGATTGATTTAGTATATTTCAGTTCCCTGTTTTTGTTTTTATGCTGCTTTTAATCCTGTTTGAAGCATACACTCACGTTTTTTAGTATAAATACTTTTACTTTGAATGCAGAACCTTTACTTTTTCTTTATTAGTGCTTAAATCTTCGATTTGGATGAACCGACCCCTTTAGTTGGTGACTGTAGTGCCCTTTTGGTCCTGGAGGGGGCAGTAACGTGGTTTTGTTGCATCGGTTCTGGCTCATAATGAACGCAGAAGAAGTGCACGTAGCGGAAGGAGGTCCGACAGTCACCCTGCCTCAGAGAGCATGAAGAAACGACATTGATAAACAGTGAGTTAAACAAAACAAACACAAAGTCACATTTTTTGGTTGACGCTTCTTGGTGGGGTTAACCTTTTGGTCATGTATGTAACCACGCGTGTCCAACCGAAAAAGAAGTTAAACGTTTTGTACAACTTGCGGAAAAAGCAGTCGTGCTTATTGATATGCTAGCGCTGCTCCTATTGACCGAACCCGCATTTAAAACCCCCACGATTTAATGTTTTCATACGTATTGCGCTTCCAGGGTTGTATGGCATCGTTGTTGTGGGACGTTTTAAGAATCCCTGAAGTTTTCTGGTCAGTTCGGCATGAAGTCACGAATGAACCGTCAAATAAAACGTTAGCTGCTACCTTCAGTTTGCAGTCGTGACCCCCCCCATCCCCAACGTTTAAAGCAAACCAACTCTGTTAGAATTAAGATTTTCAAAGCATGTGATAAGTTTTGTGCATGCCGAATGTGAGTTTAATCTAGTTGCATTATGGTAATTTCAAGAATTATATTGTGGTACTCGTGTGCAATGGCTTCTACGTCAATACATCTTTAATTGGCCGATGTTTGAATGGAGTCTGGTAGAGAAAAGCAATTTTTTTAACTGATCTACTGTATGAATTAACTGCTGGTGCATTGATTACATAGTTTCAAATGCAAGCACTAATTGTAGTCTCAGTCCATTGAACATTACCGGATATCACACAGTATATAGCATCAGAGAGAAGAAGTAATTGTAATGATTTTGATATGGTTTCTCTCCTTGCAGGATATGTCTGCAGGTTGTGTGAGGTGGGTGCTGAGCCATGCAGTGAGGACAGTAAATGTAGGGATTCCCACCTATCGGACAGCAGCATCAAGGTTTACTCTATGCAGTGAAAGATGTACTATCTTTACGGCCTCCTGGAGACGGTCTCCATTCTGTACGGCAGTAGATGACTCCGAACAGACAGAACAGACTCCTGCCCCGAAGAAGAAAAAGCAGGATCCAAGGGGTAATGCCACCATCAACAGCGTTGGCCGTAAGATCCCTCAGCGTCTTATACAGCTGATAAGTGAGACAGGGGAGGACCTGGGCACCGTGCACCGCTCAGATGCCATCAAGATCATGGACGAGCAGGGTCTCAAACTAGTGCTGCTCAGCGAGCGCAAAGATCCTCCGGTCTATCGCCTGATGAGCGGCAAACAGATCCACGAAGAACAGCTGAGGCTGCGGGAGAAACAGAAAGCCAAACCAGGTGAGTGAGTGCTTTCAGTGTCCTGATCCAAATCCAGTCAACACACTGGATTTACACTACATCCACACCACACCCATAACAGCTGCTGCGTTTTAACCGTAGGCTGTTTTTTATTTTGCTTTGAATAAATGTATGAGGTCATTCCACACCAACTCACCTATTCATGTCATGGATCCTCTTGGAAAAATGAATGTGAAAACTTTTAGTATGTTCATGAAACACCACACGTCTTTCTAAACATAGCTTTGGAGCTGAAAAAACACATTTGACGGTATAGGTATTCTTTGAGAGACATTATATTACTCCCTCCCTTAATAATTTTTGGAAAAAGCTCATTTTTCACTTCTTCGTTCACTTCTGTGTGATACCTATTGAGCCTATGTGTTTTTTTTGTTTTTTTTTATCTGGCTCAGGAAATTTGCGAGTTTCAGCTTGTAATAGCTTGCATGCAGTTTTGTAACAGCTGAGTTGTTCTTCTAGGCTTTTCCCATTTGAGCAGGTCTCCATGATTTCACCATCCCATCAAACTGCTTAATAGAGAAATGAATTATGATTGCACTCTGTTAAATACTTATGGGTACGTTGCCATCCATCTTGCAATGATCTGCTCAAACCTGTTTAAAGTTTGATTAGCCCAGGCCTGCTTTATTGTTTTTAATGCTACCAGATGTCCAGACACACGGAACAATCCAACAAGCAACAAACCAAGATAATAACTTTCAAATTTCCTGAACTCAATAAAAAACAGGGTCAATAGGTTTCACACTGAGACAGATGACCATGAACTCAACATAGTACAAATGCCACCATATAGAATAAAACCACTGGATGCAAGATGAAAAATGAAATATTTTCAAAAGAAAAATATGAAATGAATGCTGTTAATAAGATCTTTACATTCCTCTAATTTGATTTTGCAAATTTTCCTGAGGGTTTCTTAAAAAATTCCATCCAAATCCAGCGGAAAAATAAACAATAGATGCTTAGAATTACTTTTCAAACTCTGATGAAACTTAAAAAAAGTGTAAAAAAAACAAAAAAAACCCATGAACTTAGTAGATGTTTTTATATAAACAAGTTAAAACAATATAAAACTAAAACAAAAAAATGTAACACCATAATATTACACTGTGTGGCAGAATTTATGGCTTCATGCTTTAGTTTAAAATGTTTTTTTTTTTTTTGTCCGCAGTGCCGGTGCTGGTGAAGGAGCTCACCTTTTCATCCGGTATCGCGTCTCATGACGTCACAACAAAGCTGAAACAAGTGGAGAGCTGGCTGGAGAAGAAACACCATGTTCGAATCACGCTGCGGGCGGGACGACGGGAACCGGCCGTCAGCCTGGTGGGTGTAAAATACATTAAAACATATCTGCGATTCATTCACGATCTCCACAACCTACGTCAGCGGCACGTGTCCTTAAAGTGTTTCCTAAGTATCTGTTCTTTAACAGTTCGGTCTCTGTTTCCACAGGACACAAATTTGGAGAATATGGTGCAACAAATGGAGGTACGGTTTGGATTCGTGTCGAAGCCAAAAGTCATACGTGACGGTCAAGCAGCCATGTGCGTCCTTCGACCGCCTTCAGCAAAGGAACTTTCACAGGAAGCAAAGAAAAAGACTTCAGTGTCGCGGTCTGCAGAGTCCGGTTCAGACGCAGCTCAGGCCGACACTTCAGCGGTCAGAGGCACGGACACAGCAGAAAGCTCTGTGCAGCAGTAGAGATGAGGGAAATAAAAGTTTTCTGTACTTAAAATGTCTAAATGTGATGTGAATGAATTAAACGGGGTCTACGAACGGCATTTAAATATCACACTTCACACGGCTGTCTCCCACCGACTGCCCGGCTCTTTCTTCTGGACCAGTGTCAACCATTTTCCAAGCAAGTATTTGACCCGTAATATCTTTTCTTTTATTCTAAAGATGTGTCGCGGTGGTTCCCAAACTTTTTCAGCTCGAGTCCCAAAAGAGAAATTGGGTGTCTCCTCAGGACCCAAACTTACAAAAGTACATTAATTGCCATAGATCTACATTTTTACCGACTATTCCACTGTAAAAACTGTCTCTGAACGCATTTATTTTTTCATCTTGTTGCATCTTTTACTTGTTTTGTCGTTTACGTTTTTGCATCACTGCTTCTTTTACGTCATGTCTGTCTCGTTACGTTATTTTCGTCCCGTTACGTTTTCTTACATCATTTTTGTCTTGTTACGTCTTTCACAACTGAGGTCCCTCCTCTACATTTCACAAAGCTTTGGTGGACGTCAGCATTTATAAACTCTTCCAGAGAACACTTTCCTTCTGTTTCAATTAGGGAAAATGAATTCACGTATCATATTATTATGTATTTTCCTCTGGCAGTTGGTGACCCAGTAAAAACAGCTCCGCGACCCATTTTGGATCCCGACCCTAAGTTTGGGAAACACGGATGTAAATGAAAGTATAATATACACATGATTTGGAGAGATTTGTTTCAAACAGAGGAAGTCTTCAGGATGTTTTTCCACTTCTTTTGTAGTAAGTTTCAAAAACAAAAATGTTATCGAAGAGGGGAAAAAAGAAGAATTTTACACATTATTTTAAACTAATTGTTTTCAAGGGCGTCCTGCGTAAAGCATCAAAGACATTGTGTTAAGGACATGAAAAGTGACCCCAGTGTGTATCTTCCTCTGCTTTATTTGAGATCCGTCTTTATGTTTTTGGTAAAAAATAAAAGCAAATTTGGCGTACAGTTACATTCACTTGTCACAGATAAATGTGTCTGAATGACTGAAGCGTCAAAGTCCACACTTTATCAACGCCGTTCTCTTACAGCAGAGATACTGTCTTTAAAACTAGAGCCATACTTTTCTTAAACATACAAAAGAAACCAAAAAAAAATAGAACTTAAAACCACCATAAGGCCCAAAAATAAAATCTTTCCTAGATTGTGTTAGAAAAAAATGAGAACGTAAGCAGCTTTAACTAGCATGCATGAACAACATGTGTCAATAAGCCTCGAGTACTTTGAAAGAGGAGAAAGGTTTAACAAAGTGATAGTCCAGGTTGCCGCAGTGTGGGCACTGCTGGACGTTGCTGTACTCGGAGAAATACTGCATCCCTACTCGAACGTCCACCACCGGCTTCCCACAGTGCTTACAGTTGAGACGAGCCTGAGGACACAGAGGAGAGAGGAGGAAAGTCCGATACGGAACGTTAAAGCAAGGCCAGTCAGAGTCCTGCACGCGCTAGACTGGGCTGTACGGAAAGTAGAGCTGGACTGAGTCTGGATTTTTGGGGCTCATGTCAATATTACTGAGTAAAACATTTGCAGAATCGATATATCAACCCTCAGTGTGATTTAAAAACGGCCCAACTGCTAACGGAAAGCGACTAACACACTGTTTTTTAAAAATCTTTTATTGACAAAACGTACTAATATGTCAAACGCATTATCAGCAGGTATGAAATGTTACTGCTCTACTCATACACAAGGGAAACAGGACTTTGTTTAAGCACATATAAATATCAGTGTATGTACCTGACAACACGGTGACGCAGCCAGTATATCGTAGGTGTACATGGTGCCCAGTTGGTGCCAGCTCCCGTCCCAACGTGACTTGCATTTGATGCAGACGATCTTGTGAACGCCTTCTAGACAGTCCACACAGATGGCGTAGAGGTGCATTAACCTCCCTGGGACAAAGAAATAAACACGGTTATTAATTTACTCTTCATTCTTCTTGAAGCTAATGGTTATTAATGAGATAGGGAATTCAACAGGTCTTATTGTTATGCTTTTTACACGGTGAGTAACATCCTTGGTTCTGCTTTTTTTCAAGAGCGGACGCATCATCTTTACTCACTCATATGTTATTGTTTCCTTAAAAACAAAGATCATAACTGCACTTCGTGTACGTCTCTCGGGGTGTGAAACGTGATGTTCAGGAGACTGTATTTAATGTTTTCATGGAGGAAAACATCAGGCGGTTTGCAGAAAAACTTTGCAATGATTGGACGCACGCAGCCAAAGTGGTCAAGAAATGGTTAATGGAAAACAGTATCAACATTTTGGAGCAGTCCAGCAAGAGTCCAGAGCTGAATCTGTGGAGGGAACTAAAACACCAGAGTGATGGGGAGGAAACCTTCGAACCTCAAAGGTCTGAAACTCTTCAGAAAGGAGGACAGGCTCAAAGTCCAAGTGGAGACGTGTGAAAAGCTTGTTAGCGATCATAAGAAACGTTTGATTGCTGTGATAGCAATTAAAACCCATGCCCTTGATCACAAAAAAAGGCCAAGAATAATTTTGGGCACGTCATTTTTTTGTAAAAAAATTAAAAAACTGAAAAACAACATTTTACACCTGTAGCACAACATCCTACTGTCAATTGTCACTTATGTCATTTCTACCCAGAAGCAATCTGTCGGTCAAATGAACATTCACTATGAATCAGTGTTTTCGTACATGGATGCAGTCGTACTGTCCAGAATCAGCCACAGGCAGAGTAACCACTGTGGCGTTCTGTGCAAGGCTACATTTTCTGCAGACCTTACCCACCCTTTACCCTCCTACGGGAAAAAGGAAACAGGCCGACGTATTAACAGTAAACTATGTTTGAGTAAAGAAGGCAACGATGAAACAAATTTTAGTCAAACCCGTACGGCCCCGTTCAAGCGCTTCCCTTTCTCTAACGTTCGTATTCAGCCAGACACAAAAAAGCGTGAATCAATAATCCATTCATTCTGATGCATATCGAGGACTATACATATCAAAGCCTGAGGGCCAAGCACATCAAAGAAGCTCCAATGCGTCCGTTGTGCTCATTCACATTCATGCTAGACTCTGCAGAAAACCTTTTATGTCCACATACAGAGGGTGGTGCAGGCTTATTGATGGATTAACCCGTTTAATTTGTCTTTAGAAAGAAAAAGCGGACACAGTTTGATCATTTTAGAAAAAAAAACCCAAAAAAACAAACATATTTATGATTTATCTAGTGAAGCTAAATATTTGCATTTTCCCTGATTAGCACAAATCCCGACAGCTGGTGGTTTGAAAATGCAACGCTTGGACCGGACGTACTTCAACAAACTGAACAAACATTTATAAATAGGAGTGAGGCTGCAATGAAGCATCTCTCGTTGCTCTGTCTGCGGTTTGATGGGGACAAGGTAGATGTTTTTCCCGCGCTTTCCGTAGCATTACAGCAGTAAACGGGGGACAATATTAGAAATAAACCCAAAAACAGAAGGCAGTGATTTGTAAATGTGCTTTTGACTTGTCTTTCACTGCAGACGGTGTGAAGACAAGCTATGTCACGTTTTGTCTGTTCACCTTCAATTTTCCTTTTGTCAATATACATCCATTCCTGCCGTTCAGGCCTGCAATGAACTACAAAATAAAGTTGGGACAGGGGCAATTTAGGGCTAGTAATAGGGTAAAAATACTGAATAATGATGATGATGTAAGCGGATGATTCTAATCATGGTTCGGTACAAGAGCAGCATCCTGGAAACGGTCTAGTTCAGGGGTGTCCAACTCCGGTCCTCGAGGGCCACAGTCCAGCATGTTTTAGATGTTTCCCTCTTCCAACACACCTGATTCACATGATCAGGATC
>JAPQRN010000017.1:6155464-6179185 GCA_037367275.1 Coranthus polyacanthus | reverse complement strand
GAGGGAGTGGAGATTTAGACCGACGGGATCTGAATCAACATGGATCTTCTTTATCAGAGGAGACTGAACGGTGATGCTGGGGGGGTTTCCTCCTTCCTTTTCCTGTTCAAAAGTCAGCACTTTTGTGGAAAAAAAAAACCCAACTGAATAATCAATTTACAGCCGTGTGCAGCATCTTGTTACATTACACAAGTGGAAAACCGCTTCTTTGACTCATCACTTGGTCGACAAATCAAAGGCAGAGGGACATTTTAAAGAGTAACATTAAACGGTCCAGAAATTCCACTCTCACTGTTGGGGAGCAACTAGTTACACGCAGTTAAATCACAAAATAAACGTAACAGCAATTCGTACGCAACGAAACCTCACCTTCTGGTCAAAATGTCGGCGCTTACGCAGGGTTTACGTCTGAATTCTCATCAGTAAAACGGTTATATGTGTAGAACATGACATTCGTGCTGTGTGAATCTTTTTTTTTTTGTATGAACGTGCAGGAATGCCTTCTTTTTTTTTTGTGTTTTTGGCAGATTTATGAACTCTGCAAAGCCACTGGGACAAACTGGATTGCAACAGCTTAATAAAACTCTGACAGTAATCAGTGTTTAGGTGCTGCCGTGAGGTTTACGCTGCCTGGTTTAAATTTAAGTTCCCAGGACTCCTCAGCTTCACTTCCCGGTTTAAAACATTTGTTTAGAAAAGCAATCAAATGTATATTTTAAAAGTTGCTTCACGGAAATTAAAATAGCAACAGTACTTTTAACAGGGTAACATTTGCAACCTGTTATATTTCAAAAGTAACCCAGTTCTAAACAGCAGCTGCATATATGATATTTAATTAACTGTAAATAACCTGTAATAACTGTAATTAAGTTTAGGCTGATTAAAGAAAAAGTCTGAAGTCATCAGAGCACGTGTTATAATTAAAATCACTGAATGAGAACAAGTAACAAAAGTGTCTGTACTTTTGCACGACTCTCTTTTTTTTTTCTCCATCTACTGTGACATGGGATAAAGTTGAACTTGAGTGCGCAGACAAGCGGTAAGCTGTCAGTATTACCCTCGAGGAAGGCCATAACCAAAAACTGTGGACAAGGTGCGCGTCAGGAAGACAACCGAGGCCTGCGTAATAACACACACACATGTGATCCATACGACAGCAATCTGTGCGCAATTACATTCAGACAACAACCGCATCGTGTCACTGCAACTTGCACAGACTATTTCAGAACAGAGAAGATCTTTATATATATATATATATATATATATATATATAGTCACGGTCATGTCTCTGCACAGGAAGAGGCGCAGACGCCGAACTCCATTCATAAATCGCGCATCTTAAAGCTTCGTCGCTAATCGGGCGCGATTCAAACCCGCTAAAAGACGAATAAAAGCGACTTCTGCGACGAACAACGACGACTCTCCACCTCGGCTTCCGTCCCACACGCGGAGCAACACCCGCTTTTATAATTTCCCAACTTGTTCGGCTGCCGTCACCTCGATTTCCTCGCAGCAAAACACTAGAATGGTGTCGCTTGAAATCGGTGTAAACCCGGTCACACGGAATGGGATTTCGGCGCAGTTCACATCGCAGCTACTTGGCGGGTCGGGTTTCCACGACGACCGTGAAAATCCCACTCCACTCTCACAGCGGGCCTTCGGTCGTGGTCGATCGATATAGCCCACGATCTCCAGAAACAGAGGCAACACTTAATTGCTGGAGTTTTTTTGGTCCAAGTTTGGCGCGGATTTGGAAAGAAGCGCAAAAGGGGGGAAGAGAGACATTGCAACGTCGCAGTGCATGTATGTCACAGTCGCACAGACGAGACAGAGCTTCCCCTCGCAGGAAGGCAGCATCACCAAACTTCTACATCTGTGTCCGTTTCCTATCTTACCACTTGAGCGCTCGCTTCTGGGTGCAGCCGCCGCGGCCGCGCCTCCTGTTGCGGCCGCACAGGCTCCATTTTCCTGCTCATCTCCGCTACTGTTAGTGCGTTTGCTTTTCTTTCCCTTGTTGTTCTTCTGGTTGGGCATTGTACAGGATTCGGATGTCAGTGTTATTTTCGACCTCTATCAACGGCTGCTGTCAACGCTGTCTGACATTTCTGTGGACTCCATTTCTGCAGTGGTTTTTTTTTTTTTTTTTTTTTTTTTTTTTTTTTTGCAGTGCTTTCTCTTTGTTGTTGTGACGGTTGTGTTGTTGTTTTTGCTCTCCTCGTGGACGACAGGCTGGGTTGTGTGCAGCTCTTGACAGCAGCAGTTTTGAGGAATAAGCTGCTATAACCTTTAAGATCGAAGGCGTGTCCGTCTCTTGTTTTGATTCCTGCTCTGCTGTTTTCTTCCACCCCCTGACGTCACAGGACCCCGCCCCCCGGCGTGCCTGTCACCGTCCGTGCTGCGTTCACGGTCCTGCGGATTTCGGAAAGCTCTACGTTGTCGAGTGGTGGGACGTAACCGAGTACGTTACTATTTTATGCAACTTTATACTTCTGCTGGAGTATAAATGTAAACGCTGGACTTTTTACTCCACTACATTTTTTTTTGCAAGTTACGTTAGTTACTAATTCCATCGGAGAAAAAAGAAAAATCAATAATATATATGTTATATGGATGTCATTACGGAGCGCCTAAAGTCCCAAACGCATCTTTTAAAATCTAAATAAAAACATGAAAATTATCACCTCTTGGGACTTTAGGTGTTCCGTAATATTATTATTATTATTATATTAATCTACTCTACAGTATATACAGGTTTATAGACAGAGGAAATGTTTGTTTTACAAATTTAATAAAGAAATAAGCTGTGTGAAAATTTAATGACAGCAAAAACTCAATTTCTGAAATACATCAATTATAATAATTAAAGAATTACACTTTACTAAGGCACTTGGTGTTGGTTTTTCCCTTTAATTTGTCACCCATGTGTATTTTCATTTATTTCCCAGGTTCAATAATAAGTGAAGATAAATTATGTTTTAACATCTTTTATAAAGGCGTCGTTTAACCTCACTGTGTGAAAATGCCGCATTAACATAAGGACTAAATTAATTTCCAGACACGTTATCATTTTAAAATTATTAAAATTCAATTCCTGGCAGTATTTGACTTTAAGAGATGCAAAATTCCGGTCCTGTAAACTTTTCTTCAAGCCGGGGGAGCAGAGGCGTCAGAAATTCCCACAGTCCCTGAACGCGGCGGAAGACTCAGGTGGATGCTGGTCAGGTTTATTCTTGTTACAAAATGTGTGTAAGGTCGGAGGATTATTGCTGCAGCAGCAGATCAAGTAGCTGGGACAACAATCAAGGGTGTTCATGCGTTAGACTGTAGCGCATGAAAAAGAAACACACGGGAAAAGCAGGTTCAAAGGCTTCAAGTATAAAGATTTTATTCCTTGGAGTGTATTCCACCCACAGTAACAGAAACCTCTGCTCTTTCAGGAATGTGTTATTGCCAATACAAAAGACAGTACTGATGCACATTGACACATCACTAGTTGACAGAAATGACTCGAGGTATTGACGCTGCTCTCACCACAGCTTTTCCCTCTCATTAACTGTTGACGTTGTTAAGTTGCATTTGGGTTTTCCAAAACCATCCAAAGTTCACTCCAGAGCAACGCACAGTGACAGCAGAATGATGTTAGAACACAATGACAGTGATGGAGGCAGCGCGTTTTCACTCCGTCCACCGAAAAGATGGCGACGACAGCGACGAGCCCGGTAGTTGCGTTTCTCACCGCTTCAGTTTCACGTTTCATCCGTGATTTGACTATTACCTGCGCGTCGACCGTTTCGAATTCACTTTTCTCGAGCAATTCAATCCACCCACGCCGAAACGAAGCCGTATACGGAGCGACCTACGGTGCGTCACGGACGACTGAGCTTTAAAAACCGATTCAAGAACCGTGATTTCAACTGAAACCTGAGCCCCGAGATTTAAACAGCAGTGAACGTGAACCAGATCGCATGACACTTGCAGGCCAGGCGCGGTTTTCGGCTGATATCTCGGTTCTTCCACCGCGAGAAGCAACCAAGATATCACGCTGGATGACGGGATCGTTGGTCAGCAAATACGACCCGGTATGCGATGACAAGATATTGTGACATGATGCAAATAAGCCCAAAAAAGAAGAACCAGACAATACTGATGCTGATATAATTCTCATAATTAAACTTTTTTTTTGTTTGTTTTAGCTGCAACAGTTGGTCAGATCAGTAGATTACTCAAACTATTTCCGTCATTAAAAAGTAATATTTCAAGTAAAAACACCAAGGTTTTACAGCTGGGAGCTTCTCAAACGCGAGGAATGGACGCTTTACGTTTAAATATCTGATAGAAAACGGAATATACTCGGGCTTCAGATTGCTCCTTCTATAAACAATTTAACACGTTATCTTCAGGAGAGGGAAATTATAGCTGGGGGGGTGGGGTGGGGGGGTGGATCATATTTTACGCAGCCGAAAACCAAACTCGATCCTCGCCGCGCCTGATCCGCAAGTATCATCCGACCTACAGCAGACGACAAAACAAAACAAAACTAATAAAACTATAAATGCACATCTTGAGTCACAAGAAAGACGTCTGATTTGAGCCACAGGACAACTAGACACGTTTTGGTTGCACTGGTTTGGTCCTGAGAAACATTACGAATTCATCGTTTCCATTTGGCACCCTGTGATCGTGAATTAAAAACTGCACGAGAAGTACATTCGCCGTTTGCTTACGAGCTGTTCTAAAGTTATCACAAAAGGCAAGCTCTGAATCTCCTGTTTGGCAGAGAAAGTTCATCGCGTATATATATCTTAAAAAAGAAGAAGTTAAAAACAAGCGCACCGCAAGGAAAACGGAATTCAAAAGGCGCAATGGTTTTCCTTGAAATGCGCTTGCAGTCTTTTTAGTTTGTGTCGAGAACTCGCGCTTCATTTCCTGACGAACCGGTGTAACCCTCTCATTACAAAGTCCACAAGAGGTAGGAGTGACGTCTCATGTAAACAGGAAGTGGAGCCGCCGTTTGGCGGACACGCCGCTGTTTACGCCTGCGCCAGATTTACGCGCAAGAAATGCCCGTGACATTAGATGACGTGTAGGTAACGAGGTCTTAACTTCTAATCTAACGCAGCTTTAGACGCAAAGTATCCGTTCCAAACTGTGCGTCCAGATCAGAATGCTTCAATTAAACCCGTGAATAGGTTTGTTTAACGTTCAGGTAACTAGTTGTAAAGTAGCCAATGCATTGTCCTGTGAGTCCTTTGAAAACGTTATGAGAGGCATTTGGTTGCGACAGTGACCCCGTAATTAACTAAATAAAATCTCCCCCACAAAAAAAATGAATGCGTTACAGAAAATATTACATTCTTGATTTGTGCGTTTATAGTCTTAAAAGTATCAAAAATGACGTTGTAGACCCCTGGTAAATAAAGCAGCAGCGCCTGAGGAAGAGAGAAACACCACGATTTGTCACCCGAAACTACGAATGTGGCAGAAAACCTTTAAATACTCTAAGGGCTGTGGCACTGTTAAAATGAAACCCTATGCAGACATAGGACATACTGTTATATCACTAATACCAAATACTCAGCCTTGTTCATGAAGGAAGATAACTGAAAAAGAAAACAAACAAACTGAAGCTTAGCGACGAGCCGGTAACGCCGCAGAAGCTCGGCATCTGGAGGGATTCGGTTTGCTCGAAGGCGGCGCGGTCCGGACGCCGGCCTCACTCCTGCAGCAAGACGATGTCGGTGTTGTCGTGAACGCCCTGCAGAAGCAGTTCACCATTAAAAGCGACCACCTTCTTCCTCTTCGCCGCCCTCAGGGTGCCCACCAGGGCCTCGAAGATGTTGGCACAGCGGTCGTCATTAAACAACACTCCAAACTTCACGCTGGTTTGGCCGTCGGCATCTGGAACGTGACATTAACACAGCGTTATTTCCCAACTATAGATTGTGAACTTCAAACCCTTGTGTCGATTATTGGGGCAATATTGCATCGCGGGAAGAAGCAGTTCCTATCATGAGGGCAAGGAAAAAAGATAATAACAGACAGTGCAAGGTCTCAGTACAAAAGAAAAGCAGAGCATGATGTTTGTAAGAATCTTTCTATTCCAGTATTTACAAACCCTTAGAGTCTGAATAGAATAAATGCATAGACAACTGAAATGGTCTCAAGGCCGCGTAACCTCAGCCTGTTTATGTTTCCACTATTGAAAGAACTAGGACGACTGATCAACGTCGCATGATTGCATGTTCATGGTTTGCTGAAACTCGTGGGATTAGTTGGTCTTCTCCCAAACACTTGAAAAACACCAGCAGAGATGACAAAGCCTGGACTCACTCTTGTTGCCGAGCCGCTGAATCTCCTGCACCAGCAAGCTTACTTCATGTTCCACGTTCATTTTGCCTGTGAAGGGGAGAGACAAGCAAACGAGACAAACATTTTAATGAAAACCGATCTCTTCCCATCTTGGAAATGCCTCTTTGTTACAAACTAATGCAATTTGTGGGACTGGAGTGAGTAACCCTGATTCACACCACTGACTGTTGCAGGGGAAAAAAAACTTGCACGCCATATGAATTTCTTTCATTTTTAATGCTTTACGCTTTCTGGTACAAGCATATGCATTCTCATGACATAGCTTATTGTATTAAGATACGCTCCTAAATTCGGCACGTGTTTAAAAAGCTGCAATTAATTCAGTAACTTTTTTTTTTTCCCCCTGACAGCATGAGCACAAATGGACCAAGAACGCAAGACTGCGTTAAGTAAGTTATTTTGATTTCGTGGCAATTAAGTGCTTCTAGAAGATCCCCTTTAGGCCGAATTTTACACAATAAGGTATTCAATCCAGAGTAGATCTTAACTTTTCTGTCAACCCTGAACGTATTTACCCACAAGCGCCACAGTTACAATTTTGCCTCAAAAGCAAAGCGAGTTTGGGGAAACTGGATTCTTCCGCAAAAAATACATATAAAAGCGAAAACATTTTTGGTTTATATACTTCGATATGCGCCGTAGTGTGACTAAGACCACGCGAGTTTACAACAACAACAAAAAAATCATCAATTATTGCATTTAACTAGGACTTTAAATGCATCATCAACAAGCTACTACACGACCAGGGCGGACTACAATGCGGAAATAGGTGGTTAGCACTCCCGGCTAGCCACCATTAAGCACAAACGACCCTCGTAGTTCGTTTAACGTGGCGATGCGAGGTCGGTAATGCAGTCGCGTTAATCTTCACTGTCCGGTTTTATCGCGGACGACTTAGTTCGGGCAGAATATTTCCCGGCGGGCAGCGTTCAGCAGCTCGCCGGGTAACGTTAGCTTCGGACGCCAGACAATTGACCCGCTTCAGGGACCGAGCAGAGGTTCAGATGTGTCACATGATGGAGGGAGGGAAAAAAAACACAAAAACACAACGACAACACACAACCTAATACACCTGAGCAAACACAAAACCGCTCAACGACGCGTGTTTACCTGGCTGCTCCCGGGTCTTTTCGCCGCTTATTAGATGATGAACGACTTTCCCGTGAATCGGCACCGGCGGATGAGGTCGGTGCGTTCAGGGTGTGCTCGGAAACTCGAACAACGTTGTATTTCAGGTAATGAAGAACTAGTTTACTGGAGGACAGAAGCAGCTTCTTCTTCTTCTTCTTCTTCTTCTGTAGGTGCTTAAGGGTTTTACAGCTCAGAACAATTTTTATTGCCTTATTGTACTTTTTACTAGTCTGATTTGCGACATATGACATGTTTTTACCTCTTGTTGTAACTTGTCAATTTGCAGATTAAGATTTATATTTATAGGATTTATAGGCATAATCCTGTTGTAACATTTGAGGAACGATCTACTTCGAGAAATGAATGTTGCCAGTGTGTTAATGCATTATCTAATAGGTTGTTAACACACTGAAAAGGGCTACAATTAAACTGATGAACCCTTAACAACTCTTAATCGGGCATACACCTTTTCTTGATCAAATAACTCCTGTTTGGAGTGTGTGTGGACTTAAATGACGATAAAGAATCTTGAAAATACAAAAAAAAAAAAATAAATACTTTAGCCTTACTTCTTGTGTTACACATCCATGGTTAAACGGCATCACAGTACATTCTGGGCTTGTCGTCCTGCACTTTGCACCCATGCAACCAAGAATGCAAACACCCGGTGAGAGGTGCAAATGCCATTGTGTCACAGATGCAGCCTCTTTACTGTCTTCAAAGAAATCCACGTTTTAAAATTGGTGCCATTTCCTACGGAACCCGAAGGCAGCATGAAAGCTCATCTGACTTCATCGTGACACAATGCGATACTTCCACGGGCACTGCCCCATATATGGTAGTAGATGTCTAGAGCGTCTGCACCGCATTACCTTTCTCAAGAGCAATGGTCTGTCCTACAGCTCTGCCTTTCTCTAGTCTGAAAAGAATCCCCACTTTTGGTTTGGATTTAAAGTCTCTTTATCAAAGAGAGACATTTGATGGCAAAAAAAATAAGGATGATGGTGACTGAAAACTGACCAGAAAACAGCAGGAAACACGTCAAGGCTGGATTACATTGTGTTTGTGACTTATTAATGTCTCTAAAAAAGGTTTTCCTTAGCTTTTCAGTGTTTTCATTCAGTTTGAGAAAGCTGTAGGTGAGACATGGTGGGTTTGGTGGTCCTTCTGCAAAAAAGATCTCATGTCATTTCACATAATACCGGACCATTATTATTACCATATCTGTGTGCAAAAATTTGGAGCGGCTAGAACAGATTATAATATTTCATATTCATATTTAGATTTTAGATCTAGTAAAGCTGGTGACATTTAGGTAGACTTACTTAAATAATGTCAGTACATTTTAATCATTTTTTTCAAGAAGTTTAAATCTATTGAATAATATTAAATGCCATTTTGTTGCCACAGTGTGTTTGTTTCCACTCTACTCAATAACATTTGGTATAAATAGCTCATAATAAATGAATTCCATGCATGGAACTTGTATCTGACATACAACATGGGCAGTCGTGGGAAGATCAGTATAGGGACTTCCATCTCCTCTGAGCTCCACTGGTGGATAATCACACCCCAATAACACAGTCATATTACTCTGATTCACACGTAAAACCATTGTTCGTGTATATAAATGTTGTCATGAAGTGTGACCCTTCTTCAGAATTTGCCTCCAGTGCAGTCCAGAGCAAGCAGCGCCATTTATTATGGAGGTTTACGTGCCAAACATTGGCAGGAGTCTTTTATTTTGAAACCACTCATCCGGGACCCTGCAGGCCAAGCGAGCTCGCGCTGACTCGGACCGGAGCCCAGTGACGTCACCAGACATCAAGGTAGTTATAATTAACCGGAAGAGGACCGGAAGTTTACCAAATTCGTCTTCAGATCAAAAGCAGCAAAATTTCGGCTGTTTCTCCCAGATACTAATTGTCTCATTGTTTTAAGCCGAGTAATGTGCTGTTTTAATATTTCTGAGTTAAGACACTTGAATGTACATACACTTGAATACTAACTAGTATGCGCTTCATTCCCAGGACCCAATGTTTTTATGATATTCTCTATATAAGTACAGAGTTCATTGGAACTCTTGACTATTTTATCTTATTGTATCATTTTATCATGTTTGTCTGCTGTGTTTGCATAATGTGTGTCAAAATGGATGCCTAGACTTGACTGTAAACTACTATCTTTGGGTACAAATAAAGTGACCTGACTGCAGTCGAAGCCTAAAGGGCAAAAATTCCATACACACCCCCTACATCTGCTTGTCTTAGTGGGGCCTAAGTCCCAGGACTCTTGCAATTAAGCCATTAATATTCACACTTGAGCGCCAAAGAAAGGTAGCATTTCATTAAAACTGGTGTGTTGAAGTTCTTTCAATTCACTTCAATTGAAACCTTGGAGGAAAAGGGGTCAAAAGAATTAAAAAATAAGACACACAACGTAAAACTACAACAATTCATCATTCAATTTAAAAGCAGTTCCTATAAACTATAAACGTTGTTTTTCGAGACTGGGCAAGAAAAGGAGCAGCTCTTCCTCGGGCTGACTGAAGCTTCTTTGATGCTGTTCTCATCCAATCATCTAATACAATTGTATATCATGTGATAAGTGCCTCATACACATGGACACCAGAGGACACAAACAGCTGACTGGCACTCTGCCACCTGGACACTTCTTCAATGTAGAGCTGCTGTGTTTTATTTTGAAGAGTCCGGCCGGATGTCTCGTTTAGCCTCTGAGTGGCTTGACTCTGTTGGTAGGAATGGCGGCTATGATCACTGGAGGAAGGAACCCAAAGACCCTGAAACTTTACTTCTAGCGGCCCCGCAGAGGAATTTGTTTCTAGCGAAACGCGAAAACGCCATCCTACAACAGATCAGAGGGAGGAGAAGTGCTATTACGTGACCAACGCGGTAGACGTCCAGACGGAGGTGGTAGACGCACTTTGCGACCTGCTCGTTAGCTTAACGTTAGTGCCACTGACTTTGATTCAAGGTAGCTGTTAGCTCGCTGCACTACTAGCCAGCCTTTGGCTTGGCTGGCCCAACAAGTTAACTAAGTGATTAACTGTATGAAAGCATCCCTGATTTGAATCCTTATGTGGTGATCAGCTGTCTTCGTCACCACAGAGATCTCGGGACTTTTGCGGAGAGCGGGATCAGAAGACAACAAGTCGACACAGCGCGCTGTGAACATTATTACTGCTAACCTTAACGCTAGCTAGTGCACTAACGCTAGCTAAGTTGGGATCCTGAAGTCTCGCCCATTTTTGGATCCTGCCCCAGCCATTGGCTAAGGGCTAATCAACAGCCAACTAGTCTGGTTTTCAGGTCCGATTGGTACTACAATGGAAAGTCTAACGTTGACTGATGTTGAGCAGAAATATTACTCGGATTTGTTCGTTTACTGCGACACGGACAACACCAAAAAAGTGGCTTCCAATGGGAGAGTTCTTGACCTTTTCCGGGCGGCCCAGCTACCCAGCGAAGTTGTTCTGCAGGTAAGCTAGCGTTAGCTCGTACCAGTTTATTAACTGTTATTATGGAACTGTGACACAGGCCAACAAACGTAGCGGCGTTAATGGACATTTTACAAAGTTGCCTGGCTGTCAGAGCTGACCTGTCAGCCGGTAGAGCTATGGTTAGCCTTGGTAGTTAGCATTGCTGCGCAGCAAGAGAGACACACCTTCTTCTGGCTAATGTTAGCTTTAGCAAAAGAGTATGCAAGTCACTTAGTTTAAGCAGAAAGGGGCTCGATATGATATTTGAGACTCATAACATATGCTGGTTTGTCGCTCTGTAAATGCAGTCTTGGGGACATGTGTTCAACATGTACAAAACGCTACATAGTATACCCTCATCAGCCCTTTGCTTCACATTACTGCCCACTCTTTCCTGTCTTCTCCCTCCATCAACATCTGCTGTTTTGTTCTTCCCTGGGATGAGCTGACATGTTTGAAAAGCAGACAGTGTGGTAGAAATGTCACACTCTGTGTCCACTTGTCAGTGCGCTCTTGAAAGTTGCCACCTCAAATAAAACGATTAATACAGCTAGAGAAATACATAACTATGCACTGACCAAAAGATACATTTGCTTCCTAGTAATCTGCACTATTTCATGTAATGCTTACTCCATACATGACGCCGTCCAGACCCTGTCCCTGCTGCCTATAAACTATAGCACCAGGAGGTGTGTGCAGCCAGATGAAGACAGCAGCCCATTCTTGTGACTCCAGATCTCTCAGCAGGCCAATATTTGCAGTTTGTGAGTCAGCATCCTTTTCAAGGTCAACAAGGGGAGCTGTGTGGAGGAATTAGGCTAGTGTTATAAAAGCCTACTTTTCAAATGTACACACAACACTGTTTTGGGGCTATGAGGCTCTCACAGCTAGTGTCATGTTGTAACAGGCTGCGAAAAGTGACTGGTGCTTTGTATCCACACATACTCAGAATAAATCCTTTGTCAGCAAGAAGGGGATCAGTCAGCTGTGGCAGGCTGTTGGTTTAGTGGCTTTCGGTACAGCAGGACTCATACTTGAAGAGTCATCCTACTGTTATCAGGTTCAGCCTCCTGGGTATTAACCGTCAGGTTTCTGTTGTCCACAAAAAAAAAAAAACATTACCTCCCACACTTTTCGGTGCTCATTTTGGACAAAGCCCGCTCAGCATGACACCAAGTTCACAGCGGCTACATGCGGCAGTGCTGAAGTTCCAATCTGTAGAACATGTTTTGCTCAGACAGATTTTCCTGTGAGCAAACTCGCTACTTGATCACTGGAGGTTTGCTGCAAACTCAACCACTTTGACCACAATAAACCTCTACCGATGCAATGTCTATAAATGTGTACGTTTTTGTATCCTGCTGCACTCTCTTCAGCGTTATATATTTTGCTATCCTCAGTTGGTTTTTCTTTTGACCTCACTGTTTTATTTTTTAGTCTCATAAAAGCCCTAAGGAGTTACAAAGTAGCATTCGCCGTTACACACTGATACCAGATATCGGATAGCTGTTTTTACTTTATCTTATCCCTTTCAAATAAACTATAATGTAATAAACAAGTACAACAAAATATCAGTGGTGAAAGGCTTAATACCTGTGCCTCTTTTGCGACTTAACTTTGCAAAAAGCTTCAGTAATCTGTCAAATATCTGCAGAGTCGACCACAGACGAGAAAACAATTAGACTGACCGTACTGTACTGTTATTGTTTTATAGTGTTCTGTTATTCTTTCACGTTAAATAATGTTAATGTTCTGTGGGCTTTTCTCGTCATCTGTGTCCGTTTTTTACCAGGGTTTCAGATTAATACAATGTTGTTAACTGTTCCTCCTTGTCCTCGTGTGTGGGTTTAGATCACAGAACTATGCGGAGCCACTCGGCTGGGTCACTTCGGGCGGAGCCAGTTCTACATTGCTCTGAAGCTCATCGCCATCGCCCAGTCAGGTCTGCCCCTGAGGGTGGAAAGCCTCAACTCGGGTGAGTACATGTTTGAAATGAATCTTGTTTGGCACCTTTCAGTCCCGTTCTCTTGACTGATTTTTACTCCAGAGCGTCCTGTAACTCAAGAACTAACAAATCGATCACATAACAAAAAAAAACAACCAACCAGACTCTAACTCATAGTTGTCTTTACTTCAGAATACAATGGATTGATGTTTTTCAATAGTTTGGTACCCTCACTTAGAATATGTTGGACTTATGTTGGTTATTTTCCATATTACAAGGGTTTCCTCAACCGGTCTAGCCTGTCTCTGTTCCTTTTCTACCGCAAAACCAGTTTTCCTCCATATTTATTTATTTATTGTACACCTTCTCATTTTGATATGTCACATCTGAGCTGTTTTGTTCTGTGTTCTACATGAAACGTGTAACAAACATACATATGTAATGGGTTCAGGAATTTCTAGGAGGTCATGGGACAGGAAGCAAAGGGGCAGTTGGGAAGACCTTTATTTTGAAGCTGTGAACAATGCAGACTGTGTTAATAGACCTGGGCAAAACACAAACGGCATTATTTAACAAGCATGTAAAATACAATTCCCTTTTAAATACTTTTCAACAAACCTGCCAGATGCCTAAAGGTGCTGTTGGCGGTTCAATGTCCAGCTCATCTTTTCCGCAAGTTTAGGTTTGCTTGAAGAAAACACTGAAGAAAACACTGCTTGTGATGGATGTTTGTGGGGAAATAAATACTTTGGACAAAGGTGCTTGTAAAAAAAAAAACAGTGGTGGAATAAGATTCAGTAAAAATACTGATACCACACTGTGAAAATACACCACTAGCAAATGTTCTTTGTTCAAAACCTTACTTAAGTGTAAGTATTTAAGTATTATAAGCAAAATGAAATAAAAAGACAGTGGCAGAACGATGTGGAAACAATGTCATTTCTGTTAGTTTCACCAAACTGTTTTTCCTACAAGTGAATCATAATTGCAATACGGCAACTATGTAATAATTGTGACAGTCCTACTTCAGGAGAATTTTCTCAACCCATAAAGGAACACTTCACCCTTCAGGGTATCACAAACATTTGGAGATATGTGGTTTTTACTAGACAGGAAGAAGATTGTAGTCTGAAAAGTAACTGTCAGACAAATGGAAAGGAGTAAAAAGTCCAACATTATCCTCTGAAATGCAGTGGAGTGGAAGTGTAGGCATAAAAACAGCCCCAGCCAAGTAAAGTACACATACCTTAAATTTGTATTTGAATACAGTACTTGAGTAAAAGTACTTTTTGGATTCCACCAATGCAAATGAATGTAACTGTATCCCATATTATCAGTTGCCAGCTGTTCAGTGGCTGCATGTTTTTGCCTTTAGGATCTGCCAGTATTCACTGGTTCATCTAGATTTCTGTATGTGTTCTCTGTGTGTTAAATAGTGTTTCTAGTCTAAAACCTTTCACTGTTCAACAAGAAAACTGTGTTTGCCCACTCCCGAAAAACTTTAAGGAAGATGTCACAACAATCCGCTGCATGAAGTTGAAAATTGCAACACGCGTTGCTGAAAAGATTTCATAATTTTATACAAATATAAGGAAGCACAGAGGTCACTTCCTCCCGCACAATGTGCAACGTGAAGCTTATTATATATGGGCACATGTGACCTTTTAGATGAATCGTCCTTTTAAAAAGAAGAGGGCATGTGGACATGATGTAAAAATATAGTCCACGCTACGGCCGTGATGTAGAGGTTTAAAATTATTCATGCACTGTGTGCTATCGGAAAGCCAGAAGTCACCTTGGTCATGTTTAGTTAATGAACAGAAAGGAGCCAAAACATTCACAGGTGAAGTGTGAACATTCAGAAAATGTAGTAAACAACAGGCATGACATGTTGATTCAGGTAACGTGTACTCTCAGAAGACTTTCCACTGCACGCGTTGAAGCGTTTGTGCTGAATGAAATTCAGGCCTTTTGTCAGTTCAGTGGAGCCGATAGATCTGCTAATTATTATAATTAATGGGTCAGTGACAGACCTTTCTCTTTGCAGTCTGGTTGACTGAGAACACACAGGTGTAATTTATCACTGACAATGGCTGCGTTATAGTAACAAAGTGGACCGCAGCCACCGTTAATGTTATCAGTAACACCTGTGTAACAAACCACAATGTCTGCTGTGAAAATGATCTTCTATTAACTAAGGATAGTTTTATCACACTAATACATTTTTATGTATTTTTTTTAGTTGTATGCTTTTTAGCCCATTTTTCTGTGGTAACTTCAGTGCGTATTCTATAATGAGGGACTACAGCCCCATTTGATTATGGAGAAATTATGGTTTTGTTTTCAGTTCAGTCGCAGTCCAACAGCGAAGGCTTTTCTTCTGTTTTCAGCATTGTGCTCCAACATTCTACATCATTTATAAGAATAGAATAGATACGTTATTAATCCATAAAGGTAATTACTTTCATTGTGGCAGCAGAAGAAGACCCTTCTAAAAACAAGATACTAAAATGAATTATACTGTTAAAGATAAGATAAGATATGCAATACATGAAATAAAATATGTTACATGTGACTTGGAAATTACACATGTAAATCCACTGTACAAGCGAGAGAGAGTTTAAAGCATGTTTCATTTTGAGGAAGCAGCCTTACTATTTCTACTACTGGCTATCCCTCTCTTAAACACAACAGATTGCAAAATGCTTATGCCACTGTTCTAGGCGTTTTGGGAAATGTAGTGAATAAATGGCTGAAGAAGCAGCCAGACGATTGGGAAAGCGGCTCCACCACAAACTCGTCTGCAAAAATTAATCCTGGAATCCATCAAACATCACAGATTGACTATGGTTGACCATTTTTATTGCGCAGTGATTTTGGTTTTCAGGCGAGCTTTAGACATTACCGCTCACGATCATCACTAAACAAATGCTTTGTTTGTGTCTCTGCAGTCAAAGACCTGCCGCTGCCCCGGTTTGTGGTCGGGAAGAATGAGGCAGAGGCGAGACACGCAGCACTGTACCAAGACACAGACAGTCAGGGCTTGTACCCAGCCTCGGCTACTGCTGTAATACCCAGACCACCAGGCAGGGGTCACCAGAACAAGAAAGGGCCCCCCACGTCCACTTCACTTCCTGTCCACGAGGTCATCCAGCCCCTCGCCCCCAGCATAGAGCCACAGGTGTGTAATCATGCTTTGAAATCATACATGCACTATGTTGTTTTGTTATGTCATGATTTGATATTTTTTTGCAGAAAATGAGGTGCACTTCTTAGTGTTTACTGGCTCTACTTCTTTACGGGCATATCTGTTCAGAAAAACAAGTTTTATATGCACATGAAAAAATAAATGGAGGTTTTTGGGTGGATGTATAAAGACAAACATTATATCTAATGAGTTCATGGTAAACACTAAGAATCAATAAGTCATTATGTGCTCTTCGGGGAGCATTTTAAACTCTCTTTTTTTAAATTTCCTCAAGAGCTGAACACAGCAGTTTCTAAAGATATGCAGCTGCTGGAATACTGCCGTGTTTCCTGTCTTTCTTCCTGTGCATGTTTGATTATTCGTAAGCTCCAACGTTTCTGCTCCTGACTCTTCTTTGCTGCCTGTCAGTTATGTAGGCCTCTTACTTTGACTTGTATGTGTTATGAAAGGCTGTTTAGCATTCACATGTCATCTAGATAAAAAATATAGATACAGCAAATATTGGCCTTGGCTCGGATGCGACATGTTCCCTGTTCAAGGCTGAATTTTTCTGTTATGAAATACAAGACCTACAAAGTGCAACCCTGCTGATTACAGCTGTAAACCTACCATACCGTATTTTCATTGCTGATTAAGCTGCAGATTATTTTGATAAATAATAGCTTCTTCTTTAAAATATCAGAAAATATTCCAGATTTCCTCCTACATCTTCCCACAGCCCAGTGTTATGTGTTTATATTAGGCTTGCGCAATCTGAGCAAAATCTGCAACGTGCGGTTGCGTTGCTCAGTATTGTGACGACGATCTGACTTGCGATGAACAGATATTGAAGGGTGAGACATATTCATATCACATATATATATCTTCTTTTTTTTTTTTCTTCTTTTTTTTGAATGTGTTACCAGCCTGAGCCGACGTCCCCAGTGGTGTCCCCTCACCAGTCTCCCCCCACCTCCCCTCATTCCTGGAGGAAACACAAGAGGCAGCATAGTGGAGGAAACGCAGACAGACCGCCAGCGGTGGCTGCAACAGGAGCCGTGTGGACACAGTTCAGAGAACCACAATCAGGTAACATCCACTGGCCTGCTGCAGGATAGTGGTGTCTTATGACAGGAATCTATGTTTTTGCTATCAAGACTTTTCAGTTTCACATTTAAAGTGAAGAGGAGTCATGATTTCACTCCGCAACGCTCAAAACGAAACACTCGCACAAGAGAAAGAGTCAGCAAATGCAGCTCGCTGGTTGTGTTTGTGGTACTTCCTGATGTTTGCAGCTTGCACACATATGTTTGCTTAGAGAATGGCATTAAGAGGAACAAACTGGACAGCACATGACCCGCTGCCCTTCTCTTATCAGCACAAAATGTGATTTTGGCATGAATTAATTTATTTAATTCAGTCATCACACATAATATAATAAATATCAACAGTATAAACAAAATGAGCTGTATGCGTATTAAGTAGTGACTGAACAAACTCAGGCAGAAGCGTATTTCTTACCAGCTTAAGCCAAAATACACACTTGTAACCTTGAAATACAGATTTGTAAATCTTTTGAAACCTAAAAGTGACTTACTCTTTTTTTTTTAAATCTATGTAAACAATGTATGTATATATAGCGTGTTTCATTGGCTGCCACTGTGCCAATTCTCCTTCCAGGTCCGGTCTCTGGTGATGGCATGTGGTCGTCCCACTCGCCCCCTCTTCCAAGTCAGGAAAGTTGGGTCAGTTTCACAGCAGACACCCCGCCATCCAGCACGCTGCCTGCAATGCACCCCTCGTCAGTCCAGGTAGGGCACAGATTAACCACACGCTTACATTTCCTAATAGAACTTACACGAATTTCTAATGACTTACTGATGCCAAATAACAGACAGTCACATATCTGCTAAAGAGACGACAAATATGAGCTTGCATGACACCCGCAGCCCACGCCAGTGATATGAAGGAGATAAGTCAATAAGTACCGCGCACGGATAAACAGTTTAGGAGAATGATTGCATGCAGTATTGTGACAGGCAATGAAAGGAAACCTCATCAACCGCTTTCATCAGATACAAACTTGCTGTGACAAATTGTAAATGTGTGAAGAGCATGAGATACTATACAAACAGTTGTGGCTTGAATGTGCAGTAGCATGCATGAGCACTTCTAAAATCCATTCCAAATGTAAGAAACTTGTGTTGTTAATTGTGTTAATTTTTAGTTTAGTGATCTCAACAACCTGCCCAGAATCCCCCTGACATGGCTGTGTTGTGTATGAGGTTTCTGTGACTCTTACCATGTCAAAAACCTCACTTTCATGTGTAAAGGTAGATTGGTGTAAGTTAAATGTTTTGTTATATTTGCCCCATTAACAAGCTTTTATAATAGTTCCATTTGTTTAGATTATAATTCAGCTACTGAAGAAAATGCACTAAAAATAGATTTATTTGGAGCTATTCTAAACTGCTACACCAGTCTTCAACCTCTTTGTTAATGTTTCTCTCACGTCATCTCCTCTAGGACAGCACAACGATACGAACGGTGGCCTCAGCGGCAACGACCAACGAGATCCAGCGGCAGTCCAGCGGCTACGATGATCCGTGGAAGATCACAGACGAGCAGAGACAGTATTATATCAACCAGTTCAAAACCATCCAGCCAGACCTCACCGGTTTCATACCTGGTAGGAAAATGCACACACGCAGAAGGTTATCCTTATAATGATGTCTGAAGGAAGAGGGTTCATCGGCTAAATTTGAGAATATTAACACAAGGAAGCATTTCTGTCATCTGTTTAAACAAAAAAAGAACTTTCCTGTTTTAAACAAAGTTTGTGGACATCTGAGGATAGATTTCTGAACTTATAAGGTGTACTTGAATGCAATATTTCATCTGTCAGATCCTGCCATGCTTTGCCATTCAAAAAGACGGACATTTCAGAGTTCATGATGTGCAGTGAATGCATCCCAGTTTCTGTGTGCGTCAAACTCCGACACAGACGGCAGCAGGAACAGAGTCGGTGTGTCTGTAAATGACTGCTTTAGCACAAACATTTACTTGCCATTGTGCCAAGTAGCCTTCTGAGATTTACTCACCAAACAGAAAATCTACCCGCATGTGGCGCGTCACAAGTATCACATTTATTTCCTTAGATCTATTGATACGGAGCGAAAAACGTCCAAAACTTATCATCGTTATCAATGTACATTTTGTCGTGATCCTGTTCTGAGATGGTTTTTATCACCCAGCCCTACGCCATCGTCTGAACCAGGAGAGCATGTTAATGTCTTCACACCATGTCCATTTCAATGCATTACATCTGCCACTTCCATTCTTACCTTTCACAATAAAAGCCCTAGACATAAATACTGTGTGTGACTGAACGTCAAGAAGTAACTGAAAAATAATTTTAACAATAAAACATTATTCTTTAGATATTTTATTGCTTATATGTTCCATATCATAGTTTTAATCATCTGGTTTATTGTTTTTCAGGTTCAGCAGCAAAAGAGTTCTTCACCAAATCCAAACTACCGATTTTAGAGTTGTCACACATTTGGTGAGTTATTTCTCTTCTGACATGTTTTTATCTCCGTCATGTTTATCTGATTAGAAGAGATTTGGGACCTTGACAATGACATGTTCACGTAGTTGTGGATGCTGAAACTTATTTATTAGCTGGGGAATTTTGTTTTGCAGAATTTAGTTTAAAAGTAAAATGTTTTGAACCTTAAAGACACAGCTGGGGAAACTTCTTTCCAAATATAGTCCTGCTGTTCAGTTCCTTTGAAGCAGTTGTTCAGCATTGTTACAGTGCATATTAAAAAAATACTTGTGTTCTGAGTAGCCCTCATCAGTGCTAGTATCAGCAGCTCAAAACAGTGTGACTGGACTGTGCGCGGCTCTAATTTTGTACTGTGTTCCAGTGTGCACAGGGCTTTTTTGTGTAAATGGGCCATGTGCACACAGACTAATGCTCCCTCCTGCATGAGGCCAATATATCTTGCGCTAGCAGGAGCAGAAGGCGACCTTTTGAATGATGTGGGGAAGATGATGAAGCCAAATTAAAAGGCTAATCCGTTCTGAATGAGCTCTGTGCTGCAGCTACTGTTGTTGCCATTGTAACACATTTCGTCAGGACTGCAGACTCACTGTCTAATGTGTGTTTCAAGGGAGCTGTCAGACTTTGATAAAGATGGAGCACTGACCCTGGACGAGTTCTGCGCTGCCTTCCACCTGGTTGTTGCCAGGAAGAATGGCTATGACCTCCCCGAGAAGCTGCCTGAAAGCTTGATGCCAAAGCTGATTGACCTGGATGACTCAGCAGGTACACAGACTCTCTCTGTCTGTTGCTCCCTCATTTCATTTCCCAACGTCAGGCCTCATAAAACCTGTTCGGTAATAGTTCTGCAGTGTGGAAAACTGACTTTTTCACATGAACTGCGCTTTCAGTAAATGGAGCCACATTTCATCTGACATTTACAGTGGTGAAATGCTCCACGTACATTTTGCTGACAATACTTCTTCTTCTTAAGGTTTTGAATACAGAACTTTTACTTGTAGTGCAGTATTTTCACAGTCTGGCATTAGTCCTTTTACCAAAATAAAGGATCTAAATACGTCTTCCATCACTGGACATTTAGTCATAAACTGACAGCCGCAATCAACAAGTTATTTAGAACACTATGCGAATTCACACCAGATATGTCAGCATTGTTTGCATACGTCGTAGAGTAATATAAAACATAGTTTCCTTCACAAAACTATAAAAATAAACTGACTATTCAATCAACATTTACATCTCTGAGTAAACATACCCAAAGAGATTTTGTTCAGGTTTTGCAGTATATTTATCGTGCTTTTGTTTACTTTTGATGCCTGCTGCTCTCATACCACATTTCCTCCACTGCTGATGAATCTGGTTTACCACTATGTATGTTTTCGTACACAGAGGTCCCAGAGCCCGCTGCTGATGTTGGATATTCGGGCTCCCCAGTGGAGGTTACGCCCAGCAAGTCTCCTTCCATGCCTTCCCTCAACCAGGCCTGGCCTGAGATGAACCAGAGCAATGAGGTTCCGACATGCACACAACCACATAATATAATATCTATTGTGTATTTGCACACACTGTAAGCTCCATCTTTGTTTGCTTTTGCTGTGTTTGCATTTGATTCAACTGAATTAATTTGCTCAGGGTAAATTAGGTGAAGTTGCTCTTTCTTTATCCATCCATCGAGAATTGATTACCACTTCATCCTCTTCATTATCAAACATAATTCTGATAATTCAGCACCTCTTCTCTCACTCCTTGGACTGTGGTGTAGCCTGCTGTTCTGTATGAAAGTCGGCGATGCCGCTGGATGTGGTTGGTTTTGTTTCCACTGATGGTGTCATGTCACTACATCGTCTGCTGGTGACTGCTGATGTCTGTCTCTGCCCAATCTGTACCGGAACCCGATTTGTTCTGAGCATCTGCGAAAATGCTTACGAACTTACTTTCTGTCACCAGTATTTCTAGGCCATTTACAACAGTTTCTGGGATTTATATAAAATAACGATACCTTTGCTTTTACTTGTTGCAAAATACAGTAAAAGATTCAAATGATTTCTTATTAAATACATACACATTTTTTTTGTTTTGTAAAGAATTTCTGATGTATAATACTAATTAGTTGATGTTAAGCGAGGGGCTAATTGAAGCTAATATTAGTATAAGTATTTATATAGGACTTTTCAAAACAGAATTACAAAGTGCTTTACAATAAAAATATATAGTAAAATAAATAAGAACCAGAACTTAAGATGATAAAAGACAGTTTTTAAATTATCAAAGAGTATGCAATACAGTAAAAGTGAATTTATAGTAGAGATTTAAAAAAAATTGCCTGTCTCAGACCCTCCAGTGGACAATACCACAGCTGAGGGGTAAGGACAGCGAATTCAGTGTCCCACTTGAGACAAAGAGGCCTGAGTTGGTAAAATTACTACTGTTTGACATGTCATATAATCCCAGAAGCTGCAGTAAATTGTCAGTGACAGGAAGTAGCCCCATTGTCACGTATGCATGGAAGAAGTCTGTTTTCCGGTGCGGATCAGGCAGCGGCATGCCACCACGCCGTCCGCCGATGTCTGGTGACGTCACATCGCGGCAGCGGCTCATACTGATGTTGTAAATGTGTGATGTCTCTGCACTGGCTGACTGACATGTTTTTTCTCACTGTCTGTCTGTCTCCTGCAGCAGTGGGAGACGTTTAGCGAGCGCTCCTCCAGCTCACAAACTCTGACCCAATTTGACTCTAACATTGCACCAGCTGACCCTGTAAGTCAATCACTTAGTATGCATGGTTTCACCATTAATGGACAGACATTAACCCTCTCTGGATCTCTCTGAAGTCTCTCTCTTTCACTCCCTCTCTCTCTTTCTCTCACCTTTTTTCAGTCTCTCTCTCTCTGTCTGTGCATGATTTTCTGTCAAAGTGCAGCCTGCTGCCTCAGCAGTGGCAGCTGTGTATTGTGATTTGGCTGGCTTAGCTTCTATTGGACATCACCTTTTTTTTTCTACAGTGACATCCACCAATCTTGTGCATTTGCAGATTGTGACAGATAAATCTTTTCACTTAGACAAATATGTGCCGTAAGTACTTCTTGTTAAACATGAAGGACTTCTACTCTTGATCTGTCCAAGTACTTCTTGAAGCTTTTTTTTTCTTCCTAATGCAGGATTTATTTATCAGTAATTGGCTGTGGAGCAGCACTGCATACGTAATGTGATGAAAAGTGCAGTATCGTCTGGCACGACTTAACTCACTGCAAGAGCGAGCATTTTGGCTTAAGATTGCTTTATGGTTGTATTTCTAAGCAGCAATCCCAGTGGCAAAATGAAATTGGTTATGTCTGACTGTGAACAAGCAGAACAAATGGATAAATGTTACCCATTAAATCTTAAAATGTCACGTTTTTCCTGACCTGCAAACACCAATCAATGAACTGCTTTTTTGACATGTTTTAAAGAATTAAAAACAGATATTTCACACACCTTCATGTCATTAATAATATGCAGCTGTGAAATTTTGATTGTGGGAGCTGGTCAGATCCAATCCAAAATGTCATGAATCATCGTGGAACACATAGTTATTATAGTTTTAATCATGACATTGTTTGCATTTGAAACACCAAGCAGGGCTATTGTTTATCAAACGGAGTCGACTGACAGAGGGAGACTGAGTAGTTCTCCAATGAAATCTGTCTGTGTCTCTTCCAGGACACAGCCATTGTCCACCCAGTTCCCATCCGGATGACACCCAGTAAGATCCACATGCAGGAGATGGAGCTGAAGAGGACCGGCAGCGGTGAGTCAGCTTTTGATTGACACCCGTCCGCATCCTCATTTACACCGGAACAAGACGATCAGTTTTTTTTGTTACGAGAGCTTGTAAAAACCACTCATTTGTTGTAAGGGCCTTATGTAATCATCTGTGAATGCAGATAGAGTCAGGTCTGACTTCTAAAAACTACAACTAGGATTCATCCAACACATTTTCCATATCTGTAAATGGCCAGTGGATGTGGACTCTTTCATCCGTC
>JAPQRN010000017.1:6143892-6155364 GCA_037367275.1 Coranthus polyacanthus | reverse complement strand
GTCTCCTCTGCCAATCAGTCAACAAATATCTGGACTATCAAAGTGGCCTCATAACTCATATATGGACAGACAGCTTTAATATATGTGTAAATGTAGGCTAAGGTTTGTGCGTCAGGTTTGAGTGGTCATTACCGCAGTAGTGCAGATAAGCTCTCGTCAGGTGGCTGCTAGTCCCTAACCTCGACCTGTCCATCACTAGTGACTCAACCTCTGACAGTAAAGTCAGTACGGTGTGTTTGTTGACGTCTCACAACACTGCGCCTTGCTGAGTTTGCTGTAGGGGGCAGGTGATAACAAAAGGTCACCATAAACAAACGTGCCATTAGACTTAAAGTTTTTTATTTTTTACTCCTTAAACGTTGTGGAAATGTTTGGTGGTCGGTTGTATTAACTGGTGATAAATCTGTATATTTGTCATGCTGTACTACTATACTACTTGACTACAATAGACTCAACACTTATGGTGTTCTGGTTAATTCTCAATCCTTCAGACCACAACCATCCTACCAGTCCGCTGCTGGCTAAACCTCCAGAACTGTCCGAAGAAGCCAAACTCCCCGCCTCAATGAAGTTTGTGGCAGCTAACACTGTCGGTGAGCAAAAGATTTATTTTCATAAAAAAATAAAATGCCTTTATTGATTTACAAATCCTTAATCTTTTAAGCTGCATCGAAACGTGCATTAAATAATAGTAGGAATGAATTATTCATGCCTGGTTTTGTGGGCTGCACATTATTTTTTTATTGATCAGATTTTTTTCCTCCATGAAGGTGATGGTTACAGCAGCTCTGACTCGTTCACATCAGACCAGGAGCCAATCACAAGACAAAGGTTGGTGGCTTTTTAGTGTAGATTTCATTAGTTTAATGTTGTTTGTTGTTGAGTTTTGTGGAGTTTCTGTAATAAAGCGGATTCAAAAAGAGCCGGCCTTTCACACATATGGACTCAGAGTCCGTACTGGACAAAGCGCCTCGAACACAACCCGAGCAATCATACTCATACTTCCAGTCACACCGGTCACAGAATGTTCTGGAACACAATGTGACCCATCAGTCAGACAATCTCCCCGCTGAATCCTAACCTTAATGCATTCTTTAATGGCCAGTAACATTAGCAAGTTTTCCCCTAGCAGATCTTGGTACAGAACATCATCAGATATGAAAGCACACAATGATCATTAAAGTTGAAATTGTCCACATAAGGAGCTCATTTTCCATTAACACTGGCTTGCACATTACTTTGTTCGTCTTGTCTGATAAGCACTGAGGACTATTCTTTGTGTTTTTCACTACGTTTCATATTTTACGAATTTCTTCCCTTTTCATTCGCAGCTCACTCCCTTCCTCAGTATTGGGAAGGTTGCCACCCTGTTAAAAATGTAATAAGTAATGCAGCTATTTTACATTTTGTTACTTTTTGATTTACTTTTCTAACAAATGTTAAACTGAGCAATGAGGTTCACGTTCAGGTAGACAGTAGACAAAAAGAATAAGACAATAATATACAATACAATACTCACTGCTACAGCAACGTCAGTACTTAAACAGAGAAAATGAAAAAACACTAAGTAGAATAAGTAAATTAAAAGCTGCTAGAGAAGAGAAGTGTAAACCTCACAACAGTCCTGTAACTGTACTTAGTATTCTTTTTTAGTAACTGTAACTGATTACAATTATACTTATTAAGTCTAGGTCCAAATGAGCTTTTTACCTGTGATCTCAGCATCATAAATGTTTGCGTTCAGGTCTCAGTCCGGTACGTCTCCAGAGGCTCTGAAGGTGGTAGCCCCGCCTCCCCCTCCCCCTCGTCCTCACCCCTCCCACTCTCGCTCCTCGTCTCTGGACATGAACCGCACCTTCGCTGCTGCGTCTGCCACAGGACAACCACAACCCTCTACGATAGCTTACCCGCCCGCCGTGCCTCCTCGACCGCTGCCTACGCAGGTAACGCAGACAGCAGCAACACAGTGCGTCACTTGTCATGCATTCGTTGATCGTGTGATTTGTTCAGAAGCAGTAAGACGTCATCATATTTCCCGCTTTAAGGGTGACAATATGAACGCTTAACCTCCGCTCCTCTCTTCAGACATCAGTACCACACACTGGACATCGTGTAGAAGCTGAAGGTGTACCGGGAGGAGGAGCCGTGCTCGCCACCACCTCCCCCCAGCAGATCCCTCAGCAGCCTAATTTTGCCGACTTCAGTCAGTTCCAGGCCTTCGCGGCATCAGAGCAGCCTTCCAGCCTGCCGGAGGTCGAGAAACACAGCGAGTCTGGACAGGTAGGTAGAGGCGGTTAAACTGTATCTCAGCTTTTATCTGTCGTTTTCAACACCCGGTCAGAGGCTTAGAGAAACGAGTCATGACATCAAACTCGGACCATACAAAGTCTCTAAAATAACTATATAACAATATAACTGGGTGCAGATGCAAACTTTAAGTTTATATGTTTCTTACTTTTAATCCACATAGCTCACACTGTAGAAAAGGCTAAAGGGAGTTTCTTAATCCACGTTACATATAAAAATAAATACGCTAAATATTAACACAACGCAAAATGTCGTCAGTTATCTCAAAAGATGCAGAAAGGCTAATATAATCGACAACAGAGTCAGAAAACTGACGCTCCAGTCTGCCTTCACTGCCTCCTTCTTACTTCTGTTCTTATTAATAAGAGTAAGATGAGTAAAAGCTAAATCAGCTGACATGTAATACTAACATGAAGTGCCGAACATGACTCCCTGTAAATTCAGATGAATTCTGATTTGGCTGTCAGTGTTTCTATCGTTCATTAAGTCACTCTCAGTGTGATCTCAACAATATTATTCTCCTCTGTTGTTATCGTTATAGCTGTGTTGAGGCCAAGCAGTTGAGTTAGAATGATTTTTGTTGAACACAGTGCTCACATATGTGCAAGTATAATCAATCTGCTCACATCCTCAGTTCGCTGTTATACGTTCCTTGAAGTAGATGTGTTTTTCTGTTTTCTCTAAAGGAAAGACCTGCGCTTCTAACGGTTACAATGGTCTGTTAATTTTGGTTATTGCTTTTTTATTGTCATCATGATGGCAATATACTACTTCCTGTAGTGCAATATTGTCCAAATGATGCTTCAGAGATTGTAGCAACACAGTGTGTTCTAACACTGCTTTTATAAAGACAGAGGGTTTACAAGTAATCACTGAATGTCCAAACTCCTGTAGGAATTGTGAACAGACTGTGCAGCATTATTTGGACAATATTGCACTGCAGGGAGTAGTATACCGCTATCATAATGACGAGGTCAAGTCAGGGAACAAAAGTAATAAACAGATCGTTATGACCCTTAAAAGTTTAGGTTTTTCCTTTAGATAAAAAGGCAGTGTGTGTATTTCTTAAAAACAAATCTGGTCTCATTGCTGGTAACTCAATCTTCTAATTAACCTCGAGTGTTTTGTCTGTGATGTCAAAGTCCAGAGTTGAGAGTGTGACGTGTCCTGTTGTTTTTTTTTTTGTGATTGCGCGTCTGTCGCGTCCTCAGGTGGAGAAGTCGACAGAGGGAGCCGGTCCTTTGAGAACAGTCAAGAGTGACGGCCCAGCAGACGATAGAGCCTCATCCACCGTGAACTCTGTACGTCGCCAAATACACTAACCCAGCACGTAACTAGTTGAACGTACAATTCAGCACTGCAGAAATAAAAATGCATGTCTCTGCTAATCAACGCGAAACGTCATTTCCAGAATGTCATCCTTCCTGTTAATGTGAGAAACTGCAGTGGAATTGCCAGTTTGATTTGAACTTTAAGTGGGAGAAACAACATAAACACAACTGAAAATGCTGAGGAAAAATCCGCCTGTGGTCGATTGATACCTCTTAAACCTTTTTTTTTTTTCCCCCAGGCCAAGGGTTCGTCTGGTCCGTTAGCCCCTCCCCCTAAACCTGTACGTCGGAGGTTGAAGTCTGAAGACGAGCTCAGACCTGAAGATGAGCCGCACGGTCCGCAGAAATCAAACGTCATAGCTGCTGTTCTGGCCACTCAGCCCTCTATCCCCAGGTAGGAAACTGTGGCTTATTAATAGACCCGTAACTGTTATTACACGAATCGGTCGATGGTGGCCGAGTTGACTGCGATCATTGAGAAATCATTGAAACAACGAGAAACGTCATATTCCCATCACTGTTTCCACATCAGTTGCTAAGGTTTGAGTTTTGGCTAGCACTCTTTTAATGTTGCACCCCCTTCTTCTACTATGGTTTAAAGGCGTCTAAGTGGAGAGTTAGCACCACCAACTGTTCATCTTGTAACTTAACTTGTAATATTACCAGACGTATTTTCATGACCAAATAAGGCAAACAGAAATGTCATTTTAATTTGTATGTTCCAGTGTTCAGTGGCTCCTCTTCTTCATAAGATGTATGTGTATTATTAAACTGTTATACTATAATAGTGGCATAAAATGAACACAGCAAGACAATTATATCGTTAATCACGATTGGGGCTGCACGATTTGGTGAAAAAGTCATATTGCGATCATTGCGGGCAATAATGCTACTGCGATTTGAGTCACAGATAAATCATTTAGAAATGTCAGAACAAACACACAAACTTAAAGTTGCATAAAAAATACAAAAAGTAAAAATGCAAGATATTACAGAAAATGACGCGACGTTAATTTTTGCATGTTTTACACAGTACCTCTCTCTGCTCAGTGTCACCAAATCCAAAATATCACCATTTTTTTTTCTCCATTTCTGCAATTACATCACCCTAAATCTTCCCGGGTCTTTAAATTGCAAACTTTTTCAATTATATAATTACACAGGCGATTACAATTGCAATTTGATTAATTGTGCGACAATTTATGTGTCTGACAATCAATCCTAAAACTATTATATGACTTTAACAGTGTGTTACCTACGTTTGTTGCGATACATCAATAAACAGTATGCGATTGTGTGTTTTCAGGTCAGTAGGAAAGGACAAAAAGGCTATTCAAGCTTCAATCAGAAGAAACAAGGAGACAAACACAGTGTTGGCACGACTTAACAGTGAACTGCAGCAGCAGCTGAAGGTACGAAGGATTTTATCTGGTCTCTTTTGGTCTTTGTTGATTACAGGTCACTTATAGTTCCTGCTGTCACTTTTCAGGACTTGCTCGAGGAGAGGATATCTCTAGAGGTCCAGCTGGAGCAGCTCAGACCTTTCTCTCATCTTTAACCAACATGAGGAGCAAAACTCGGCTGTGGTTTATCTGAAGCAAGGCTGGGGCCCTCGTTGTGACCCCCCCCCCCATCCGTCCCACCTTCCATTATGCTCCGACCAGCCGTACGGTTTTTCCATTAAAACTGTCAATCACACACATCAATCATAACCCGAAGGACCGAGAGCACAGTCTTACCGAGGGGAGGGGTGACGGGAGCGTGCGGGGATTTTACAAACAAACTGGCACTTTTCGACTTTTCCTAAGGAGAAGTGAAGGTTAGGACAACAGCTGAATGAGAAAGTCCGGTCTGAAGACAAACAGCCGGTGTCTAATTACGTTTCTCTCTGAATGACTGAAGAAAAACAGCGGCGTGCGTGTGACTGTTTGTGTACTGTGTTTCTGTCTAGTGACTTACCTGCTAAACCCTCAAACCACACCAAACTCCATCTAAAACAATTCGGCAAATTGAAGTCACGTGAAGCCACGTTTCTACCGCACGGTAACAGCTCAACCTGACTTGACCCTACTCTTCGATGTCCTCCGTCGTTGCTGTGTGCGCTTTGTTGAAGGTTACGTCATTGCAGTTTCGTGTGGTGTTGACATGACAACCTGCCGCATAGAGCGCTGCGGGGATGACACACAGGCTAACCTGGACGTTAACGTCAAAAAGCAGAGAAGGTGCAGAAGTCTTGTCTCCTCTCAGACCGCTTGAATCACAATATACTGAAAGGTCATTTTAGAATTTTTGCCGAATGACACAAAAAATATGCATTGAAGCTTTAACTACAGACCTTTTTTTTTTTAGCCACCTAACCTAGAAACCCATTCAAAGAACAAATTCACTTCAAGATGAGGGAACTGCAAAGTTCAAAATGCTAGCCCAGACTTATTTCCGCAGCGCTCTACTGAAGGTGTACTATAAAAACCGGTGGAAAATGATGTACCCGGTACCAAAAGCGAGTCATGCTGTGGAACAGGTACCATGTGGTGGAAAAGCACCACAACTTACTGGCCTTCCCACCTTCTTACTGGCAGAAGCACTTATACAAACTGGACAACACTTACGGAAAACACGACCGGATTTCAGTGGCACTCGACTATTACAAAACAGTCCACGGAGACATGTAAGATGCACATATTAAGTCTGTGCCGATCTACAGATTTAGACAAAGAAAGAGTTTGGTGTGGTTCATCTCTCCATGTGAGCAAACACGCTGAGCTTCTTCTGGACAGGACTTTCGTGCGTCTGTTTTGGCCAAATCATCACGGTGAAGGCTTTTGACTCCTCCTGAATTCAGCCCACCTTCCTCTGATTACTGCCCTTCGAAGCCTTTGTGCGTTTGATTGCATGATGCAGTGAATGAATGTGCTTTGTCTTCTTCGTTTTCCCTCATGTTACAGTGTTTGGGGATTGATGTGACTGAATCGTTTAACTTTATGCCAAATGACTAAACTATCACTCTTGTCTTTCACCTCTACTCGGGCTGTGTTTAGAAAACCTCCTTTTCCCCCTTTCTGCTGTGTTTTTTTTTTTTTTCTCCAAACATAGCTGAGGATTAACATTTCAGTTTTCTTTTAAATCTCTCGAGCGCTGCAGTTATTTTCACCTGTACGGAAAAGCATTTCGGCAAAACAGACTTTTTTTTTTTTTTGTGTGTGTGTTTTTGAAGGGACTGAAGGTATTTAACTGCTGCTTGACTGCAGGGGAGGGCTGCATTTATGAAGAATTGTGTTGCTGATGAGGGAGACGTTTTCCTGTGATTTTCCCATTCAGCAAACACAAGTGCACAGATCCAAACTGTTGAGGCAGATCGAGTTGATTATAGATTTGAAAATTCAGCTGTTTTCCAGTCTGGCAGTCGGCACTATGCAAGTATGGTGATAGATCTTCACAGACCAATTATACTTAGCTGTTTGTACTATGATAGTAGCAACTCTGTGAACAGTATACTCTGGTTTTGTATCTTAGATCTTCCAGAACACCATTTACTGTATGTTTGTGACTCATTTGCCTTTTTTTGGTACTGATGAACAGTGTCGCTTCCCACGGCCCTGGATCCAGAGGGAAGTAACTCCAGATCAGTGTTTTATCAGGGCGGTTTCACCCTAATCTGCAAGATATGACCCTTGCTGGTTGTAGATGAAGCTTAGCAGGACTATAGACCGAGACCAGTCAACAAGAGCGGGAGACCTGAATGACCCAACTGCACTTTGAACTTAACCCCTGTCCCCGATTTCCTTTGTATTTTTTTTTTTTTATTATTATTTGTCACGTCCCTCTTTGACTTTTGGCTTTGTTTTAACCTGCATGTTCTCGTCTTTCACGTGTATTTAAAAAAGAAAAGAAAAGAAAAAAAAAAACAACAACAGAAGATGCTTTAAGAAGAAAAAAAACAATGAACCACTCACAAGTTTTATTTTTTCACCTGGAAACTGTACGGTTCTTTTTGTGCCAGTAGCCTAAAAATACCCTAAATCACTGTCTTGTCTGGTTAATGATAATTATTTTTTTTTTTTTTAAAACGGTTTCGTCCCTGGAGCTTCCTGTGTGTTCGTGAAGAATCGGTCTTCTGAAGCCTTACTCTCCCCTGCTGGCATTCAGGTTTCCGCGGCGGCTGACTGACCTCTCCTCCTTGTCGTATCAAGGCTCGCCTTCTTTTTTCTGCTGTTGAGGATGATGATGATGATGATGATGATGATGATGATGTGTGTGTGTGTGCGCGTGCGTGTATGTGTGTGTGTGTTATATTTTTTCAGACCTGGAACTAATACCATTTAAAACCCTATTAAATACCTTCATGTGGGATTGATTTATGTTTGCTAGCACAATAGCACCCCCCCCCCCCCCCATCCCTAAACCTAAAAAAAAGGCAATCCAGGCAGGCAAAAGCAATCAGTCATAACGAAGTCTTTGATGGGATTTTGAATGCTATTTGCTCCCAGATCTGTGTTGTATATTGTATATGGATACACACTTTTGGACTCATGTGTAAATTTGCATTAATTGCTGACTAACAGCGAAAGAATATTCTATTTAATTCCTTCTCTCTTGGCTGTGGGATCCTAGATGTTTAACTGCATGGATGTACTGTATCTCTGCAGAGTCAACTAGCAGCTGTGTGATTTTTACACAAAAATAAAAACGGCACAATATTTTAAACACTGCTCTCTTTACTGATTCATTCGTTTTTTATTTTCCGGGGGCGGGGAATGGACAACGTGAACGTTACACCGAAGAAAGGGACAAAATATTCTCTAAAATTATTTGATTAATTCTTCATAGGTGCTTCATTTTAAGGCTGTGTCAGAGAAGTGTCGATCAGATAATTAAAAACAGCCAGGATTGGCTTGAGCGTCACTAAAACTCTGCAACAAACTCAAATATTCACCGTTCACTGCAACTAATTATCGACTGAACGGCTTCTCTTAAAGGACAAAGAGCTTAAATCCGATAATGAACATCTCTGAGGGTGAACAGCCGGTGTCTCTCAGATGAATATTAAACAGGAAGCTTTTTGAGGTTTCTTTGTGGTTGGGTTTCAGGTGTGTTTTCACTCAGTGGTGGATGAGTCCTGAACACTGCCCTAGTTTCTGCAGACCGCCCAAAGTTGGAGCACAGCAATGACTTTAATCAAGCCCAGTGGAAAAACAAAGATCTCAGGAGTTTGCTGTTTTTCATCCTCGGACAATACGAGCCAACCGTAAACCCCACACAAATGAACCGTCTAAGAGAGCAGCATGATTCTGGGGAGGTTTCACTATTCTCATGTTTTCTGGATCGATTTTTAGAAGCAGGAGGAAAGAGGAAAAGACAGGTACTCACAGGCATTTGAAGTCGTTCTGGTTGGAGTCCTGAGCTTGCTGGAATACCTTTGGGTTTGTCAAGTCGATGTTACCTGGACCCACCGTCGAAAAGCTGCACGTACACGTTCAAGTCATCTGGCATTTGGTATTTTCAAACTTCATCAACTTCTGTCCCTTACTGTTGTCACTGGTGGTTTCACTTGCTTGCTTTTACTTCATACCTGCTCCTATATCCACAGGTTTATTAAACTCGCCTTGAGCTCTTCCTTTGTAGGATCACGGTTGGCGGTGGACAAAAGAAAAGCCACCACAGCCAGAGGCCTCTTCATTATTATTAATCTCCTCTGACTCTCAGAGAGTCTGCAGCGATGAAACAAACCCCTGGAAATGAAGCGCTATGAGCGTTATCTCCACTAGAGGGCGACGTTCCTTCACTTAAACCTTCAGCTGCACGTTTCCTCTTTCATCACATTTCAAGTTTCTTTCACATTTCTTTACTTTATTTAAAATAAGAAAGATTCACATTTCACTCATGCCTCCCAGTGTGATAACATGTATTCAGTCTTCTTTTTGAGACACGTTTTCAGCTACATCTAGTTTGAAATACTGGGTGCCGTAGCAGTTCTTTTGCTTGTTTTGCTTGCATTAAAAATATAATACACATAGAAACACGAAGCAACATTAAGCTGACATAAAAGAGCAACGGCGTCTCATTCAGCCCGACAGTCGAGTATTACCGCTTTAAAAGAGGGACGGAAATAATAAATAAATGATAAGTTAAAAGAGTTTAAATGTTGACAGACAAAAGAGAAAGAAATATTATGAAAATGTCTGATATTTGGTTAGAAAATGTGCAGATATACCAGTTCTACCTGTGTTTGCTGAACTAATTTTGTTTTAATTGCAATTTCTCCACATTTAACGTGAAATGTCAGACATAACAAAAATCCCCTTTTAGTTACAGCTGGAGTTGTCATAGTGAGCATAAAAAAAAACAAGATTCTGGTGCAAAAAGTAAACATGTTGTTATTATATATATATATATATTAATGAGTAAAACGTGTAAAAAAAAAAAATTAAAAAATGTACGTAAAATTACATTTCATACTGCTGAGGTGTGTTTTTATGCAGATAAAGTCACGCGAAAGAGAAGGTTTTAAACATTATAGATGAAATGTTTATCTTTCTGCTGAAGGATGCTGAAAGACAAACAGTGACAGACTGCTAAAGTCTGGTGGATTTAAACATTAAGCGCAGGGAACAGGATTTTAATTAAAAGACGAGCCGTAGTGGCTGAAAGACATTTATTCCTAATGATTAATTTTTATAGGTATTTATACCGGTAACATATGTACTGTATATATAGTGAAAGTGTAGGATTTTTATTATAACAGGCTACGTTTATGCTGAATTACATTTTACATTTACTTTGTTTTAAAATATGCCCAGGCTTCTTTTCTTTTCTTTTTTTTTCTTTTCTTCTTTCTTGTTAATGTGTAAAAACCAAATCTGACACTAGGCGGCAGAAACTCCTTTCTTCAAGTCTCCACTCAACAAGCTGCCTCATTCCTACAGATGTCAGGGTGTATATACTTCATTATAAATGCCTCTAAACATAAACAATATGCTGGTTGTAAAAAAAAACTCAGTAATGGCACAATTCAAAGGTAGATACACAGGCATATTTCATTTGCAGAACAAACATTCTATTAGTTCTATGAGAAGGTATCTGCGTTTTGCTTCTATTTACAGCTCTGCAGCGTTGTTAATCCGCCACGCTGTCTGTTTGAGCCTGTTTACGGCATCACACATAAATAAACAGTGACCAGAACATCTGTGCAGCAAAAACCGACCACAAAAATGCCAGTGAGATTTTAAAGGATGTCCTTTACGCTCCTTCCAATATGGCCTCCATGTGTGAAATTCCAGCCTCTCGTGTCACAGCATCCCTCATTAAACGCGGACTTGGCTGTCGGCGTGATCTCGGCTTTGGCTGACTTAATCTGTTAAACAAAGACTTCATCCTTTCAAAACATGGAAATGTGACAGTGTGTAAATCACGGCGATCATGAGGTGAGGAGTGACACTGGGCGGCCTCTCGGCCCCGTCCAAAGCCGGACTCTATTTCTGGGTTCCCGTTCGCTTCACGGCGCCTCAAACAAAGAGGGATGTTGTGGCGAATGCAAAGTGTCAGAAGTCAGTCCAGAGCATTCTTGGATCGCGCTGCCGTGTGCATCTTTTACACTGATGGACAGCCTCAAACCTAAATACACGTTAGGCTTTGAACTGGCGTTGTATGATAGCAAACATCAAAAAGTGTTAGAAATTAAGTTTCAGTCCAAATGTAAAGTACTGTCATTAAAGTTTTTATAAACTTTCTGGTACTGGGTTTGAATCCCAGATCCCACCAAAATAAACTATCTATCTATCTATCTATCTATCTATCTATCTATCTATCTATCTATCTATCTATCTATCTATCTATC
>JAPQRN010000017.1:6119304-6131158 GCA_037367275.1 Coranthus polyacanthus | reverse complement strand
TTAACTCACAGAGGCTACATCCCCTTCTGTACAGTCTATGTAATTGTCAGTGTGTTTTTTTAAATCTTGTGTTTTTTTTAATATGTTGTGTTTTGACTGTCAGGGCTACCGTACATTAAGGCTACATGGCTATTGTTAACATTTTTTTTTCATCAAACAAAGGTGGTTCATCTTATACAAATTCTGCCAATAAGCTTCTTCATACAGAGAAAATAAGTGTCTGTCTGGCAAGAGAGTTTTGATGGAAGAAACTATTCATAACTAACTGTGCATTAGTACTTTACATGAGATACTTTGATTTGGAAACAAATATAATCAACAAGTAAATACTAATGTTTTGTTTTAGATTAAGCTACCCAGCGGTATGCTATTATACTGCTCTGCTTTGCTTGTGTTTAAGTCTGCAGAAAAGCCACAAAGCGATACAGCAAATTACTCCCAAGAACATATACAGTATACACTTTACAGACCAACAGCGCAGGAGGTCTGTTAATGTGGTTTCCAGTCTTGCTGAGAGTGAGCTCAGCCCAGCCCGTCCTGAACCAAACATGCTGCCTCATACATTCTTCTCAGGGCCGAGGAGGGAGGGTGAGGAGGCTCAGAGCAGGAGGAGGTGGAGGAGAGGAGACAGGTGTATGGCTGGCGCTCCGAGCAGGAAAAACTGAGTGAAGTGGAGACGGGAGGCTCAGGGAAAGTGAGACAGCTTCTCTTGTTTTTCGGGCCATTTTTGCTGTGGCAGCGTTATAAATGTACAGACTGAAGCATTTTGAATTTGGAGCGAAAGAAGAACAAGAAGACATAACATCTTGCAGTCCTATCAGCCAAGACATCCTTTTCATTAGTGTTGTTTTTGGGATTTGCTATCTTAAATATTTACGCTGGACTTTTTCCTGATTACACTAACACCAGGCGCCAGTTTTACAAAGCTAGACTCTGACTAAGGCTAAGAGCGGAATATCATCGATGTCTAAATGTATCTGTTGTACAAAGCTGTTTAGTTCTTGTCTATCTTTGAGTTGGACTAATTACTCTCACTCCCCACAAGGGTATTGTCTGTATATCTGTCTGTAACTCAAAATCGACAGCACATTTTGATTTGAGTCCATAGTGGACGGAAGAACCGTGACGTCACCCATTGACTTTTGATCTGTCATTTTAAAAACAGGAGTTTGTGTTTTGGCTCTTGCCACATTGGCTCATTAAGGAACCAAAAGTGACCATATTTGGACAAAGGAGCCGAGCAGCATGAATGTGAAGGTTGATTGGTGAGGTAATGCTAAATGCTAGCTTGCCAACACAGTAAAAACTTCGTCAAACATTTGCGAAACAAAGTCTTTTGTAAAGGAAATAAACAGAAGGTCCGAAAGTCAGACTCAGCAGGCAAGCAAGCTGTCAATCAAAGCCCAACAGAGCTCACATTACAAGCCTTCCATTAGCGCTAGAATCATATTAATGAAGCAATAATTAATGACAGACCACCAGAACACTTAGAGGGTCCAAATAAAATAAGAGGAGTTCAATGTAAGTCTATGGGCTTTTTGGAGCCAGTGTCTAGTGGCCGTCATTATTACATTTTAAGATATTTCTGTATTAGATTCATTTTGGAGCTGCAGTCCTTGCCCCTCAGGTGAGTCCCACGGAAACCATCTTTAATCTGGTTCACTTCATTTGGGTCAAAATCTGCCACAACAAACCATTACAGGCATGCAGACATGTACTCGTAGTGGAGTATTTTCACATTGCGCTATTAGTACTTTATTTCACTAAAGGCTGTGAATACTTCCTCCACCACCGCAGCTAACACACACTACTGGAGCACCGGTGTTGGAAATGTTACTTTTGAAATGTAATAGGTTACATGTGTTCACGTGTTATCTAGACTGACCATGTGGGACACATTACCAATGTTGACAGGTAGAGTTAAATTTTGATATAATATCTCTCTAACTCACACAATAGACTAAGCAGGTTACAGATTAGGCCTTCAGCATGTGAAGGATTTAACAACTTTCCCAACTCCCATGCCAAGTAAATACATCCAGCATGAAAGGAAGCTAAGGTTTCATACTTTTTATAGTCTTATGTGATCGTCTGCTTGCACTCATGTATTGTCTCATGCATTGTCTCAGTATGTAGGACATGGGATAAAAATGCAAAGCTGGACACTTGGTCACCCTATGTACAGCTTGTAAAAGCCTTTGGGGAAAATGTATGATTTATAATTTTGTTGTTATCGATGCCTGGTCTAAAATGAGGAAACAAAACCATTTTGTTCAGGTAAGGCTTTGGGCCTCTATACTATTACACTTTGCTACATAAAGTGCACACAACTAACCTGGTACTGTGAGATTAATACAGAGTAATATGCCAAGTCGAGTAGTCGAGGAGAGCTGAGCTGATACCGTCAGTGGAAAAATGGCACAATAGTCTGGAAACTCTTGGGCACAGACCTGAATGCCTCTGGATGCAGTTGGATAGACTTACAACCAGTCAGGGATGAAAAAAGAAGGGGTTAACGCATTTTCTTATCAACAAAAGCCTTAAGTATAGTTGTTTCTTCTTCTTTTAGAGAAAATGTACTGGTCAGTTTGTCTTATACTGACGCAAAAGCGAGTTCAAACGACTGTTCCACATGAGCGGCAGCCATCTTACTTGTTTACAAAAGTGCCTCAACAGCAGTGCTCTCAGTCAGCGTATCAAACCCGCCCCATATCAGATAAATGGTTATGATTGACCTGCCATGTGTGTTGCCAGGTGGAAATCTGTTTGATCAGGCTGGAGGTCGAATGCATCTGGCAAAGCAAATGATTTTGTCTGGTTCCCAGGCTAGCACACAACTTTCTGATTGTTGGCAATGAGCATACATTAAATGGTGCACAATACTCCAAATTGGATGCAAGTCCTATTGGGCTGCCTGTCCACATAGTTCTGTGTACTTTTGGCCTGAGGTTGTTTTTCACGGTTTGTGATAGCCCACTTATTTCCAGTATTCAGCGGTATTTTTGACAACAGTGCGGTTCAAACTTTGTGTGAACAGTTTGGGAAAGGCCCTTTTCCAAAGTGAGGTCCAGGCATGATTTTCTCAGACTAGTGTGAAAAACCTGACTCCATGAACAGAGACATAACCATGGGCATGAACACTGACTGCAAACAGGAGCTTATCATCGCATATTAGTAGCCCTCACTGATACGTGCTGCAGCCTGTCACCAAAATCTCATAATATATAGTCGGTGCTTCAAAATGACAAATGGTTGTAATGTTAAGGTTTTCATTCTTTATTTAGGTTTTCACATACCATTAACTTTCTATTAGCTTTCAGTAGGTGTGTTTTATTAGCTTGTCCTACACAATCTGGTCTTGCATAATATATTATTCTCAAAACATGATCAATAAGATGTTACAGTTAGATATAAGACAGCACGTCTGGTTATATCAGGGGATTTTGCAGTGGATTCTTCCCAGTTTTCTGTCTCCGTGGAAAATTTGTCTGAGATGTTGACCATGTGAAATTTGAGGGCAATAAAATAATAAAGACTGCGAGGCCTTCCAATAAAGCATTAGAGAATATTGTACACGCCCTTTGGCCTCAGTCTTGTAAACCTAACCAGGCTTGTCTCCGAGTCTCAGCCTCACTGTCCGAAGTCCTGAGAAAACACGATGTGTTTATGGGATCGTGACTCCGAAAATCTCCCGTTTCACAGCTGAACCACAATAAAAGAACATACTCTTGTAATGGCTCTGGTATAACTCCAGCTTCGCCATGCGGAGCAACACATTCCTGGCGTTTACAGTTTTGTGAGGGGAGACCACACATTCCAGTCAGAGGGCACCTAAATGACTTGGATGTAAACAGAGGTTTGGAGAAGGACTCGACTGGTTTTACGAGTTGTGGTCAAGACCTCCACTCTGATCTGGAGCAAGGCCCATCTCGTGACTCTGGTTTCACTTAAGGCTGGGGTTCTCGGGGGGGGGGGTTTCAGATGAGGAGAACATTGAAAAGGACATGTTGAATCTCTGCAGGACAGGAGTTGTACGTTAAGAGTTTTAGGAGGTATATCGGGAATGTTACTCACATTGAATAACATTTTTGCACAGCCCTTTTACAACAGTTGAGAGGGGGAATGAAGTAAGGGAGAGTGTGGGTGGGGTAGGGGTTGGAAAGTCCAAACCCCCCCCCACGAGAGGAACCACCACAAAGGAACCACAAACATGGAGTGGTGCTGATAGTTAGCTGACTCAAGTACAGGCCTGGTGCTGCGTTCACAAACACCAAAGTTCTGATTGTGAAAGAAGATGGAGGAGCTGATTGACTCCATGTGGTCGACAATACTCGACAAGGAGGTTTGCGTTATAGCTCTGCTTTCACCTGCCTCAAACCCAGTGGGGAGCTCTGTAACCGATACCCACATTCACCCACACGCACGTCCGCATGGAACCAGTTAGAAACAATCAGAAATGTTTAGCGAAGCGACGTAAAGTAGCATGTAACGTGTCTGTCTCATGTCCTGCGCGTGCTGTTTTAACTCGCTGTTGGCCGTGATATTTTCATAGGTGTGGTGGCCGGCCACTGTTAACCATCTGGACTCCAGCGAGGCCCCCATGTACTGTACTTACGTGCAGAATAAAGACTCAGCAGTAACATTAACCTGCCCGAAAAAGATAACGATGGCTGGATATGCATTTTTAAGATCATTTTGAAGTGAGAAAATCTTTTGGTCTGCTTTGAGTAGATTTCTGAGGAGCTATAACAACATTATGCTCTATTTTCTATATAAAATGTAGAACTACACAGTGTATAATCTGCCCTAAGTGAACGGTGCGTTGGTCAGTCGACACATTACGAGAATGTCGTCGCTTTGGTTACATTCTGTAACTCATGCATGTTCCTTACTCCATGTCCTTTTTGTCTATAGGATCAGACTGTTTTGCTTATTTGCAGGTGTGTTTAGTTTGCAAGCAAAAGACACATTACACATAACGCACTGCACACACGATTTCCCAGAAAAGCCTTGCTCTTTGCAACACAACTGGGTTTTCAGTTTGATTTCTACACTTTCACGATGATTTAGGTCCCAACGTCCTCAAACGAGCACTTTCTAATTAGCAGCATCCTTGTTACAATTGCTAAAAGGTTTTGTACCTAATGGGGGATCTATAAACTTTATCTGTACTTGTACCTTGGATTCAGCTGTAAAATGATTTGACTGAGTTTGTTTTTACACTGATTAATGTACTGTGCTTTTTTCAGCCACTGGCACAAAAAAAAGCGTCCACTAATGAGGATATCAGGCTTAAGTTAAGAAGCAGGAAACCCAAAGTGTCATATCCTCAGGGTCTGAAGAGGTTAAGAAGGAACAGAATTTTCTCAACCCATAAAGGAACACTGAAAGCTTCAGATAATTTCATACTTTCAAAATCATCTCGTTCGGAGATATGTGGTTTTCACTGGTCAGGAATGTAGTGGAGTAGAAGTATAAAGCTGCATAAAATGTAAATACTCAAGTAAAGTTCAAGTTCCTCAGTTACGCGTCACCAACTGTTTAACAGTAGTTATTGAGGCAGAAACAAAAGACTCCTTCAGCGTGACAACGTAGACCAACCTGAAGCCTGAACATGGTGAAGTAAAGTATGTACACGGATGGAAAATTTGACCTCTCCACCAACATCTACATAAGATGAGGTTGAGTTAAAACAATGGTAGATCTGAAAGACCAAACAAACACATGAAAAGGCAAGTGGTCAACAACTATCTGGCTCAGTCAGCTGTTCCATATTGTATATTTACTTCACAGGGACACCGGTTTGAACTTTGGGTTCAAGCTGCAACCAAACTTTTCCATCCTCAGTCTGCCTCACAGTCTGGATAAACAACATAAAACCCTGTCTGGTTCGGCCTGGGAAGTCTATTATAGGCTCCTCTCATTTTGTCAATTAAAAACCTGAACGTGACACACAGATGAAGAGCTGTTTGCAGTACATTGTTAGGGCATATTTTTATAGTATTTTTGGTTCTGTTAGGCTCAGTTACGCCGTAGAATACTGGACTAAACATATTCCCTGTAGAGGAAAAAAGAGATATATCTTAAGGGCTGTCTTAAGGCAAAATTGTGGAAATCTGTTGCACGTATTCAATAATGAACACTGTAGGATACCGTAAATCCAAATTTACCTCAAAAAATGTAAGAACATCTCAATTTTTTCAGAACTTTTATGGTTAATAAGGGTAATATTATCCAAATAACGCTTCAGAGGGAACAGTAACTCTGTTTGTTCTAACACTGCTTTCATACAGGCAGATTGGAAGTAATCCGCAAAAGTCGTGACATTTGTAGGAATTGTCGGCATCAACTTTCAAGACCATATTCACATTTATTGCTGCAAGATGTGAACTCATTACGCGTTCCCCCGAAAACGAGATTTTTACGCTCCACAGTAACCAGTGGCGCTCTTCAGATGGAAGTTGTTTAATAGGAGTTCCTGAGAAACGTACTCTGAAATGCACACTGGTTTTTGAACTTTTGTATTTTTTAAACTTTTGCCGCTTACCTTTGTTTTCATTTCAGGTCACTCACTGGTTTTGAGCGGCTTAAATTTCAATAAAACTGGAGAAATTATTTTAGATCAAGTCACACAGACAAGCGGACCATTGTTCCTTTAGAGAAAATAGTTCTAAAACTTTTGACTATTAGTTTATCGTATATATTTCATGTTCTGGCACCCACTCAGGATGAAATGTAAGTCATTTTACGCAACTCGTTGTTGCAAAACGGTCAGAATTTGCATCAGTATGTGAAAAAGCAGACTTCAGCAGATGTAAATGAGCATGTGTTTCAACCCTTCAGGTGCATTTCTGGTTTAATGAAGATAGGTTTTCAGGAGAATGAAATCCCAACATGTTGCTGGTGGTTTGTAGTGAACTGATTCCATCCAAACACAGGAAAGTGAAGTGCTGTTATCCTGCAATGATCGTATGCGGACAGTATGCAGATGCTTTGTGCTGGTTAAACCATATTTCTGACCAGCGAAGTCGAAGGCATTATTAAATTGAACTGCAAACCGGACAAAGAAACAGTGTGTTCATTCAGTGTTTCCACAGCGTCTTCGGTCTGACTGCAGTGTAGTGTATAGGTGTGACCTGGTATGACTGTGTTGTGCTGCTGTCAGATCAGCTCGGTTCTGCTCTGTGAGTGTTGGACAGGTCGACTTCCTCGCTAACGAGACAGACGTGAGGCTTTTTTCCGCGGAGTGCAGGGAAAAAACACGAGGGGAGAACAGGGCGGCAGGAGAGAGAGAGAGAGAGCGAGAGAGAGCGAGGGAGGCGGAGGAGGAGGAACATTAGAACAGGACAAGATGGATGATTAGGGGCTGTGGATTTGACAAGGGAACAGGCGGAGATTTGAGGGTGGATACTAACGGCGACCGTTTGGATTCAAATGTTTGACTCCGACCGTTTTCATGCCACAAAAGTACAACATAATAAATGAAATGACATGAAATGAAATGTTATCCATGATGGGAAAGTCTCTGAAACTGAATTTAGACCAGACATGAAAACTCCCCACTGAAACCCAGAATCATGATAACGCAGCATAATTTATTAACTATCAAACCTGGTCTTAAGCTCCTTTACGTTATAAGTAAAATGTCTGCGTTCAAGTAAAGGGTTAAAATGTACTTAAAGTATGAAGAGTAAAAATGTTACTGCTGAATTAATGTGTATGTTACATTTTACTGCTGTACATGTTTAAGTCTGGGTTCATTTGAGCTACTTTACGCAATGCGTCATATTCTATAAGATCACGATCTGTTTGTGGCGTCGCCGTCCCGTGAGAACCGCTCGCCTCCAAAAAAGTCAACTTTTCCTGAGCTCAGAACAACCGGCCTGTTTTCAGCTTCGCGTCGAAGTGTCCTCAGAGATTTTAAAGAGCTTATTTAACTTAATACGGAGGAGAATGTTCTCAAATCATAAAGGACACACTTCATCGTTTGGTTTATCACAAACACTGAAAATCAACACGGGACAGGATGGAAAAAATAAAATAGTATTCTGAAAAGAAACTGAAGCTGTAAGACATCTGCAAGAAAACTAAGAACATGATACAGTAAAGAACAATCAAACTTACATTAATGTTAAATAGATAAAAAACTATAATAAAGTACATTAAAGGCTCGATCTATATTTATCATCTGTGCAGGTTAAACATCCTCCTCTAACCGTGAACTACAATTTCAGCTGCTAAAAATACTTAACTATCCTTCTTTATCGTGCTGGGTTATTATCTTTTCCTGACTCCTGTCGTCTACTGTCACCTCCTTCATCTCTCTCTGGATTTTCCGCTCCTCTGTCCGTCCTCCGTCATTTGTTCGGCCTCAGGGTTTTGTGACTCTCCGGCTCTCCAGTCCTGACCTCAGCTGTTCCACCGCTGCCTCCAGTAAACATTCACCTCAGCGTGGCGTTTGCAGGCCAAGTGTTCTTCTCAAGTTCATCAGAAGTTTGCTCAACGTTCTTCATGGGCACACAGTGTATCTTTTTGTTTTCTTCGTGCGGTTTCAGCAAAATATAAACAAACTCTTAAAATTCCGACCCACTGTTTATCTTCTCCATTCTCTTAACTTGCAATTCAACAGTCCTGTCTATCTTTTAACTTTTTATTTCCTGCAACTGCACTCAATTTTATTCTCTTCCTGAAAATTTGTCCCTTATTCTCTCCCTATCAGAGGCCGGATTTCCCTTCATGTCGAGCTGATTATGTGGTGAACCACACAGAGATTGATCCACAGCAGACATTTTGGCTTAAGCATCTTCACCACATTTTGTTTTGGATTAAGAAACTCAGCATAACAGATGCATATTTAATTATTCTACAGCTGAAAATGAAGTGTAAACCTGTAAAGCCAAACCATCTCTGAGTCAGCTGAGTTAACACGGCGTGGAAAACAAAGGAGGTCACACTTGGTGCATTCGAGGATTTAACATTCAGGATTCCTCCCACTAAGACTTGCAACTTCTGACCTTGTCTTCATCAAATATTTATGGGAGGATACTTGCATTTTGGCTGTACATTTGAAATGTGCTTTGGAAAAAGTTTGAAACTTGCTGGAATTCATAGCAACTCAGTTAACTTGTAGAGCAGGACGTCCTTGAACACAGATAAGGTGTTGTTTTGTTCTGTTCTGGTGAGAGGAATGGTCACGGAACATGTCAAAAAATCTCACTGGAGCTCGAGATTTCTTAAAATCCTTTAGATGGCATTTGTGTGGCCAGATCTTACAAGGGCTCAGACAACGTCAGTGTTCTAGAAGATATGTAGCTTGATATGTGGAGAAACCCTCTTCTACGGATTCTACGGAAAAGGAAAATAAAGACGAGATTTAACTGGTTTCTTATGAACAATGCAGTGATTTTACAGTTACAGCCACGTTACTTTATGCACACATCGACAAATCAACTCAAATGATATGAAAAATAACTGCCAACAAATGCAGGTTTTTTCCCTTGGTTTTCGGAGACTTAGGTGCTGTTTGGGTTCTACAGTTTGTGGACTACGTAGGTGCATGGAGAAAGCACATAATTGTACGTAATTTTTGACAGTTTTTGTTATCGTATAATGGTAGCATTATTAGGAAAAGCATCCAAAACTTGCAGAAGTGCATCGGGGACAAAGTCATTTTAGTGAGTTTTGATGCTCTTCGTATTGATTTAACATGAATTTGGTTTAGGTGCAGCACTTACAATGCCTCATAGTGGTAGGGAAACCACTATAGTCATATGGTAGACGAACAGCGGCGTTCTCTGAACTAATGCAGGCACCGCAAACCTTTCAGAGCCATATTTTAAGCCTGCAGGCGCTGAGCATTTTGGTGACATTCTCCTTGAAAACTCACCACATCAGTCGACACATTTTCCACATTTCGACACCATTTCAAAGTCAAACATAATCATGTGCAACGTGACTACGCGCTACAGTTCGCAGCGCCGTTTCAGCAGACTGACGCCGTTTGCTTCACAGAGCACGTCTCTCCTCTAGTCAACAACCTGCCAAACCCTTTTTTTTGTTTTTTTGGTTTTTCGCTGTATGTGAGTGTGAGTTCATACAGTATGTGCGTTTCCCAGCTCTTTGCTCCTGACGGCTCCGCAGGGAGTTCTTAACACGATGCACCACACCTGCAGCCGTGGGCGCCGGTTTGGGTGGTTGTACTGTACATGTAATGACGTGAAATTATAAATTCACTTATGAAAACTCCAGGTTCAAATCATCCTGGGACTTTACAGTAAACTGGCTTTGTGTGTTTTATTAGGCCCTCTGGTTAAATTCTGAGGCCGTCGAGCTTCTTACTTCATTTTTTTTTTTCCCAGCCCGAGTGTGAATGACAATGGCCTCTGACACATGCGACCACAAAACACACACAGTACTCCTTGGACGCGGTCGGCACGCAAAGCCCACAACTGTTTCTCATACGCTGTACCGCTGTGGGACTGAGTTTCCCGAGTGAACAAAATTAAACATTTTTGTTGTTGTGCTCGGTTGGCTCTGCTTTTAAAATGTCTGCTTTGTGTCTCTGTCTTTGTCTTTGGCAGAAAACTATGGGGGATACGAAAACCAGCTTTTCAAAGGTAACGATCGACCAGTTTAACCCTCAGAGACCTCCAACCTGAGCCGGACTCTCCTGTATTTATTCTGTTTTTCTACACCGCATTTGATTCAGAATACCCTTAAGTTTCTGTCCCAAATGTACTTCATTTAATTTGCTTTGTCTGAGAAAGGACCAGTAATTTATTTGTTTTTAAGTTGGAAGGTTTTAAGACTACCCACTAATTTTTTTTGTCTGCATTTAACCTTCCCCCAAGACAGTTACACCCATTTATTGTACTGTCCTAGGCATTTTTCAGTGACAAACAGGTGTATTCCTGTATTTAGATGGATCCAAAGAAGTTCAGAGACTAAACAGAAAACGTACTATATCATAACAGAGAAGACTGAATAAAAGTGACGAATTAAATTTGAAAAAAACAGATGCAAACAATGCAGCAAATAGTGAATATTGTCTTCTTTGTTCCGCGTTCACTGTGGAGGCTCTGAACGTCCATCTGAGCTGAGAAGCCGAGAAACTCCGCTTTGCTCGACTTTTAATGGTTCAAAAGTTATGAAATATTTTAGAACAATAGCTATTTCTTGCCGTGGATGGAGGTCTCGGTCTTTGAGGGTTTCACTCATGTGACTAACAGTCATATAATTGATTTGCTAATGTCTGTTTAATAGAGTCTGCAGTTCAATATGTGAGCAAAACACAAAAAGTCTTTGTTTTCAGTCGTAAAACATAATGCTTTCAAAATTGGTCATTTGTTTTTCTTTCTTTCCTTTTCTTTCAGAGGAGGATCTCACTGGAGAGGAGGAGGAAATGCCTCCATTTAGAGGTGAAGCCCCCACGCACACACAACAACAACACCGCCGGTCTTCTGCATTATGGTTTTTCTTTTACCAGAGACACTCATTGTACACACAGGCACTCCGTACATGTATTTGAACACCTGAGTTTGACTTTTGTTTGTGTGAGTGCTCGTACAAGTTAATTCTAGCTCTCTGTGAACATACAAACAAGTCAAAAGCATAGTCCGAGCTCCATAAATGCGGTAATAATCACTCGTTGTTTGTACTGTAAGTCTAGGAGGTCATTTTTAACTGTTGGTGACGTATTTAATAATAACCTTAATTGTCAGTTGCAAATGAGTGATTGTTTAAACCAGTCTTAATGTGTTTCTAAGCCATTAAACTTGAAGGAAAGTGTTGTCATTGCTAATAGAAACAATAGAGTAAAACTTTAATGTCCATGAGGTGCAATTTGTCTTACAGA
>JAPQRN010000017.1:6087070-6117223 GCA_037367275.1 Coranthus polyacanthus | reverse complement strand
AAAAAAAAAAACATCTGGTTAAACCGTCATTCACCAGTGTTTTCGGTTCATTTGGGGAGCTAATGAAAACTTTATTTGTTTTGTTGTCAGGACTTAAATGACAACTTCCTGTTTTTTGCTCCTTTTGGTACGTTCCCGTTAACAGCACGTGTCGCTGGTGTTAACTGTTTTTGGATCTCCTCCTCAGCATTCAGAGACATCCCGCTTTCCTGAGCGTGAGGGAGGGTTGGAGCCACATTCTGTACTCGAGCTGAAGTACAGACAACTTGTGTATTATCTTCTGTAGAAGTACTGAAGTAAAAGTGAAAAAAGCACCGACTCTGTACAAGTGGAAGCAAAAAGTTAATTTAATGTGAAGACTATTAAACCATTATACATGCAAATAAAACAAACAAACATGAACCTTATAATAATGAACATTAACGTGCAAATCAATTTTCAACGTCAGCAACAGAACTCAAAACACTATGTCACCCTTTCACCTTTCGCCGCCGGCTTCATCTTGTTGTTTTCGTCTCGTTGTCCCTTTTACTCTTCGTCTTCTTACGTCTGTCGAGTGATTTGCACCGATGGATCATCTTGTCTATGTGTTAGTGTTCTGTCCATTTCGGCTGAAATAATCGATGATTCCCCTCGAATGCATTAAAACTAGAATAAAGGAGACTGTTTTAAAAACTTTAAGGAATAGAAAGTACAGACGTTTGTGTTGAAATGTAGGGAGTAAAAGTAAAAAGTCGCCAGAAAAATAAATACTCCAGCAAAGTACAGATACTTGAAAACACTTTTTAAGTACAATAACACAGCATTTGTACTTAGTTATTTCTCAACTCTGGTTACGGTGTTTTCTTATCGGCATTTCTTTTGCATATTTAAAGCTTATCTTTTAATTCCCTTTTGACTGACAGTAACTTTCACAAAATGATTTTTAGCGAGCGCTGGATGATTATCCCACCGTTGAAATGAGAATCCTGATTTCTGGAGTAATAGCTGAACAGGCTTCCTTAACCTTCCGAACGTCTTTTTTCTCCAGTATTCAGGAAAGTTGACAACCTGTCAGAAGAGGAGTCTGTCTACCGCAAGAAGATCACCAAGGTTCAGCAAGGAATAGAGGGTAAATCAGCTCTAAAGTAGCACTTTTACACTGATCCTAAATGAAGGCAACACACTCCAAAAATGTACCTAATTCAATATTATTTGTTGAGAATGAATTGAAGAAACTTGTTACTGGGCAGACCTGAAACACAGTTCACAGTTAAAATAGTGTGAAAAGACATAACGTGACACAAAAACAACACAAAACAGTGTCTCTCACAGTGATTTTAGCTTGCGTTGGTGCGTTGTATATTCTCAAAACAAGATTTCTTTGCAGTGTACTGACATGATGCACATGCAAAGGTTAAAGGTTTTAAAGGTTTCCTTGAGTATAGATTCTTTTGAAAGGTATGACTTAGTGCTACTTGTCTCTCTTCAAATGATTTCTTCTTCTTCAGACCTGAGCTCCACCGCTAACTGTTCAGGATGTCTGGATGTGACTCTGTACAGTGAGGAGATCAGCAGGTTGAAGAGGGAGTTTGAAGACATTCAGCGAATGATACTGGGACAGGAGCAGGTACAGAATGGTGCATCGCAGGTTGAATAAATATCAATATGTCAAGAACAGAAGTGTAGAGCTTTCTGCAGACCTCACAGACTTGTATTTAAACTCTTTGATCCTTGTCCCCCTCCAGGTCCTGGACCAGGCTTCCCAGACTCAGGCCGCACTTAAAGCCACCAGCAACAGACTCACGCGCGACATGCAAAGCCACCTCATGTCAATCAAACTTCTGAACCAATCACTGGAGAGGTTTTTGGACCAGGTAGAAGGCTGGAAGGACGTGATCGAGGAAACGGAAGAAAAGATGAAAACTCTGACAGAGGATCAGTACGACGTCAAAGCTACAGCACAGCAAGTTAACACTACAGTCGCACTCAGGTAAATAAGAAGCAGAGGGAGAAAGACATGATGCTTTCTAACCCGAGTGGAAAACACAATAACGTGACACACATATTCTATCCAAGGACTCGGGAAAACGTTATTCCACCGGCTTTATTATTTCATGTGCTTCACAGAAAATGCATGGAGGCAAATCATTTGAGAAACAGTGCTCTCTAATCTGCAGTAAAGAGTAAAATAAAAAAAGCTGACGTCGCATCCACTGGTTTTCGTGTTTGTGTTTTTCCAGTACAATGTGGATAGACGCGCTGCAGAGGAAAGCAGACGAGGAGACCCTGGTCCTTCAGAAGTTGACCACCGACTGGCAGAACTACAGCCGAGTTCTGAGCGCGATAAAGTCCAACACGAGCAGCACCACACAAACTATGCGCATCCTCCAAAACAACATCCAGGCGGATCACCAGAGGATCGCCATGTCCACGGAGGTGTACTACGACCTCACTCAGCAGGTGTGTGTCTGATCAGACGTATACTTAAGATTACCTGATCTCTGTCAGCGGAAACAAGAGGAGGTCTTGGCTTCACTTCATACATTTCATTAATAGTTAAGACTGATTGAGGTGATGCTTAAGGCACTGAATTATGTGAAAGTGTGTTTGTGTTTTCTCCAGGTGATGAACCTGCAGATGCAGCTTGACAACGTGACCTCATTCATGGATGAACATGAAGAGAACATGCATGACCTTCACTATCATTCCAGGTAACACACCAACAATCACATTCATACTGCTATACTTGTGAGGACCAGTGGTGGAAAGAAACATTTACTTAGTACGATAAAGTACAAATTTAAGGAACTTTACTTGAGTATTTTAATTTTATGCAACTTCATACTTCTCCCCCATCTCAGAAGCAAATATTATGCTTTTAGTTCACTACATTTGTCTGCCAGCTTTAGTTACTTTTCAGATTTTTCACTATTTTCCACATATCTCCAAATGTCTTGGAATGTTTGTCCTCCTCCTTCTTAAGCTTACTGCACAATGACTACATTTACTTCAAGTACATTTTGCTGATACTGCTCACATACTTTAGTTAAATAAGGTTTTGAATGTTTACTTGTAGTATTGTTACAGTGTGGTAAATAGTAATAAAAGTAATAGTAAAGGATTTGAATAGTTTTTCCACCACTTACGTGACTCTAACATAACCCGTAAATGTTTTTTGATTCAGGCAAAAGAGTACTGTCATTTTGAAGGTAGAAATCTTCATCTTTATCAGGTACTATGAGAACCGCACAGGTGAGCGTTTCTCTGCCTTGGATGGCCGTCTGAACTCCATTGAGATGGAAATCGACACAATCTCCTCCAGCATCAACGCTACAGTCAGCCACGTGCAGAGCATGTACAAGTACATCAACATCGAGAGCTCGTCCTGTCAGACTCGCCTTGGCAGACACACAGAAGATCTACAGGTATTCATCGACCAATGACCACTTCACCACTGGTGTGTTTCTTCTTTCTGTATTCAGCAGCACATAATGAGTGGTTGCAGTTTTTACTCTTTTTCTTGGTCATTGTTTTCCAGTCATTTCTTGAGTTTTCTTCCTCTGACACTTTTCTTTTTATGGTTTGTATAGAACCTCAACAACACGGTCATGTTACTTGTCCATTTGGCGGACACGCTGAGGCAGCAGAACATGCTTTTGAATGTTCAATTGGACGTGGATGTCAGGAACTTGTCCATGGTGATGGAGGAGATGAAGTTAGTGGATGTACACCACACTCAACTCATAAAGAACTTCACTATAGTAAAAGGTAGGTGTTGATAGGTAGGTTGTCTACCCATCCTTCAGTGGGAATCTGCCAAACCTCGGTCATTTTCCGATGTGAAACTGAAGCTGTTATATCGCTCTATTCAGAACCATTAATTTGAAAAAACCTGCAGTTGTACGTCTTTTACTATTGCCTCAATGGGCTAGACTCGATGGAGTCTAACTCTTTCTGATGGTTCTGCAGAGGTGTCTTGTGATTCTCTGTCCTATGGATGTCCCTGACCTACTCTTGTCTCACATCCACACCTGGTCATTCAGAACCTCCTCATCTCCTCTCACTTTGTAGGAACGTCAGAATGGGTCTAAAGTTATACTTTAACAGGAGCTGTGCTCTTCCTGGCTTCACTGTAGGTCACACCTTGACTTATTTGTCTTCTGTCAACAGGTGCTCCTGGACCACCAGGGCCCAAAGGATACCGTGGTGAGACTGGCTCAAAAGGACCTATGGGACTAACTGGGAGCAAAGGTGACAAAGGATCAACTGGGGTCCGCGGAGGTCAAGGAGAGAAGGGTTCTCTTGGTCTAAAGGGAGCACCGGGTGAACCAGGACCCAGTGGAAATAGAGGGGCAGTAGGTATTAAAGGAGCCAAGGGGTCTCTTGGTCAACCAGGACCACGTGGTGAGAGGGGCCAGAAAGGTGACATGGGTCCCCCTGGTAAGGACGGAGCTCCAGGACTGACAGGGCCTCCAGGGATCCAGGGCCAGCCAGGACTACCAGGCATCATCGGGCCAACAGGACAAAGAGGTAAAACGGGGCCAGTAGGACCACCAGGACCACCGGGAACTCCTGGACCTCCTGGCCTCCCGTATCCCCATGACCGAATCAATGTTCAGCAGCAGCCTGTGACTCCAGCTGCTGGCTCGAAGAGACAGTGAGAGATGAGCAAAAACCTGGACCTAGAGGCGATTGGTTTGGGTTGAAGAAACTTGGGGATTACTGCTGTCAGATACAAACTGAAGTAATATCATCTCTAGTGGGTGGTGACACAACAGCGGATAAAATAAAAGAAAAAACTCCTTTGTTATTGGATTGCGCAAGATGATGGAGAACTTCATATCTGAATTGACCGGTATTCCCCTGAAAAAATGTCACAACAAACTAGAATGAATCAGGAGGAAAGTCCTAAAAACAGAACTCCTGCCACAGTGAACTGTTCTTATTCATTGACAACTGAGACCGAACCAGGACTAAAATAGACTGTGTTTGGTCAGACTTTGAATTTTTTTACTATGTATGCTGAGAAACTGATGTCTGAGACTTGGATCCCAAAATGTACTTTTGATGAGTCTTTTCTTGCACACCTGGCAGTCCATGCACAAAACATATGCACATTTATCTGAATTAAAAGCTCCAAACCATTGGTAGTATGTCCATTATTGAAGTGGAAAGTACTGAAGGTTAAGAATGTTTTCTAGGTTGTTGGTAAAGCTTTGGTATGTAGTGTTTTTTTCCATTCAGGCCATGAGACTACTCAAGGGTTTATATTTTCATGTACTACTATATGGGCACACAAAATATCTTCTTGTTTATTCAAATTGACTTAACTTCTTCTCATGGGTGGCACTTTACTGGTTGTAGTGTAAAAATCAAAGACATTTTTATGTGGCATTTCAGAGCAGGATCTCTGAAGACATTTAGATCTACTTTATAATGTCTGTTTGAATTGAAGATGCAGATTCCCAGTTTGAATATTCATACAATGCTTTGGTGATTTTACATCTTATACTACTTCTAATCTTGCTGTTGGTGGATGCAAACAAGGTCAGAAAATAATAAGCAACTTTTTTGGACTCATGATGACATCCATCTTTGAAAGACAGCACAAAGTTTAGGAAAGGATTTGTTATCTCAACATAAAGGCTCAGTTTCCTAGACATGGATTAAGACAAAATATCTAAACCTTTTTTCAAAAGAGATCATCTTCATTGAATTTTCTTTTAGTCTCAGACTAGGCTCAATCTATGCCTGGGAATATCAGAAGTCTACTGCTTTCATATCTCTGTTCAAAGTAAAGAGCTAGGTTAGCTTAGCATAAAGGCTGAAAGCTGACAGAAACAGCAAATCTTACTCCATCTAAAGTTGAGAAAATGTGCTTGCCAAAACCTCTAAAGCTCACTGATGGCCAGTGATGAACACAATGGGGCCAAATCCACAAAGAATGAGTGTGTCGCATTTGCACATGCAATCTTCCCTGTTTTAACACAAAAGATTTTGCACTGCTGATATTCTGACGTAAAACACTCCCATTAAGTTTTACACCTGTGTGCACTTCGCCGTTGTGCATCACGAGTTTCTATAATTTTCTCCAGATTTCAGCACACAGATTGGTCCATAATGAAAATAAAAGAGATGAAAACCCAACAAATTGTGTGTCTTTAATTAGCAGAGACACATGGGGAGCTCTCCACAATCACAAACCACCTTTCATGTATTTAGCTTCTTTTGATTTTCTAGTACTTCGTGTCTATAACACAACCTGCTGAAATGTTCATCAAAATAGTTTGAAGTTTACATTAATTTGACTCAGGCAGGTCTGAAGCACGTTTGATTCATATCTGGAGTGTTTGTAATAAAGCAGGCTGATCTCCGTCAGCCCTGTCAGGACATTTCTATTTTAAAGTAGCTGAAAGTCTGAGATAAGCCCCAGACCCACCTGTTCCCCCCTAATGTCTGAATGAAGATTTCACTGTTGATATCATTAAACATTACTTCTTCTGCTTCTGCACAATTAGAATTAGATGCTTCACAAAAGGCCAGTGGCTTATTTGGATAGAAAGTGTCAGATTTTGTGCCAAATATATGAATATTTTCTAATTTACATCTATGCAAATGGAACAGGGGCACCGTGATGCTATTTTACCATTTGCAGCTGCTTTGTGAATTACAATTTATATTTTTGTTTTTTTGGCACCATTTTAAGCCATGCACACCTTTTGTGGATCTGGCCCTATACTGCCTTAGTTTGTGCAAAGTTCGAGATGCATTTCATAAATCAGTTTACTTTAAAGGTGGTGGCAAGCAGACTTTTTATGTCTGAGTAAAGCTAAAGCTAGCTTTTTCCTTTTGCTTCCAAACAAAGCTAAATGCCTTCTGGCAGATGTGAACGTAGTATCAAACTTAACATCTCATTTTCAGGCAGATTGCTTTAAGGTGTGAAGCACAGAAAGTTCAGAAAAGTCATTCAACAAATGTTGCTGTATCAGTCAGCTGATAAAATGAAAAACACCAGAGTCAATCACATTTTCACCTCACAGTCTCTGCCATATGGTCAAATGCGAGGGCATAGTATAAATCTTTTTGATACACACATACATAATCATTTATATCTCAGAAAAAAAAACATTTTACCAAAAAGTAAACATGGTATTTTCATAAACCTGTGTGTTGTAATGAAATGCGACTGGCTTGCGTTGAACTTCAATAAATGCTTTTTTTAAACAGTCTCAGTCTTGTCATTATCCTACTGTACTTTAAGAGCACAGCGCTATTGTTGCTCCTTAAAGGAAAGGGAGTGGTTTTGAAATTAATTCAAAACACATGTCCACCCCTCCCATTAGATTTTTGAGGTTTGCTGCCACAGGCTCAGAAATATTCAATTGTCTAAGCTTACCCTGTTGTTTTAATATAGGTACTTTACCAAAGAATGTGACCTAGAATTTACATAATGCGGTTTATATTAAATTATATTAAAGTATAAGCTGCACATGTCTAGGAAATGCAGGTTTGTGTTTGGAAAATTATACTTTGACATGCTAAAAATCACCTGTTTATGCTATCACCTTCACCAGAGCAAATCCTGTTCTCACGTTTCATCAATTAATGTGTAAGAATATCTTGTTTTTGACAGTCTTTCATAATTAAAATGTGACACGGTTTTGTGGCCTTTGTGGAAAAAGCAGATGGCAGCCTCCCGGTCAGCCTGATCTGCTGAATCATATTTTCACTGCATTTTTCTCTCTTTCTCGTTCTCTGCTTGCTGGAACATGACAGGCCTTGTGGGATGTTCGGGAACTTGATCTCCAGCAAAAACTTCCTTCAAGAATCCACCCAAATCCCTTATTCCTGCGGTCCAGGGACTGTACATTATATGCATGGAACATTTGCTCTAAATCATTCACTGTTTTCACCTCAGAAACCTGAAGAGCTGCAGAAAATGATTGCCTGAAAAATGAAAATCACATGAAAATGTGGCTGAGATTAAATCCCAGATAGGTCATAATATATTTAATTGAACACTTATATTCTCCCTTGGATTTCACTCTCACCATTTCTCTGCTCCTCTAACAGTCATGTGGTGGGTAAGACCTCCTGGAGTCAAGTCCAAACTATTTCAACATGTGGAGCAATAAATCAGGAACAGGCACTATAAGAACGCAAGGATACAAAAAAAGGGGAGGGGGGGTAAAAACTGACAAATAGCTGTCAAATAAGCTTGCAGTGTTTGTTTTATCATAGTGCTGATGTCATTAAAGATACTGGCAACAACTGACCATGTTCATCGTTTTTCATGAGAGAACTTAACATAAGTCGAAACCATAGACTGTATGTATATATTAGCGGACAGAGGAACCGTGACGTCACCCTTTGGTTTCTCAGCTGCCGTTTTTGAAGCCAGTACTTTGCGATTTGGCTGTCACCGTGTTGGCTTTTTGGAGCCGGACGTGACCACGTTTGGACAAAAGGGGCGGAACTATGGGAGCCCGAGGGGTCAGAGGTGAGCCGATGCTAACTTACTGACTCTGTAAAACGGCAAACATAATCAGGCATAGCGTAGCAAAGTCATTTTACAGTCTTGTTAGTGGCAGCCGCCGTAGGGGAGGGAGTATTCAGTTGGTTGCAATCTACAACTTCACCACTAGATGTCGCTAAATATTACACGCTGAAACGTTAATCGGAATAAAAATAAAAATTCCAGTTTTCAAATACACAACAGCTGGACAAAAACCTCCATGACGTTAGATAATAGTTCACGGTGCTCATGAATAAAATGACTTTACAATGCTCTTGTAAATCATGCTTGATGTCATGCATTCTTTAATCCAACATTTTTCAGCTTCTATAAATCAAAGCTGTCCTCATAGTACCTGAGAAAGTAACACTAAAATGAAGTAAAAACAAGACTGAAACTAGTCAATGTCTCAGAATAAAAACAAAATGTATACACTCATAAAACTAACTAGTCTGAAATTAATGAAAACTTTAAATTATAGTAACTCTCATAACAGTCAGATGCGTTTGCAGAGATCCATGTTTCATTGTGTCAGACAGCCACAGTCAAACTAAGGATCACTTGAGTAATATGGGAAACTGGGCAGGGTAACCAAGGCCTGTTTTAATTGGCTGAAATCCCTTGTTAATTTTGGTTTTCCCTGTAAACTATACCCTCACAGGATTGGGCTTTTTGGAGGAGGTTAATTACTGTTTTTCTGCTGATTATAATGGCTCAGCATCTCTAATCCTAGATTCGTGTAAACCTACTCCCACAGAAAACACAAAGATGCCCGCAAAGTTTCATCACGAGTCGCCGTCAGATGAAAAATAGTCAGAAAGTGTCATCGTTTGGTGACTCAAAAGCCTTGTGTTAGTCCTGTGGGTTTAGTAAAGGTTATATTAACCCGAAGGAAGTATAGCCTTGGGAAACTGTATCAGTCAAGGAAGAAATAAGTCAAACATCTTCAACAGCAGAGCGGACAGAGAAAGAAAGCAGCTCTCTGCTTTTGTAAAAAGAAGGAAGTGAGAAGTGTGAGAGGAGGGCATGCTGTCTTATAGCTGTGGTGAAAAACACCAAGCCGAGCCAGAATAAATCCCGGTGCCAGATGTGCTTTCTGGAACCTCGTCCAGGTTTTGACTTCCCAGGTGGAATATTTTTCACCACCCTATAAGTATAATTTAAACTCTAGTAGCTTAGAAACAGCCTAAAACCTCTTTCTTCATAATATGACTGTTTTTTCCTCAATGACCAGGATGTAACACCCCCCCTCTCTCTTTACCTGAGCATTTAACAGCTGATTGGCTGTAAATGGATTGAGTAGCTGTGATGTTCTGTAATGGAGTTATGGCTCATTGCCGAACACGCCCCACGGGACCAACGCTTTGTGCTGAATCAAGGATGTGATGTCATGCTCGGACGTACTGTAACTGTTTATTGAGACCGAGGGCTGAGTCTTTGCGATTCACAATTAATCTTATTTCAGCTCTAATCCAGATTTATTTATTTAGTGACAAAAGTGCATTACATGTAGGAGCTCTCTCCATGACAACTAAACAAACTCCATCAACTCAGAGGAGAAAAAGCCAGGCAGTGGACACTTTCATGCTCAAGATTTATACAAGTTGTCACTCCGCTAAAATAATAGTGTCAGATTAGTATGAAGTTTTCCCATGTGTAATTTATGAAATAACATGGATCTCATTGCCAAAGTGTTTTTTCCATTTTTTCACAGAGGCTAAAATGATGTATGACCTTGGTACAAAACACTGCAAACGGGCGATTATCTTGTTGTCTCTATATAACAAAGCTTGTTTTCTTGTCGTTATGGGTTAATTTATGTTGTTATCCCGAGAAAGCCAGCTTTGTTATCTCTGGATAAAGGAGATTTGAGCAGCTGCTGGCTGGAGCAGAGAGATGGGAGTAAGTCATTCTCTTATCAGCTCTAATGCAAACAAAACTTTTTATGACTTTACTCACTGATCTATTACGGATCATCCCTAAAAGTCATGACAGTGATCTTGAAGGCTGAAATCTGCTGAGATTAACTGAACCAGACGCTCATTTTCAAGTATTCCATAAATATGCTGTGATCTCAAGAAAACAAGTTGTTTTCGCGCGATGAATTGTTAAATTATCTTGTGAAATCAGCTTTTTCATTTGTTGAGATAGCTCAGGTAAAAGGACAAATTATCACAAGAAAACAAGCTTTATAATCATTGAAATAATTATCTGAAAATAACTGTATAAAAACTGCTTGCAGGCATGGCCATATATCACTTATATTTATTCTAAATACATTGTTTAGCTGATTCGATTGAACCCCTGTGTGATATTTAGTGCCATCTAGTGGTGAAGTTGCAGATTACAACCATTGGATACCCCACCACCGCCACCGCCACCGCCACTCTCCCCTATGGTGGGCACAACAACCACACAAGGCTCTCGTTAATAGACAGTGTCTGTTTCTCTGTTCTGAGCTTCTTAGTTAAGGGGATACGATCTCTGGTCCACAACACTGTAGGTGATGGTAATGCACCTTAACACTGGACGCCACCTGCTATAAAACAGAAAAACAAAGAGGAGGAAGTCCTTGTGAGGTGACCTGCTCCCTCTCTAGATACAAACAGCTCATTCTAAGGTAACAAAAACGACGACAATACGCTAATGAAAACATAGTTATTAATATTATTATCAATTTCTGCAATTAGATCCCCCTAATTCTTACACAGCTTAACGTTTCTCAAGTCTGAACTACTTAACAGAACAACCTGCAGATCATTTTCCCACCAGCTTTAACGTTGAATTAATTTTACGGATCTCCAGTGGAGAGTGAGTAAACTGATTCAGCAAGGAAAATAGTAAATGATTTCTTTTCATATTCCCGTCTGTGCCTCTAAGTTAAGCTTGTGTCCTTCCATAATGACATTAGATCAGCCAGGAGCGGGATTTTGCGCAGAAAGACGTTACCTAACCTGGACCGACACATACGCACACATCATTTCAGACGTTAGCTAACTGTGGAGTCGACGGGCCCCCAAAGAGCTCATTACAGAGACAGCTGTAAAAACACACTTGGCCTTTTCGCTGTGGCTCAGGTAACTATTATTCTGTATGTGTGTGTGACAACATGGATCGCGCCTGCTGTGATGAAGTGAGTCAGCAAAGTGAGTCAGCACGTAAGTCTGACGATAAATAGATTATATGGGCCTGTAATTGAAATGCACGAAAGAGGGAAACATGATTAAAAGAGAGCTCTGAACCCTGAAGACTTTTGATGCTTTCCACGTGAATCTCCCTGTTTCCCGTGAACACAACTGACACAATCTGACCACACGTAATGGAGTAGATGTGTGTAAAAGTACACTATGTAAAAACACTGCATTATGTAATAACTCAACGAAATGTTGATGTTGAAATGTAATGTTTTCTCTTCATTTTGCAATAACACCCACATTTTGCAATAATAAACAGCCTGAACGTATGTACGTTTCCTCTCAAATGCAGCTGCTAGAGCTTTTAACCAGGTCTAGCAGCTGCATTTTGAATGAGCTGATTTTTGATGGTCTTTTTGGGGAGTTCTGTCAAAAGACCATTACTGTAGTCGACCCTAAAAGTGTGAATGAGTTTTTCCAGGTCGACTTTCTGACATGAGGTCTCTTGAGTTTGCCTGTGTTCGTAAGATAAATATGTTGAAATGCTGATCAGATCAGAGCCATACTGTATATATCACCGCATATATAATGATCCTGATTTATTTATGTAGTGACAGAAGTGCGTCATGTATCAGAGCTTTGACAACTAAACAAACTCCATCAAGTAAATGTGGTTGAAAGCTCCAGAAAAAGCCAGTCAGTGAACATTTATTGGTTTACATTTTTCACTTTCGCTGAAGATTTACACAGTGTTTTCACTCAAAGATAAGGACGTCATGTTAAAGGAGCAGTGCACAGTTTTTGCAAGTTATGAATTTTTAGCTGTATTGTTAAAAATATAATGTTTACAGATGAAGAAATCCATTGTAGTTTGTTGTTACATAATGCACTGTATAATTAGATTTTCATCATATAAAAGTGCAGCTCCCATATTTTCTAAAAACCACTCCAATATGAAATAATTTATTCCAAAATGAGGAGACATTTAGTACACATTGCGTGTATTACAAAATGCAGATGTTATTGTGTAATGAAGAGAAAAAAATCGTGAAAAAGTTATTACATAATGCAATGGTTTTTTACAAGATGGAACGTGCTACAAACTGAAAATCAACATTAGTTTGATAGTTTATGTGGCTTTTGATTTAGCCCCTAAAGTCCTAACAGGTTCTGAACACGAGTCATCGTGTTGTGGGCACAAGATAATACAAATGCACCGAAAGGTTCAGACACAATAACCATTAAAGTCGCTGTTTTGTACGTGTCAAACACCTGTTGACCTTGAACACCAGCCCAGCTCTTAATCCACTCTCTGAGACGGTTTTCCTCCACTAGAGGAAAAATAGCTCGCCCGCAAAACAGCTTCCTCCAGACGCTCTGAAGTCAAGTTATTTCAATAAGTGACCTAACATTTAATTCAGAGTAAATTGAACTATTTTATGTTTGTTTGCTTTGCATGGCGGCAGAGGAAAAAAATGAGGTCTTGTATTATTGTAACCATGTGTTTGGCGTTTGAGTGAGGCAGCAGTCAAATGAGGAAGATTACCCTGCAGTCAGCGGCCGGAGAACGCTGGCTGATTTGTTTTACTTCAATTTACTTTTGGCGCGTTGATCCAGCGTGTTCTGTGTTGGCACCGGAACAGGTTGCATGAGCCAGTTTAATTTTTAATGCCTATTTTATTGAATCTAATTCCAATAAAATGCTTCTTCCCAGTTACTGAAGCTTGGCGAGAGATCTTAATGAGTAATGGCTCAAAAATATAAATCAGGGCGCCGCGAAACACAAGTGTGGCCGACAATTGCAAATAAAAATGTCTGCTTGATGAATAGCAGAAAAAAATTGTAAATTTTCGCGTGGATTTTTGCCAAAAAAAATAACTTTTGCAACTTTTTTTATACCAACAAATAAAGCAAAGCTTTGTCTCGCAAAACTCAATACTCTGTCAAAATCTCCACCAGTCGATTTGAGGTTGGATCAAATGTCTAAATATTGTTTGCTCTGTCGGTGGAAGGGCTACTCTTTTGGAAACTCTTGGATTTGGGCTGTAAGGTGGAAATTCTGTCATCTCATCCTCTCCGAGTCTGACATATTTTGCATCGCCAAACAACCGCTTTAAACAAAATAGCCGAAGCTCTGAAAATTAGCGACAACATGATGGTGGTCTTGCTGCGGGTTGGTGGGTTTTCTCTCGTTCTTTTATTTCTCGTTGGAAAAACAGGCCACGCTTTGTATTAGTCATGCAGGACCCACATGGCAGACAGCTGTGTTTGAGGATGAGCCGTGACAGTTTCTCAACATTAAAAACCGGTAATTTGGTTTCTGAAGTCAAAACATATTTCCCTCCTACTTTGCCATCATTTATGAGCATCCCTCATGTGACTAACAAAATACTCTTGACAGTTAACAAACTCTGGTGTTCATCAATCGTCCGAAACAATCCACAAATATTTACCACTGGTCGGGGATTTCTTGCCTTCATGATTATGCAACAGATATATCCCTACTTAACTTTTTAGCAATAAAAACTCATCTGCTACTCCATCATGTTTGCTTTAGGGTTTTGTTTCAAAATCCTCTCCTGTCAGAGTCACTACAGAAAATAATCACTCCAATAAGGATTTAGATGGATCACATGCAGTACTAAAAAAACCATGAGTTTTCACACAATATAGCAAAACAATTTGAGGTTTGATGATGGTTAAGGGAAGCTAGTGCTGTAGTGTTGTTTCACTCCTCTTTACATTTGTTCTAAATTGAATTAAAATGACATTTAATAAAGTGACTGTCTCGGTTGCAAATGTTAACTTTCGGAGCCAAAGGTCTGCTACATGTACGATGCACGCTGTTATGTAACTTAATGTTGAAATTTGATAGGTAGACCTACAAAACATTTGTGTGTTTCTTTAAGAGCTGCACCCAACACATGACCTTGCGGAGACACACAGTTAGACCCTTGGTTAACCCTCATCCAGTGTGGTTGGGAGGACCTCAAGTATAAAATCATCCCTTCATTTCCCTTCCCGTGTTTAGAATAACAAATGTCCAGCTGTTCTAAATGGAAACTGCTGCTTTCAGACACTTTGCTCTGCTCTCTCTGGTCTTTCTCTCCTATTCTGTTTTATTTCAAGAGAAGCAGTGTCTCATTTATTTGGCTAAGTAGACTGCTGAAAGGGGATTGTGGCAAATCTAAATAACTCCTCTCAGCATTATGTAATCAGACTCCATACACTGCCATACACTGAGATTACATCTGTATTTCCCTCTGTAAACACAGTTGTACATGTGCATAAAATTACCTGATTTTATTGGTTTCATTTTCAGATGCAAGGTATAAAAAAAACCCCAGGAAAATAGGGCATGTACACATTTAGATCATTTCAGACAGGGGAGATGTGACAAACAAAAGTTATTTCATGTAGATAAATGCATTTCAACATGGATAATTATTTCCATAGGGAGCAGATCATGCCAAAGCTATGCATGCGACAGGGTCTCATGTTCTGAAAGCTACACAATTGTGGGTTTGTAAGAGCAGGGGGGTCCCTCGAGCAATTAGAGATAATTATGGGATGTTTATAATGTCAATGCCTGAAACAAACAAACATGCACACATGCACACACATGCACTATTGACTTTGCACTTACGCCGCTAGAGCTCTCATTTGCACATCTTGACTTTTTGTTGCAGTTCTGACACAAACCTCTATGAGTTTTTCTCAGCGGCGTGACCCCATTCTGGCCATTCACTACCCACTTACACTTTATTAATCCTGTAGGAATCCAGTAACGTTAAAGCTAGTGGGTAGCGAATGCCCAGTGTTTAGGGTGTCTGCCAAAACCAAAACAAACTGGACCAAATCCAGCATACAGTGGCGTCACTCAAAAACTCTTTAGCAAATGAGAACACACCCCAGAAAAAAAAAGAAAATGGTGAGAGTTTTGTGTCAGAACTGCAAGGAAAAAGTTGCGCAGCGCAAACAAGAGCGCTGCTGTGTTTCCATTAAAATGTCATGCAAATTTGAAGCAAACTTTTATAAAGTCACAAAAAAAAGAAAATGCTAATTATGTTTGTTTTGTGTTGCGTGTTGGCTATGTTACACATGACTGTGATAAACAGAGTAGAAGAAGAAAGCACTGTTGCTTTTCCTATTAGGTACAAAAACCACCTTCAGAAAACCTTTTTTTGTGAGATTGATTAAGCTTTTTCTAATTTTGCCATTTCCATAAACACGCAACGATTCAAAATGCATATAAAATACGTTTTTGGAAACACACCTAGTGTAACTACAAAGCCGAAAAAGGACATATTATTAAAACAGTAAAAGATCAATTATTTGTACAACTACACAAATAACTTTTTTGGCGTCAGTGACTTTTATTCTCTCTCAAATTCTTTATTTGATATTTAAAGAGTTTTGATTATTGGTACAAATCTGATTCCAATTAAGACTCTTTCTGTAAAGATCTATGCGAAACCAAACTGAGTCTCTTTTCTCCAATAAATTCTTTCTGAGTTGCATCACATTTCATCGGCGTCTTCTTTTTGTCCGAAGTACCCCTTAACAAACTTTACAAATTTATCCTCCATCAGACAAGACGTGTAGGGTAGACCTGGCTCCTATTAGCATTTGGAAACCATTCGCATATTTTTATCTGCGATTGATCAAAAGGGCCTGTTTACCCTCAAGCTTGCCGAGAAATCGTGAGTAAAACTGCTGACACTTCCTGTGTTCTAATTGATACTCCAAATGGATGGCTTTTGACCCCTGACTGACCTAGAGAGGTTTTACTGCTCAGTCAAGATGCTATGTAAATGTGTGGTTCATTTTCATTTTACCTATCAAGTTTTTAAAGGCATATATGCTTGAAGACTGCATATTTGCAAATATATGGAGGCAACACACAAGCAAGCCAGCAGCATTTCAGATTTTGGAACAGCAGTCCGTGGTGGATCAGTGTATTGTCATTCGTGGTTTTCTCGGAAACATCCATCAAACTGGAAAATGAAGAACGGGTCTTCAAACAATCTCCGAAGACCAATGAAAAACTAAATGAAATTAATTTTGCCAGTAACATAGTAATTGATGGTGCTTTTTTTGTCACAGTTGAGAGTTAAAGTACTGCAGCGACATCCAGTTTGTCAGAAGAAACAACGGGATTTGTGGTTAATGTGGTCTCTCTGTAATTTTGTTCAGAAGTCTCCCTAATGACGTTAGTAGAGAGTGTTTGTGCAGTAAAAACTGGATGCCCCACGATCATAAAAAATGGCAGACAGGTTGGAAATTGGCCACAGCGATGCTGTTTGTAGTCAGTGAGTATCCCCCAGTGGTGCATCAGTGACACTTAAGGAGATAAACAAATAAGTGTCATATTCATTTGCGGTGTTTGAGTGGCCTCTACAGACATCTGTGAAAAATTTCTCATTTAGCGATGAGTCAAACTTCATGATTCCTTGTAGATGCTGAATGATCCCCCACTCATCAGTGCAGAAGATCCTATCTCTGCCTTACTTCACCTGGTCTTCACGTTCTTCAACAATTACATAAGTGCGGGTTTAACCTCAGCATTGTTTGCCGCTTGGGCCCGTTATTGCTGCTTGCAGCTATATTTTGCTATTGTTATTTACATGAATGAAGCACATTTAATTTGACAATGAATGCAGAGCTCTGCCGTGCACAATCCAGTGCTCTGACCATAAATACCCACATAATCATGAACATATTATGTAAAAGTCATGCATCCAGTACAAACTGCTGCCAGATTGAACAGCAGGAGTTCACATGCCAAAAGAAAAATGAGCTCACAGGATTTCACTGCTTGAAGTCACCTGGTGTGTGTTAGCTGCAATTCTTTGAAAACCTGTCTAATATGGTATATATGGAAGTTATGTATTTGGTAGGGGACAATGCAATCGACATAGATCCAAGAAAAACACGGAAACTGGTGGTCTGCATAAAGAGTTTTTAGCTATGGCTAATTTTCAACCCCTGTCCCTTTTTGGGTTTTTACGTACACAGTAGTTTCACATAACCAGACGTATCTCCACTCTTGGCTAGAGCTGTGTCAGTTTTGGAGATAGGTCTGGCTGAATTCACCAATCATTCTGGAATAGTAGTCCATACAAGTCAGAATGTCTGGATACATTCTGGCTTGTATGGATAGGTTGTATTTCTTTAAACAAATCACATCTATCTTGTGCGGGATGTAGTGACAGTGACTTTGAAAATGGTAACACACAGAAGATAGCAGGAGGGAGGAGAATGGAACAGGATTATTCCAACAGCATCAAGCAACGAACCACTGATTTCCAGGAACTATACGTAAACTATATTTAAATTAATAATTGACCTGTCAGTGTAGACTTTTTTTTATCAGTTTTCTTTCCCTTCTGCTAAATTTAAATGGACATTGATAGATGTTCTTCACAATCTTTCTCATAGCAAATTGGAACCATCAGCATCATAGTAATGTAAATAGCGAAGTTAAATCAACTTACTTTTTTCTTGTTTTAAGCCAAACTAGTAAAGAATTTCTCTTTATGAGCAACACCCAGACACAACATGTGAAATGAGGGTTAACCTTCACATGGGTGAGTGATGCACAGTGAACCATGTCTGTATCCAAGGACACACACACACATCCTTGTTTCCATCGCTTGAGGGGACATTACACACAGACTTACTCTTACCTTAACCCAAGTCTTCATCCTAAAATGTACGGGGTCCAGCATTTTGGTGGCCACAAAGTTGTCGGACACCGCCAGTGGATTTCCCGGTTTTTGCGACCTCACAAATATAGAAAAACACGACCCCCCACACACACACACACACACACTTGAGTTGCCATGTCAGGTCCTTTTTCCAACAAAAACAAACACCGTTGTTAAACACAGCTTAGTAAACTGTGCGTGTGTGTGTGTAAATGTGCCCACATGAACATGTAACGCCACGTTCTGGTGTGAGGTCGGTCAATATGGCCGACACATGGGGTGGTGAAGACAAGATATACAATACTACTGGTGGACGCCATGGTTTTCATTTGTGTGTGGTCCTCCTCTTGCATTCTGAACCACCGGCAGATGTTAGGGTGACCACCGCGGGTAGGTGGTAGATCCTATTTATATCTCGTGTGTGTGTCCACTACGAGGGTGGTAGAGGTCACTGTGACTGGAACTAAGAGAGTAATGGAATACATGTAACGGCATTAGATATTCAAAATACAAAACATGAGTAGCAGTGTTTAGTTACGGTCGGTTTCAATCAGAACACACAGGTTTTGTAAATCACCAGCTTACTTAAAGGGATTACATTTTTAAGTCCACTTTGTGTTTGTGATTTTGTGGGGGCCGGGGGCCGCACACCATCCTCTGATGGCTTTTTGTTTCTATTCACATTAGAGGCTGATTTGTGCTTCTGAGTGAAACTAATTGTGGTTTTAATCTACTCGTTATTGTCAAACATGTTCTCAAACATTTCACAGAATGAACATGTTTTATCTTGATATTGTAATAATTATTGCTGTTGCTTTATTCTTCTATCCTCCTTCATAGTGATTTTTTTTTTTTTTGTAAGACAAGTAAATAAAATATATAAGCTAGTATACATTATTTATTACATTAAAGTATATAAAATTCAGATTCAGACGAACTTTATTAATCCTTAGGGGAAATTCATGGTGAAAATAAATGACTCACATCGAGTAATATTAAAGGAACACATTACAAATGACATGTATTCTGTCGTCTGTAATGAGCATTTTAAAAGTAACCCTCTCAACACTTGTAGCAGATTAAACAAACATAGATGTGAACTGGTACCTCCGCCGACTCACCCTGTCTCTTCCATACAAACGCAGCTGAGTGCACACCATTTGGCACCATAGGTGACTTTGCTGTTTTATAGTTTTAACCTGAGAAATAAAAAGGTTGACTCTCCTTTTTGTCTCGCACAAACGCACATAGATCAGGTCTGCGGTCGAGGACGGATTATAGTTTTCGCAGAGCGTAATAAATACTGACAGGTTGAGCTTAAGCCACGTGAAAAGTCTGCTTTTTACAAGCTACCAGTTGCTTTATATTGACAGACGTGGATCTGCGCTAAAGGTAATACACTCTCTGTACACACAGGGCTGTATTTCCACCATACGTTTTCTGAAGTTCAAGTGGTCGAGCCGCCGCCCTGCACCACAGAATGAGACATTTCATCCCTGTTCCTCGCTTGTTCAGGTGAAAGTCTTCTCTTTTTCACTATTTCTGGCATCCTGGATTAAAGGTTTTCCACTGGAGGGCGGCCATTATGGTCGACCAGACTGCGACCCGTGGCTGTGACCGGTGTGGGCTTTAGACGCCAATAGTGATGCTGTTTTTTCCTAATGTTCTCAAATATGTATTTATATATTTTGGAGGTTTGCTGAGGGTGGTATTGCTTTTCACCATGCCTCAACACTTTCTCTACCTTCACTATAATACCACTAATTTACAGTATTTCCCATAAAAGTGTATCACTTTAGGAATTCACATGAACATGACTGATCAGTGCAGTCTGTATGAACAGTAACAAGAAGCATGTGCTGTTTTTGAGAGCAGCAAGATCAGCTGGAATTGGAGGATATTACCTGTGCAAAAAAAAATGACAAAAAGCCTATAGAGGTCAAGTGCAAAATACAAAAGAAAATCAAAAATAAAGGTAATGGTAATCATAATAATTGCAGTTGTGTTGTTGTAACAGTAGCGTGTAGTTGCAGCTTGGAGATTAGTGTTCTTTGACGTAGGGAGGAGGCCTTTGAAAACCGTCGCACTAGCGATAGTCGCGAGTATTTCAGTCGCCTAGCTATTCCAGCAGAGCACATCCAGGGTTCTTTTTCCCAGCATGCCTCGGTGCAGGTGAGACGTTTCAATACGTAACAGGCATTGTGGCCATCTGGGAAAATGACTCATGTTTTCCAGTCGGACCCGAGAGTAAATACGACCATTTACAATACATTCTCAGCATTCATTTGAACCATTTTCATCTGCCAAATAGGTGGATGCGGCGCTTTAGGATACTTAATGCACAGCTGTTTATGTGGAGGTATGGTGCTAATGACGATCGCCGTGCAGTAATGATACGTTTAAGGTTACATTTTTTTTTACGTTACTAATTACTTCAAGTATTGCTTTTGTGCTCCTGTGTTTTATATCGTCTAACTAAAGGCAGAGTAATGTCCCGCTCGCACCAGTGTAATGCTGGAAGTGAGGAAGGGGCTGGACGGCTTTTAGGTCCAGTAAAGCGAAACCATATAACACATAATAAAGACATGAGTTATGGGAAATGTGGGTGTTTGGCAGCACATCTTGTGATTTCTCCCCATAAATATGAGAATAAATGTCAGACACAGAGCTGGAACTGCTTCCTACAGAGGAAGTTTGTCCTAATTTGTTCTGGCAGAAGGATCTGACTCTCCCAGTGTCACCACTAACACTGTTATTGTGGATGATTGGTGTGACCTATTCACCTTTTGCGAATTGCAGAGTCCCTTGCCAATATTTGACTCACCTATCGCTCACACACACTGCAGTGAAATATACATTCTTCAGTACAGAACACGCTGAATGGATAAATTATCGTGTAATACAACATTAGAAATCAATCACCGTGCATATAAAGCATCACGTCAAAACTAATTAGCAGCTCTGTAGTATTTTGAATTATTTTTTCCATATAAAACGTGCAGACAGTGTCCAGTCAGCTGGTGGATTCATTCTGTCACAAAACAAGCTACAAAGCAAGCTCCAGGCACCAGTTTGACTTTAATATCTGCAACAACTGGAGCGAAACATTCTTATTTTATGACAATTTCAGGGAAAAGGCTCTCTCCGCAGCCAGACCTTTTTGTAATAACACAACTATGCAAAACACTTTCAGATTAAAAATGTTTTTCATAACAGAGAGACTCTCTTGTGTTTGGGTGGAATTCTGAGAAGTTCAATTAAACAGACAAGCACGAAATCCAAGTTACAGAGTCATTCTTATTCCTCTGCTGAGTCTTAAAGAAGGGATGCCTGCGCCACCTAGTGTTGAAAGAGCAGATTAAAATGGCTGAACTGAAACTGAGACGTTACATTTGATGTAAGTCCAAGCAAAGTGAAAAGTAAAGTATGTGAAGTTAATTAATTAATGTACAACATATGGAATCTAAAATGAAGTAAATGAATCGTGTCCTTGTGATTTTTAATCTTGCTGGTTGTTCCTCAGAAGATGTTCAGCCTGCAAAACCAAAACAGAAGATAAGAGGCGCTGTATCAAGACACGGACGTTCACTCGTGGATTTGATGTAAAATTCGTTCTTCTGTGAAAGTACCAGGAAGTCGACGGGGTCCTCTGGTTTGATCTTGCAGCACTCGCCCATGGCCTCACTGAGCGACGGCATCACATACTTCATCAGGTAGTTCCTCAGAGGAAGAGAGCGAGCTTCCAGCAGCTCGTCCTCCTGTCTCTCCAACTCTGACAGATTCCTCTGCTAATAGGTAATAGAAAGAGATACATATTTACTCTTCCTCTTTTATCTGTTTGTTAGTTTTATGCATCGAGGTATTCTGAAAACTGACTTGTTTGGTAAAATAGTGAAGAACGTTTTCACTTCATTTTTATCCTTAGAGCAATTTTTTTTTTAATTTTACTTCTTCTTGTTTTAGTTGGTTCATTTTTTGCATTTTAAAGACAGCCATTACTCTTATATTTCATCTCTATGTCTCTGTCTCCTTTACTATAATCATATTTCACTTTGCTTTACCCAAAGTGTGTTCAAATGTATCCCTGTCAGATCTGTGTATGTATTATTCCACACATTATCTCTGGACTCACCCACTCCTGATACTGTGCAGCCATCTCTGCCAGAGCCGCCTCATTCCTGAGTTTCCTCTCGGCCGCCTCGGCAGCCAGTCTCTGCCTCCTCTCTTCTTGTTTCCTCCTGTCCTCCTCCTCCTGCTCCTCGGGACTCAGGCCATAGTTCGTTGGATTCCCCACCATCTCGATGATCTTCTTCAGAACTTCTGCGTACTGTGGATCATCAGCCTCAGCCTCTGGACAGACCATGGATCATATTTACTTTAGAAACAGCAACGATTGGCAGGCTCTTCAAGCATCTCAGCTGCACTTTGACGAGTCGGTAACATAGAATGAAATTGCTTTTTTAAAGTTTTAATTTGAATGTTTCTTCAATATGCCACACTGTGCAAAAAGGGACACAAACATCACCTCCAACATGTTTATACTCGACTTAAACTTAACAAGGAGTTTTCTATTTTGTTTTTTATTTTTTTGGCCTGATATGTAATATGTAACTTTGAGTACAATACCAATTATCTCTGGATAAATCTCAAGCTCATCAAAGTAGTCCAGCAGGTTTTCCTCATCAGCATTGAGTTGTCTGTATCTCGTGAGTCGGGGGACAAACTCATCGTGGGTGTAGCGCATTTTCTCTGCCACGCTCTCTGGAAGTCCTTGAACTCTTTTTGTCAGGAATTCATCAGTCGCATCGAGGGCAAAAACATGCTCTGCAAAACATGAAACATGTAAGATAACAACGTCAGGCATAAGGGTTTGTATTATTAGAATAATGGGGTGAGAGTACCCATTGTGTTCTGTGTTTAATTCATTAATTAAGTGCATCAACAACCTGGAGTGATCTTCTTCTTGTACACAGGTGTTTTGGACATCGAATCCAGTTTCTCTGCTTCTTCATCTGAATAATGAAAATCTGAATTAGCAACAGCAAATATTATTAAACAAGATGGAGTATTTATAATGATACATGATGCTGACCTAAGAAAACCAGCTTTGCTTGCTTATAAGTCTCAGGGAAGCCATCCAAAACATATCCTTGGTTCAAACATGGCTTTGAATTCAGCTTTTCTTGCAGAATTTCAAAAAGTAGCTCATCAGCTATCCGACCTAATGGAAGAAAATAACCAGTGACAACAATCCTTCTACAATCTAACAACAGATTCATCAGAGCATTTCAGATAAATGATCTAAGCAGAAGCCTTGATAGATAGAAATACAAATACAATCCAATACAGAATGATCATGTAACATTGTAAATAGGAAAGAAACTTTTTAAGGCTAAATGTCTACATCAAATCACGTTAAAATGAGTTTCTAGTCATTTCACAAAGCAACAAAAGTATGTGGATAATGATTTACAGTTAAAGCTGTATTGCACTTTTATGCTGATGAAGCTTCTATGTGTTTCTATATCTAACCTGCATTCATTTCCATGCTTTTCTGTAAATCTTTCAGTTGTTTCTGTGCAGCAGCCACTGTCTCTTCACTGACGAATTCAGGGTCTGCATTCACGATCTCCTGCTGTTGGATTCCAAAATAAAAACATCAAAAATCAACAAATGTTTACTTTCCATGCGTTAGCGTATCCATGTTCGATGCACACTTTCTGAAATGATAGAATAATCTGCATTCTGTCTTACGAACACCTTCCACTGACCAGTTGTGTGATCTTTTCTTCAATGACCTCTTTGATCTTGATGTGGTGTATTTGGTAATGACGGCAGAGTTTCTCTGTGACTGTGGTTTTGCCCACAGCAGGAGGTCCAACCAAGCAGATTTTAATTGGCTGCAGCAAAACAAGAAAAAAAAACGAAAACAGCTTTTTTTTGGAAAACAAAAGCAATGACTGTTTTTAATATTTTCTCATTTGGAGGACTTGAAAACTCACAAGAAGCTGCCTGGTGACTTTGTATTCCTCCACAATGTTCTCGATGTTTTGAACCATCCCGGCTTCAGACGTCCAGTCGAGAATCAAGGAGTCCTTCATAATAAACGCATCCAGGCGGAGGTTGATTTTTAAGTATTCCAGTTCCTTCGGCTAAAATAAGACCCAGAAATGTCCGGGAACAAACATCAGCTGTGTGTTATATTTATTTATTAGCAACTAGGATTGGAAGTAACTTAATAATACAAATAAAAACTGACTACATATTAATTCTGTTTTATTTTGCTTGTCTCTCAATCAAAACAGTAACATTGAATGTAGAAGGATGACATTGTGAAGTAACGTGGGATCATGGGAGTTGCTTTTTTCACCAGCATTGTCGATGAAAGTCGTACGTGACTCAAGTACACACGAGGTAATGTACTGCAAGTAACACTAAACATTAACGTTAATAAAGCGGATGGAACGGACCGTCACATTGATTAAAATAACAAATTCCCCGAATCTGAACATTGTTGGAAACATCAACAACAAAACGCATAACAAAGACTTCGTGATATGAAGATATTTTAATGCAGAATTGTTAGATGTTATACCTTCAATATAAAAAAGAAAATCATTTCCTGTACCTCAAAAGCCTTCATGGTGATGGCCTCCTGCTCTGCGGCTGTGTTAATTTTTCCTGGTCCCAGTACATTGCTGATCACCTTAAGGGTTAAGAGTCAGAGAATAAAAATGCAAACCACACCTATCACTGGTCTTTAGAACTAAGTAAATATCCTTTTTAATGTACTTGTTGCGTTATTGTTCATGTCAGGTTTTACCTTTACAATTTCCTCCAAAGTGTTCTTGGAATCATCAACAGCCAGAATGTATTTTGACTTTGGCTTGACTTCGATTATGTTTTGGATCACTCTAAAAAAAGGCAGACACTCAGTTCAGTTTTGTAGTAATTGCTTTGATAAACAAATTATAGCTGCAGAAGATGAATGCAGTGATCACCCTCCAAGGTCGTATACGTGAATCATGGGGATGTAATTTGTGCCCTGGCCAAATACAGGAACTTTAGGGAACTGCATCAACCATGACACCTGTAAGACAATACAATAAAAGACATACATGAAGTATTAATAGAGACATACTATGTATTGTGTGACATGTTGTGGTCACCTCAATATTTACCTTAAAAAAGTAATGAAAGAGGTTTTCTCCTTTTCCATACTGAAGGCCACTGCCTACAACATAACCTGCAAGTTTGGACTTTTTCTGAAAGTACATAAAACCAGATGACAACTTAACCACTGAAGTTTGCTGTATTTTCCCAGTCTTTGTATTTTTAAAGCTCGACTAAAATCCACTTACACTTCTACCCAGTTTGAGCACAAGCTTTTCCAGTTCGTTGTGGTTTTTGAAATTGGGATGTGGTCTTCTTCTTCTGTACTCCTCCTCTGTGAGCAGAACATCTGTTTCATCCTAAGGAGAGACATTAATATGGCACTGGTGTGTTTTTAAAGCATATGACTCATAAACTAAACATTTCTGAAGGCTCACTGGATTCTGTGGTTTGGTCATGGCCCAGGTCATCACAGTAGAGACTAAGATGAACATTTTCCGAGACTTGAAGCTCTCCATCCCAGCGTGAAGAGCTGTTTGTAAACAAGTGGAAAAAGTACAAGAAAACATAAGTCTACTTTTTTTTGTTATCATTGTAATAAGCATTACTAGACTGGTATTTTCCCTTCACCTGTGATGGCCCACGTTGCCTCCTCAATCAGCTGTTGTGTGGCATTTTCTGAGATGTTGTACACCACCACATCACACTCCAGGAGGTGCTCAAGCAGCTCATCGCGAGTTGGTGACTGCCAGAGAGACTGTATCTTATTAGGCACTGAATATTGTCCAGAAAGAAACATGATTAATAACTCTAAAACGTGGCAAATGAGTACGGGGAACTAAAAACAGCTATTTCTGCTTTTAGACCTTTATTTAAATAAAACTGTATTAGTATACGCAGTGAAAGACATATTCAGCTCCTTTACTTAAGCGTAAAATTACATAAAATGGAAAGCACAAGTTTGTACAGTATCTGAGTACAAGTAGTTTACATTCACCACACTTACATTCCGTTACTGGGTGATAATTAAGTGATAGGGATACAATTATTATTAAGTAGAAGTAGCCAAAACTTGAGAAAATTTCTGTAGACACATGAACAGAACAATGTCATACTCACCTGATACTGTTCCAGCAGAAAGCTAGTTTTTCCATGTTTGAATGACGAAGTTCCCACTATTTGAAAAGCAGGTTCACCTCGAGGGGAAGCTATGTCTTCATCTGCGTCTGTACCGGTTTCTCCGCGTATACACGTCGATAAAAACTGTCAAAGCGCATAAGAAAAAAAAAATACTGTACTGGTAAACCAACAAACGACGGGTCATTTTACATCAACAACACAGTTTACTTTACCTTAGCGACGTGCTTGGAAGAGTATACGTCGACGTCGTTCACAAATATACGTTTAGTCTTTGGCTTTTTATCCCCCATTTTGAAATCTGGGGCCAGGCTGAAGTATTTTATGTATGTAGCGAACACTTGTAGTCTGTATTTGTGGCGAAAAACAGTCGGAAAACATCTTCACAGAGCCATCTTTTTCGTCGTTGCTACGGACTCACTACGGTTGCTAAGGGCTCAGCCAATAACAGGCTCCGCGGGGTTGAAACGTAACGCGTTACTTTACGTTACCTGCCTCGTGATCGAGATGATTTGACAAGAGCCACGCCTACTTTTCCACCATTTTGGTCTGAAACTGATTCTCAAAAGCTCTCAAAGACTCCTATTTTTCCCCCTCTAATCTCTCTGTCTGTTCTCTTTGATCCTGTACTGATGAGAAATGAAATCTAATTTTTTTTTGTTTCAGTTGGCAGCAGCAAAAATTTTACTTAATGTATTTATTTAGCCTCATAGAAGTCAAATACAAATACACTCTGATTCCCAAACACAGCATATTTCTCTGATTCACCCCACGGAGCGCATTCACACGCTTGTGCACGCACAAACCACACACACACCTGTGGTTCTGTAGATCCCTTCATGGCACAGGACAATGGAGCGCTGACATGGAAACTTTCAAAGCACCCCATATATTTATAGAGCTGACATTATCTAGGAAACTGCTGGCAGGGCTTGATGGTGTCTCTTAGCACTCAGTAAAATATGGCCTATACTCAACGCGGTGAAGTAAGCCGCTCTTAGGATGCTTGCGAGATTCTCACCATGTAAGAATGATAACATGTTTTTTTTTTTATTCGCTGTGTATTTAGACAGTTGTTAGATGTTCCGTTTTGGGAAGGTCGCTTTTGAAACGTGATAGGTTTCAGATCACATAACCTGTTAAAAACTATTTTAACTGCTTCACCGATGATTTGACTTTATCACACTAGATCGCTTTTTGATTGCATTCCCAACAAGTGTTTTAAACTGGGCGATAAAGCTGAAAAATCCTGAAAACATTCAACACATTAAACCAGGCCGTGAGTGAAAACCGACGCTCGTTACTTTCAAACTTTCGTTTAAAAGGTCTCCAATATAACTCGAATTAAGACCGGAATGTATTGATTTTGAAGGACAACCACCTAAACAATTCAACAAATGTGTAGACACAACAACAAACTCTGACTGCAGTAAAAGAAAGTTATATATAAGTAGTTTTTTCCCTCAAAACTATAATGGATGTAATCCATTTGTAATCACCAACATGTTGATTAGTAACTGCAATTTTCTTTTCCTCAGTAACTATCAGGGATTTCTATTACATTTATTTTGAAATGCCATTGCATGCAACTAACCCTAACCCTCTGTGTGTTTTATAAGGGATGTGGCGTGGTATTTTAAAAGGGTATTGGCCTAAGTTTTACAGACCGAGGGACTTTTTCTTTGCTTCTCATCCCCACAGATAATGATTTACAAGAACAAAATGGCTACTGATGTGATCGTTGTGATTGACATGTCAACCAGCGTGCAGTCTGTCAACACTCTCGCGTCAGGGACCGTTTACAGCAGGAATGTGGCACGTTACAGGAACAGCTGTAGGTGCAAAGGACAACACTGCAGACACCGAGAATGGGACTGCTTATTGTCGTACTTACTCCTCTGCAGTCGCAAAGACTTGGTACCAGCAACTTATTTACTGTTAACAAACTGGACACAATCTGGTGGTCAGACTGCACATTTAAATCTGTTTTATAGTCTATAATATTTTGACAATGTGATCCCCTAAGTACTGTGTGTATAGTCAGTAAATGGTCAAATCTTAGAGGCATATAACTGTGTCATTGTGTATTTATCCAAGCATTCATTTATAAAGTATTAATTTGAAGGTTTTTGGAATCAAAGGTGTTTCAGGAGACAATATCAAGCGCAAACTTTGCAGAAAACGAACCACCTTGGCTTCTCCTCGTGCAACTCTCAACCTCATCCTTCCATTTGTCGCTAAAACGTACACTGCATGTGAAAAGGGTAAACAAACCGCTGTCGAGGTAGGACTGACTGTTAAAAGGCAGTTGTTGCGAACAGCTGCTGAAGTGTGTGCATGTGTGTTGGTGGAGGGGTTTGGCGGGGGGGTTGCAGAGGGGGCAGCTGTCAGGACAGACAAACCGTGTGCTTCCTACGTGCCCTTATAAGGACGAATGTGCCTCAAAACTCTGACCCGTTTAAGGCCAATCTGCTTCATCCTGATAAAGACCTGGTGATAAAGACAGGACTCTGCCAAAAAGTGCTTCATTGACTTGAAGGGAGCTGTTGACAAAACACAGCGCCTATTTCAACCCAAAAAGTAACGTGATGTTTCTGTCTCCTGGTTTTTAATGTGATACTGTTCTTCTACTCTGTGCTGTTTACTTCAAACGGCTCTTTCATGTCTCCAACCGTACCTTCAGTTTAGTTCAGTTTTGCAAGTTTCATTGTAGCCAGTGGAACCACAGAGTTAGTGTATGTAGAAAATCCAGGTTTTCACATGCCTGCCTTACCTTTTCCTTGCTGTGTTTGTCTTTGTTTGAGCTGATTTCATCTCTCTGTGATGTTATTATCTCCAGAGGTGGAACAAGTGCCATGATGCTTTACTGACGTAGAAATACCAGAGCGTAGAAATACTCCATAACGAGTAATAATCCTGAATTCAAAATGTTACTTGAGAAGGATTATCAGTAAAATGTGCTCATCATGCTGAATGGCTCATTAATACATGTAAAAGCATTTTAATCTGGTCATTGTGTCTGTATACCACACAGAAACAACTCTAAGTGTCAAATAATTGTAGTGGCGTAAAAAGTACAATATTTGCAAGTATAAAGTAGCATAAAATGGAAATATTCAAGTATAAATAAGTAAAACATTGTACCTAAGTACAGTACTTGTGTAAATGTACTCAGTTACATTCCACTACCGATTATCACTACATAAACCCTTGTTGTTGATGCAGAAAATATGTTCTATGTTTATCATTTAAAGTTGCCTAAAGTTAAAATTTCCGTTACTCTTTGTTCTTCTTTTGTTTCACCGTCATCGAATCATGCTGCTGTATATTGTCCGCCACTTAAATTCTTACACAAAACTCTTTTCACGCAAAACCTTGCTATGAAGAGTTATCAAATACCAAAGATAGAAGACGTAAGGGGGAACTCAGGTCTCTGTTATGTAAAAGCCGGGAACAGAAATAGTCAAGTAGGTTAGTAGCGTGTCTTTCTGAGACATATTGAAGCACACGGCTACAAATGGACCATATGGAATAAGTGTTGATGGTGGGGGTAGGGTGGGTG
>JAPQRN010000017.1:6026617-6073685 GCA_037367275.1 Coranthus polyacanthus | reverse complement strand
CTTTTTCTTTTTCTTTTTCTTTTTCTTCGCTGCGTTCTTCACATTAAAGGCTGTTGTGTGTATTTTATTTCATTCGTATTTTTTATTTCTCCAGACCGGTCACAGAAATGGGCTCGGCAGTGCGGTTATCGTTCCTCGGCCTCCTCCTGTGCTTGCACGTCGGCAGGGCTCCAGCCCGCAGCCCCCGCACGGCAGACCAGGTGTCCGAGGCCGACATCCAGCGCCTCCTGCACGGCGTCATGGAGCAGCTGGGCATCGCTCGGCCCCGGGTGGAGTATCCCGCACATCAGGCGACGAACATTGTCGGACCACAGAGCATACAGGGTATGTTGGGTGTGTGTTTGTGCAGAGTATAGAGACTGAACAAATAAACCTTCGCCTGATTTTTCCATAGTAAACGAGCCGGGGGAATGGGAATATCCTGGATTAATTTGAGTTTAGAACCAGATACGGAGGAAGCAGGTGATCATTTACAATATAATCTATGGCTCTGGATTAGACAACACTGGACCCCATTAACCTCTTTATTCAGACCCATTCAATACTTGTTTATTATCAAAAATTCTATATTTGCTTTTAATACATCTTATTTAGGGTTCGATGTCTAATAAAACTTGAAATGTGTCGGATTATTGTTAACGTATGACATTTGTGGATTAGACATTTTCTATCTGGTGATGTTTCTGCTGCTGTTGTGGTGATTGAAGAGCTGTTTTTTTCTCCACAAGGTGGTGCTCATGAGGGGCTGCAGCACCTCGGCCCCTATGGCAACATCCCAAATATTGTGGCTGAGCTGACGGGCGACAATGTTCCCAAAGACTTCAGTGATGACCACGGTTACCCGGACCCTCCAAACCCGTGTCCCCTAGGAAAGACGGGTAGAAGCTTTTTATTCGAAGCACTTTATTTTATAGATGCCACTGATAATAAACCAGCACAGTAAAGTTAATGGCTTTAATAAACCTTTAGGGTTGTCACAGTGGCATTTTTTTTTGGGGAAGGCTGTTATTGTTTTGTAGGTTTAAATTTAGAAGAGACAAATATATTGACCTTACTGAATACCGAGACAAACTTTGGATCAGTGCATGTCTGACACAGATGCTATACCTGAGGGGAAAAAATAGAAGTGATTCAATCTCTGTCTTCTTCCTTGCTGCGTTTATTTATGCTTTTCAGCTGCAGACGGGTGTTTGGAAAACGCTCCGGACACGGCAGAGTTCAGCAAAGAGTTTCAAAAACACCAACACCTTTTTGACCCAGAGCACGATTACCCAGCCCTCGCTAACTGGGTGAGTGAAGAGCAGGACGACTACTTACTCATTTATCAGGAATTCATCTATTCATTTCACTTTCTGAAAACTAGTTGTCTAAAAGTAATTGGGCAAATTATTATTTTTTTGTTATTGTTTCAATAACTAACATCCTGCAATAGGCTAATGTGTGGGACGCGTCCTCCAATACTTGAATTTGCTGTAACAAATAAACTTGGTCGTCAAAAAAAAAAGTGGGCAAGAAAGGAGAGGAGGTCAAATAAATAACTTAAAGTTACGGATAAATGGATGAAAGATCCAGCTTTTGCAAATCGTCGTAAAAAATATTCAACCTTCTTTTAAAAAGAGCGAGAATGCCAGCAAATCGGTGCCACTCGCACGAATGAAAACGTTAAACAATATCCACATTTTTTATAACTAGAGCGTATCACAGTTTAAAATCAGTTTGTCCTGTTTTCTAACAACAACAAACAGCAGCTCAGCGGTCATATTTTTGGTTTCTCACGGTCTACTTGAGCTGGCGACGCCATAAAGAAATTAAAATGAAGACAAGATACATACGTTTAAAAGATCAAACAAAACTTGTTTGTAATTTGCATGGAGTCATTTTTCAACTTGTGTCTCGGTGGTTCTGGCCTTTGAGTGTTTTTCTTCTCTGAAAACACTTTCAGGCAATTTGTTGACTGTAATTTCTGAACAAAGGCACTAGCCGTAAAACAGCAGATACATGATTTTATGTCTGAAGTGTTTTTTTTTCTGGGTTTCCTTTCAGAACAAGGAGCTTTTGTACCAAAAACTGAAGGGCGGCCCGAAAAGAAGAAAAAGGGTATAGTGTTTCTTGGTTGTCTTTTTCCTTTTCCTTTGTGGGGTTATTGTTGAGAAACCACATGACCAGCACTTAGATTTACCCCTGAAGGAACCGATGTACTCTTAAACTCACCATTTCAGACGTGAAGTGAAATTCTAAACAAGGAGAATCGCACTTTGGTTGAATTTTGGTTGAAAGTCTTCGGTACCTGCATTCAACATTTAAGCAATTTCCATCTTGCTCCTTGCAGAACGTCAACCCGTATCTAATGGGCAAAAGGCTGGACAACGTGGTGGCCAAGAAATCAGTCCCTCACTTCTCTGAGGAAGAGGAGGAGGCACCGACCGTCTCCACTGTCAGCAAAACCACAGCCTAAAACCCTGCACCTGAAACCTTCATTATAATTTTTAAGTACAGTATAAAACCATTTTAACACCTAATAATTTAGCATTTGTCTTAAATCCCATGGACTGCCTATGATTCTGCAAGTCCTTTTTTAAATATGAACATGTGATCAGTGAATAGATCTAGCATTTGTTGCCAACAAATGCAATATATTTAAATGATCCTAACACTAGCAACGTGTTAACATACTGTAGGCTTAACTGGTCAGCCTTTACATTAACTGCCTTTAACATTCCTCGAGTCGTATCATAACCACAGAGCTCGCAAAATAGTTCTGTATGTTTCTACAGACAAGTCTGTTGGGCTTTTAGGTGAAAATACTGACAGTTACTGGAGCTGTGACCATGGGAAGCTATTTTTAGCTCAAACAAAGGAAAAGATCTAACTTTTATTACTCTGGAAAAACAAAGGTTGTCCTCAAGCGACAGTGAACATCACAAAAACTATAAACATCTTTGAGCATGAACTGTCGATAAGAAGTGCAAGACAATTCATTGCCGTCTATTCCTTTTGTTTTATAAGTTTATCGTCTGTTTTGTGATGACAGTATCTGAATTCTAACCATTTAACCCAAAATTCTAGAAAATAAGGTGTTAAAAACTTGACTGGCAGAGTAAAAATATAACTATATTACAATAAGATGATATATATATATATATATCTACACAAATCAATAGAACTTTATTGATGTGAAGGAATGTTGGATGAGAAAGTTTACTTATTGTATTTATCACTGTACAGAGATTGAGATGCTCACATTATAAAGATTCATTTTTTAAAGTCTCTACAACTAATTTATCACCTCTGTGTCTTGAAGCCACGATTAATTACGCATCATAATCTTAGTTCTTTATAAATAAGACTAGCTTTGTTACTTAACTGCAACTATTGAAAAGTGTTACACATTTATTAATGATTGTGAAAGACTTTACTGTAGCATGACACAGAGCTTATTCTGATTATTCTGTACATTATACTGCACCACAGGCAGCGCTGAATCTCTTGGTTCACATAATCTTGCCAAAATGGTTGTGTTATGTTTTTGTTTCTGTAAAGTCAAATAAACCTTTTATCTGCATTGACAATGTCTGGAGTTGGAGTTTTTTTTTTTTTTCCCCTCCGTGTCAGACAGATTAAGATCAGGGTTTGGGGGCGTGTTCTGCTGAAGCCCTGAAAGTCAAGACAGTTTAGAAAAACCCTCACTGTGCCATTCATAAAGCAGCTACACAGAACAAAGGACATCCAGAAGAAACACTGAACTGTTCACTTCACATTTTTCTGCGAGGACTTTGGATGAACAAAAGGTAACTCATTTTAATCATCTAATCAACCATTAACCTTGATTATGTTTGATAAAATTTGTATTTTTTTGGGGAAAGGGTGATGCGTAATACGCGCGTAAAAGCTGTGCGTAAAATGATCTTCATCAAAGACTGATTGTTGTGTTGCTTTCCTTGCAGCTTCAGTGATGAGGACATCTTCAGTGCTGACCTCCGCTTTAGTTTTGGCGCTGCTTTTCAGCTCGCTAAGGACCGCAGGTGCTGTAACTTTTCAAGGCGCTTTACCACATCCCAACAAATACAACCCGAACGAATCGGAGAGATGCCAACAACCTCCCATCACAGGACTGCTTTCGCGGGGGCCCGGGCCCGTAACCACAACCGATGAGGTGCTGGAGTCCAGTCAGGAGGCGCTGCACGTCACGGAGCGCCGGTACCTGAGGCTGGACTGGTGCAAGACGCAGCCGCTCAAGCAGACCATCAGCGAGGAGGGATGTCTGAGCCGCACCATCATCAACCGGTTCTGCTACGGCCAATGCAACTCCTTCTTCATCCCGCGACATATTTACCAGGATGGCAGCGCCTTCCAGTCGTGCTCTGCCTGCAAACCCAAAACCTTCAGCACCGTCACTTACACTCTGTACTGCCCGGGACAGACGCCCAGCACAAGGAAGAAAAGGGTCCAGCGCGTAAAACAGTGCCGCTGCACAACTATTGATACGGATTAGATACGAGGGACGATAATTTTCTCCGATTCGGGAAGTAAAACGAGCTTTCCAGAGATAAAAATGGGAAAGTGTATTTTTGCTTTAAGGACAAATGAGTAAAGTGTGACTAAGGTGAGGAACATACCCGAGTCTACAGAAATAGCTCATCTTTTTGTCATGTCAACAGGGAATCAGCAATTTCAACAATTTTTTAATTTTTAAAGAAAAAAGACAATAAGCATCAATGGATGATCTAAGTGCAATGTTCCTGCCATGCATCGAATATCGCCAAATATGTCATATAAGTCATTTTTGTGTGTGTTTGGAGTTCAGAGTTGGAGATGAAGTGATGTAAGTTGGTTTAAGTTTGTGTTAAGCAGGTTTGTAACTTTGTAAATTCACAATGTCATATTTGTTGCGGACATACAGTCCAGTGATGTGCAGGGCTTGTACAGACTTGTATGAGAACATGTATGTGGAGTCATCTTTAAAGGACTTGGTTGTGTAGTTTCCACTGTGTGGGAAGTAAACTGAAGGCTTTCATGATTTAAAAAAAAAAAAAAAAAAAAAAAAAAAAATCTTTCCAACTTGCACTGCTATACGTCTTGTTTTTACAACAGCATATAATTTATGTATCATATATTGCAACACCATTTGTGAATAAACAGTTTGAAGCTATCCAGTCATATTTTCATTCTGATCACCGAGTTTATTTGTGCATAAATATTATAAAAGATTGGTTTACGCATGCCACAATCAGTTCAGAATTATAACAACAGTATAACAATTTATACACAGCTGAAGCTGATATCAAAATACTGCACGTGAAATGGTTTTTAATTCTTAATACATGCAAATGATCTGATATTAGAGATGAAAGACACTGCACCGCTGACAGAGAAGACTGGCAGAACATTTTATCTTGCGTTCAACGACTGAAGGCTGATTTGGCGTCATGGTTCGCATCCAGTCCGATCAAGACTGGTGGGGACGGACAGCTGCGACTTGATCGCGACGGTGCAGGTTTTGACAGCTCCGGAGGTTTTAAATTGAAGACATGTTGGCCTCCTTTTGACGCAGTCGCTCTTTCTGTTCAGAGAAAACAACGGGTTTTGTAATGTGCGCTTTAACATGAGGTCATCCTCCACAGAGACTGTGCTTTCGATGCTAACATTAAGTGCTGAAACATTTTGAGTTGGATCTCAGACGCTGTCAACATTTTACTATTGACTTGAGCGTATTTCTGAATGAGCATGTCCACTGTTTGTTCAGGTTATTGTTTATCTTTTGCGTATTTAGCTGAGATACATACAGTAAAAGAAAACCTCTGTAGTTGTTTATTCTATCAACTCTGATGATCTCACCAGGCTGTTCGGGTTGATCCTTCTGGTCTCCACCTTCTTCTCTGATGTGATCCTCTTCACTGAGAGCTGAGCCTCTTTCAACCTTCAGAAACAAAAGCCAAAGTTAATTGGTTTGATGCAAGCACAGCATTTGTCAAAAAATAAATATATCAACCAGACAGTTGTTCCTATTGGTTCGTCTTAAAGACTAATGTCCAGAAAACGGTGATAATGCTGATAATAATACCACTTAAAGTCTGCATTTTGTCTTGTTCTGCATTTTCAACATCGCATTCAAAATAAAAAGACAGGAAACAGATACACGTCGCTACAATCATGGACATCAATCAGTCAAGACAACATTTAAAGCCCTTCAATGTACGTTTTATCTGGATTAAACTCCTTATTTAATTTTAGGATTGAAAGGTGAACAAAAGAGTCCTACGGTCTAACCTCACTAAATCATGAAACCCTTTATCCCCAGTTTTTCTCTCAACAGTTTGCGTCTATCATCTAAAATAAAATGGCATCGAAACTGTAGATCAGCCTCAAGTCCACTGTGCTGCTTCCTCTAATTCACACGCAGCGGTAATGTAGGTGTCCGATACCTCTCTTTGGAGATGTTTTTGTTCTCCCTCTTCCACCTTGCCTTGAAGTCGGCACAAAACTCAAACCAGAGCATGAAGAAATGACTAGCGGTCACCTCCTTCTCTCCAGTTTTGGGCTTCAGACCAAAATACAGAACCAGATCCTGAAAACTGAGCAGAGAGAACGGTCACGAAAAAAGAATAAAAACATAACTAACCAAGATGGAAATCTAAAGTGATTCCTGTTAAATTCGCTTCTCATCTTAAACCAGATACTGGGTTTGTTTTGTTCGCAACAATAAAGCAGGATGTGATGACTGAGTGTGGTTTGCATTCTTGATGTTGAAAAATATTAATATGACAACCAGAAACAACAACACCAACCCTCTAGAGGCAGAATAAATGTTGGTATTAATGTCAATACCAAGTCATGGCTGCTTTTGCTTTGTCAAATCAGGATATACAAAACCTCTGAAACCTTCATATCGAGCCCAAAGTGAATACTGAAAAACACTTGCATCTTGCAAAGTGAGAAATCATTTGTTAAAATCCAGACAAAGGCCAGTGCGCTGGACACGAGGATGACTCAATTTCCCAACCTTTTTTGTGCCGTCGTCAGCTGATAGGAAGCTTCAGCGTGTTCTTTCCTTGCTGTAAAAACAGAAAGCAGACAGTTTAGTGGCAGTCAGCCAGTGGAAAAAAGACTACATTATATTTTAAAGAGTCATCATTCTTCCATAAATTCTCACAGGGACACAATGAGAACCTCCTGTATGATGACGAGCTTGTCAAACGGAGGCAGACGACCATTTGGTCTTTTCAAAACAGCAATTACACACAAAGGGGTCCATTCTTACTGCCGGTTTGTAATTGCGATGCCATTATTACAAAATACCTCATAAACCACTACCTGTCTCTGATTTGTCTCTATGTCTTAAAGCAAAAAAAAAAAAAAGAGAGCGAAGACACATTCCCTTAATAAATTGACTAAATGCTGTTTTCCGTAGCTTCAACAAGCATCTTGTAACATCAGGACAAAAGTCATTTCTCACATTAGATATGACAGATAAAAGCAGCAGTATGTTTGGCAGTAATGTTGTCTGTCAGTAGCTGGTCTTTTACGTTTTTTTTTTTTTATCTCAAATGAAACAAAAGGAAAAGGGGAGAAAATATATTTATCGATGGAGCGTCTGAACGATGCACTTTCACAGGAACGGTAATGTTACTCAATTCGAGAAATGCATTTTAGCAATTAGAATACATGTATTTTAAATGCAGAGAGTGGGAAGATCTTCTCTAGGGGTGAATACTTCTGAGGCTCAGGCAGGAGTCTTTCAGTCACTGCCAAATCCGTCTGATCCCTATCTCAGCGTCTCGCCATCACTCTGAGTCCGTCCTATCTGTCTCACACACAAAGATACTGAAGGAACTCCAAGAAAAAGGAACAAGAGCACGGGCAATCAGGCCGGAAACAAAGCAAAGTCTGCGTCTGCCTGACTTCTAGAGACAATAAAACAATTAAGGAGAAGCATGCGGAGAGAGAACGTACAGAGAAAAGCAGCTGTTGCAGATTTCTACCTGAATTTGTGGACGAAAAGATGTAACATTATTTAAACAGAGCTTCAATTCACTCATTATTGTAATTGTTTTAAACGACGTCCACGTTGAACAGACGGAAACTGTCGTGTCCCCTCGGCCTTTCTGACGTTTAGGTACACTTACTAGAAGCATGCCTGTTATTTCTCTACATGTAATCTCTCTGGGTGAAAAGTGACACGTCGCAGCAGTCCCACCGGGATGGAGAGCTGGGTTTTTTTAAAGGCCGCTCTGGCCTGCGGCGTAAACGTTAGCCACAGGACAGACGATATGACATCTGGCACGCAAATAAAACAAGCCCGAAACAGATTAAAAATCAGTTTAAAAACAGACACCACGCTAAACGTTAACTTCTCACCGCTGAGAACAAACGCCTCCATCTTGTCCTTAAATGGCTGCAGGTGTTCCTCAGGAGAGTAAGAGCAAACCCGTTGTACATCCTTCTCACATCCTGAAAAAAAACAAAACAAAACAACAGAATGGTTCACAAAATCCCTTTTTGTCCGTATTATGGACAAAAAGGAAATCTTGCATTAAACGTATTTTAAGCAATGCTCGTGTTTCACTGTTTTCTACCGGTTTCCCTTCACTGGCTCCCAGGACATTTTAGGATTGATTTTTAGATTTTATTTCTCCGACTTCACTTTTTACAACCTCTTGTCCCGTGAAGAAAACTCATCGTCATCTGCAGTTGTATGTTAGGCTGACCTCTATTATTATTACTATTTTTGTTTGTACGGCACTTTGGTGAACTGTTATTTTAAATGTGCTTTATAAATACATTAGGTTTGGATTTTCTGATATTTTGTCAAACAGACTATGGGTCAAGTAACTGTCAAAATCATCAACAGATTAATAGATGATGAAAAGAACTAAGTTGCTTTTTACCATAACATGTAGTGTATGACCTGTATGACCCTACGTGTTACCTAGAAGGCAATATATTAGTATCACATACAAACATCCTCTGGATATACGAAGATATAAGTTCATCAGGGTTTTCCCTACCGTTATACGTGTTATAAGTAAATGTCTTTTCCCAGATCTAATATTTGGTCCCCATCGGATTATCTGCTCTAGCTTTTCCAAATGATGTGCAAAAGTATGGTAATAATGGACCATAATTATGTGAAATTGTGTGTCTTTACTCAAAAATGTTTGCCTAAGTCTTCCACAAACTTCCACCTGAACCCAGAAGACATCTAAGCCCTATGGAAACCTAGGGAAAACCCTGAATTTGATGAACTGTTATATGGTTTTATATGTTGCACACACACAAACGTACGTATTTGAATGGGCTAAACATATATAGTCTCTATGTATAGTTTCACATCACATGTCCTTATCTTTCATATAAAGAAATTCAATACATGTACATATATTTCACTCGTGTATGGGTCAGGACATGGTGTTTTTTTTGGTTCGGCATTGGGGGATTCGATACCAGGAAATCAGGTCACGTTCCATCTTTCAACTACCCCACTCTTCAACCCCAGAAGACTCCGCTGTGGGTTAAACCAGCTCCACCTGTGCCCGAGCAGGAGATTATCAGCACAGCTTCCTCTTTAGATATCGCTCGCTGAGATTCACCTAGAGATGGCGACTGCAAACCCCGCTCCCTCTCTCCCTCTCCCTCTCTTCCTCTGCCAGTCTGTGGCTCCACATCGCTCTGTGTCCAATCAGTGGATCAGAGGAGCCAGTCTCCTGAGCCAGTCATAATAGAGGCTGCCCCCCCCCTCCAAACCCTCACCTCCTCACCCCCAACCCCGACGCTCGATCAACATCTCCCAGATAAGATTACAAAAGAATACTGTTTTCATTCAGGATTTGTGTAAACTGTGGAGGCGGGTATCTCTCTCTGCATTGTGTGGCGAGTCGTTCTTTCTTTTGTCTGCCTTTTGTTCCTGGTAAGAGTTTGCTTATTTCAGATTGAAGAGGGTTATAGACCTTCACATAAACAGAGCCGGGCTGATGAGGAGTGCGGTGCTCTCAGATGTGAGACCAAAACTACACAAAAGTGCACTAAAGGGGTGATTTGGTTTCGTAGTGAGGTATAAATGGCATTTTACGGAGGTTATAAGGTTTTGATGATTATATGTTTGAACTCATAATTCACAACATCTCCCCAGAGGGATTCCACAGTGACATAAATAGCCGATTACGCTTCTAATTTTATTACTCCTGGCAGAAAGGTTAGTCTATATACATATACAATGACATGAAGCGTAACTAGTGCAAGTAATAGCGTTGGAAGCAAAGCCCCTATGTCGTGAGTAAGTTAAAGGGGTTATTTCACCCAATTACAAAAAGAAACGTATTGTCTTTCTTCTGCCTAGAGCTCCCTCTACGCCTCTACGCCTTCCTGCAGATAGTGTGAACTTAACGGCCACAGTGGGTGAATATTTTAGGAGTGCTGGATTGACTATCCCGAATATAAAGCCCGGTTGGTTCAGGTTTACACATGGTAAGAGAACGCCAGAAGCGAACTCTGTGTAAAATCATTCGCCGTCTCCAACACGGGAGAGGTGTCACTGTCGTCTTGTCCCGACATCCTCTGCACCCAGAGTCGCGCTGTTTTTGTTTATGATAAAAATGAATGAACCATTTAAAAAGTTTTTTTTTTTTCCATAATAAACCTCCGGGCGCTTTGTACTCAGGTCTCAAATATGATCTGACAAATCAACCGAGAATGCGGGAAAAGTATGTCTCAGAAAAGGATAGAATTTTTGTAAAAAAAATGTGTAGGAACCCGGCGGAAACCAAAGCAGAGCTAGGACTTAAAGGTTCAATGTGTGATATTTAGTGGCATCTAGTGTGAAGTTGTAGGTTGCTTCATCCTGCCCTATGCTGACTGCTGAAAATGTAGTTTTTAAAGCAGGTCTGATAGTTTACTTTCCTTTTTTTTTGAAAATGCTTAGTTTTAAGTCAGTTTCAGTGGTACTTTTGCAAATTATCTTAGGCTGTAAATGCTTTTGGTCAGTGGCAAATACAAATAAACACTAAATAAATACATCGGGTTTATGTATGAAATAAACTGACAAAGACGAAAAACTACAGACATTAGTTTTGTAAACACGATACAATTTTTAGTTCTTCAGTATCTTTTTCTGTAAAGTTAACGAAATGTTTTTTCACACCCAGTTTTCGTTATTTTTATTTCATTATTTTGCTTCAGAAATAAAACTCCTTTGACTCTGTGGGGAAACATTTCATACCAACCAAACAGAAAACACAGCGAGAGTGAAGAACGACAAAAGCCGAGCCTCAAGCCACGCATGAGGGTGCGTCAAGCGCAAGAACAAAAGAAACCTGCGATGGGCGATCCAGATTGCACGGTGGTTTGGGTAGACAGCCCGATAAGACAAAGCTGTGTTGAGAGGTAAAGAAAGCTATCAGCGGCGCACATCTGGGGGCCACACTAGAGCCCAGGTGATACAGCCGAGCAGGTCAAAGATGCGCGGATCCCTGCAGAGGCCCGTGCAGAGATACGACAGATACTGGAGGTCTGGTGATTACATAAGTGGGAAGCTATGGTCTCCCTGCGCTGGCGACAGGGGCACAAAGGCACAACGATGGGAGATCTGATGGGCAGGAGGATTAGACGCTGGATCTGAAAGGCGCCAGGCCAGTATCAGCAGCAAGACTCCTGCCAGTCTCTGAACACACGCGCGCATCGTGCACGAATAAACACGCATACAATGAAATGCAAAAATACATGCATACAACAATGCACTCACTCATACTCATACACATGTAAGAGTAAGCATTGTCCTCAACAGGACTGGTCTGGTAAAACTGGCTGGCATGTTGAATGGCGTCATATGGGCACACTTAGGGGGAGAAGAGAACAGGCAAGAAGGACAAGAAAGGGGAGAGGAAATCTTTTGTTCTGGGCTTCAGCAAAACTCAAGTCTGGTCAAAGAAGCAGGCCTTTAGCCCTAAGTATAAACAGTTACTCAATGGCTGGGGCCAGTGATGGGAAACCAGGGTGGTGAGAAGTTGGGAGGGGAGGGGAGGGGAGGGGGTGTCTGCGGAAAAACGATGCCAGACTGGGCCGAGGTTTGGTCTGTGGGAACTCTGAAGAGCAACTCAAAATCACAGTGATAGAGTTACACAGGCTGGCTGAGGTTTTCAAATAAAAACACACAACAAAATGACCACAAGGCAAGACTATTCCGGTCACCCAGTCACAAGGATGCTAAAGCTCACCGTCTGTATGCTCAAAGTGGATCTAATGTTTTGGGGAATGTGTGTAACCAACCATCTAATATTGAGCAGAGGAGGCTGAGAGTATTCATTACGGAGTCAGAGAGAAGGAGCTGAGCTGAGGGGAGATGTGAAGTGACATTACATACGTGTCAGATCTCGTCCGAGCTGTCGCAGGTCTCTGTTGAGGTCGTCAAACTTAACCTGTGCTGCCAGGAAGACGTCCTGAGGCTCGGGGAGTGGGAACGTGCTTTTGTCTGTGCCAGCGTTCTGGTGCAATCAAACCACAACAAAACACCACTGATTAATCAAAGTCATTGTCGAAGCAGGACAATAGAAGCAGACTCGAAATGTCTATGTGTATCATGTTGGTGAGCTTCAGTAAAAGGCTTCAGACTCTTTTTGGCACACAACCATTTTTTCGTTCGATACGTTCAATTACCCACATAAAAAACAATATGAAGACATTTATTTTATGTTAAGCACACATAACAACAACCAACCCATTCACCACAATAAAATGTTGCTGTTGTAAATTTCTGCAAACCACAGAGATGTGTATCTGTGGTTTTTAGTAACATTTCTAGATCCATATATATTACATTTTTTTGTGTTTTAACCGCTTGCGGTGCTTTTCAGAAATTGCGTTCATCTGTAAGTATTTAATGCTATTTATAGACAGGTTTCTGCACTTGGTTAGGACGAGAGAAAGATACCACGGACGCAAAGGCTATTATTAATATTAAAACCAAAGCACAATGTTTTCCGAAGCCGAAACAGAGTGCTTTTATTTCCCAAACCTAAAAAACCTACAGCAGTTGGGATGTGAACTCTGACGTCTGATGTCGTGCTCCTGGATTATTTATTCATCTACCTCCTTTCTATTGAGGAAAAAAAAAAGTAGCAGATCCTACGATGACAAATTACACTGAGGTTATACGTATCTGTGGTTTGCAGAAACAAACGATGGAGGCGTTTTGTTCTGGCAACAGTACGTCACGAGAACCAATACCTTGTCCACATTACGCAGATAATATGACACCACGTAGTCACCCAGGCTGATGCGATTGTCCTGGAAGAAATACAAAGATATCAGTGGTGGGAGAAGTGTTCAGATCCTTTACTTCAGTAAAAGTACTAATGCCACACAAGTAAAAGTTATGCATTCATATTCGAATTTAGCTAAAAGTATGTAAGTATTAACAGCAAATGTACTTAAAGTAAAAAGATCTCATTCAGTCATTGGTTCCTGTCTGTTTTTACTATTATATATGATGTTTTTGGATTAATTTTAAGACGCATTCATGTCCTGTGAGAACCACGTATCTCTAAAAAGTCAACTTTGTGACAATGTATTTTCCAGCAAGAGGGTTTTTAATGAGTTTATTTAGCTTCAGGAGGAGGAGGATTTTCTTCACCTGTAGAGGAACACTTCATCCTTCATATTCTCACAAACATTAAAAAATCAATAACTTTGGAGAGACATGTGTTTTAGGAAGGGGATGAAAAACTGTAATCTGAAAAGTAACTAAAGTTATCAGACATACGTAGTGGAGTAAAGAGTACAATATAGTGGAGTAGAAGCTGTATAAAATGGAAATACTCAAATAAAGTACCTCTTATGAACAGTACTTGAGTAAAAGTACTTACATTCAGCCAGTGAAAAGTAATGTTCAGACTGGTAGTGTAAGGTTAAGCCGTTGACATTTTCATTAATTTCACCTATTCAGATAATTGCATGATTGCGTCCTCTCGTTCGGGCTTTACCCTGCTTTTGACATCTTTGAGTTTCGGGAGGATCTCGAGGCCAAATCCATCAGCCTGGCCCCTGACCCTGCTGCCTCCGTTCATGTGGTTCCCCAGCGCCAACACCAGCCCCATCACCTCCCTCACACCGACGCTCTGCAGCAAAACCTCGAAACACGAAACACAAGCAGGATCAATGACATTTACAGCATAAGTGCAGGCACATATTCCACATGTACTACAAAAACATACCACGTAAGGATCATTAAAAAAGAAACTGAGTGCATTTAATGTCCATTTCTTGCATTTAACTGCAAACAATAATTCTAAAAGCAGTTTGAATCTGTCGTTTGGTTACCTTAAACCCTTAGCTGAATGTAAACCTACCTTACAGACAGAGGAGACCGTGTGAAGTTTGCGTTGGATGGAGGCGATCCCATCGCTGAAGGCTGACTGGAAGATAATGCAGTGAGCTCTCCCCGCAAAGTCTGGGATCTGAGACAGCTCATACAGAAACCTGGAGCATCCACATAAACAGCAAAAGGTTCAAATGTTATTAGTATTTGCCGACAGCGCACACACGTGAACGCATTCGCTCTCCTGTGAGACACTGACTGTTCGGGTTTGTCCAGCAGCTTGACTTCCTCTTCGTTCGACGTCTCGTAGTGTTTCTTGATTGTCTCGAGCTCCTCCGGCTGCGCCCTCTGTCGTGTTACAACAACGTATTTGTCAGACAATTTGTATTCAATCTACTGTACAGTGTTTGTCTTGTAATACTTACGTTTTCATACAGGGCTTCAATGATCTCCAGGTCCACCACAGAGTGATCCACGGTCAGTACAGCTGGAGGGGAACATGGGATAGAAATACAAAGATCTGAAAAATGCTCAGGTGTATGGGTTTTGGCGTTGGAGTTTTATGATAGCTACATAAACACAAGCTATAACCAATCTTGTCTAATTGGTCACGAATGTCCTGGGATGTCCTGTGCCCAGACTAACTGAAGGTTAACTACTTGTCAAATGATCTATTTAGAAGATTTATGTCACTTATTGCAGAAGAAAATGTACGATAGTCAGTGACGGAAGCAGCACTCAAATCCTTTAGTGAAGTAAAAGTACCAACAACAGTCATGTAAAAATACTCAAAGTCATGCATAAAAAATCCTACAAATAATTAAGTATTAGCAGTAAAATTTAAGTACAGAAGTGAACGTACTGGCTGATATATCTTACGATTTCTGACACCATGAACAGAGACAGCAGAGAAATCTGAGGATTCACCACACGATTAATGGGAGGGGAAAGAAGATCCGTTTCTTTGTGAGATACTATTATTAGAATGAAACCAGGTGAGAAGTTTAGGGGGAAAGTCGCTGTTTGGTGGAGCTGAAATGTGAGGCGACGACGCGCTGCTTTTTGTACAACGTCAGAGGACGAAGCGGTTGGAAAACACTGATTACGCTCCACCATCGGTGACTTCATTTTAAAGACCAATTTGTCCCAGCAGTTTAGTTTTTTTTTTTTAGAATTTCTTGCCAATTTTCTCGAAGGAGGAAAGAACTTTATTCTGAGATCTCACGGGCTAAGTAAAATTTTACGCCTGAACGTATAGATTTTCTCTAAAAAGCTCAGACGTTTTGAACAAAAAAAAGCAACACCCTAACATGGAAACGCAGCACCTTCAGACTTCTTCCCCTGGGAAACACAAAGTGCAGTTTGCTACAAAGATTCCGGCGTTCGGGATTAGCCGTGCACGTGGCCTCTCTGTAAACGTCTTGTTGACATTGTGGTGTTCTTTTGAGCCTTTAATCCTACTTTAAATTCACCAACAGCTCATATTCAGAGTGAAATACAGGGTATGTTCAGCGCGATGTTGGGGTTAAAGTTAAACAAGGACGATGTTCAGGGACCTGCGGTTACCTGAGTGTTTACAGATGAATGCTCCTCACACTGGCCGGGAATACGGTTTGTTCGGTAATTTACTGTAATCCACCCCCTACATGATAGATTATGTTTGTTTGATTACATAAACTGGGTTAGGTTTAAGTGATGATTTTTAGGATTATCTAAACACCGTTACATTATGTTTCTGGGGGAGAAACGCTGAACACATTTAAATTTGAAAAAGAAAGAAAATCTGCTGTGTACGAAAATAAAAATCTGAGAAATGTTGAGTACGTATTAACTCCAGCAGCGTCTCAGATATCGGCATAAATATGATATTGCAAATGCGTGATTTCAATAGACAGCAAGTGCATGTGAATAAAGGGTTTAATGCAGTTCAAAATATAGGCTTATATCAATACATGGAATAAAATAAAAAAAATATGATGAATAAAAACCAAGTTACGTTCTTTTCTTTTAGTCCAGTCTAGTATTTGTTTGATAGACTGAGTAACTTACAGGAAAAAAGTACATTTGTAGGTTACATTACTACTAAACAACTAAAAACCAGTTTATTTTGCAAAGGACAAAAGATAATATCCTTTAATAATAGTCTGTACTTTTTTGTACTACCATTAATCATTTTAATATTTTTTTTTTATTAAGTCATTCTCTTTTCTTATGATTTTCTGTACTTTTTTTATTTTCTTTTAATCATATATTTTTTTTAAATATTTCCATCTTTTACTGTTTGTTTTGTTTTCCTCTGTTCCTTTTATTCAGGTAAAGCACATCAAATTTCCTTTGTGTATGAAATGCGCTACATGAATAAACGTTCATTCCTCCTTGAAACCATGTCCTTGATACATATTTCATCCATGTGTATTTTTTTTTTATTGCTGAAATGACAAACTTGATTTGCCTAAACATCAAATGTTTCCCTAAATTATCTTGACTACGTCCCTTTTTCCCATTTTAAAACTAGACATTTACCATAAAGTGACTCCTCAATGGCTGACAGGAAATAAATAAATAGAAGTACTGTGTGTAAGAGTACGTGAGCAGCACACGTCAGTGAGCGAAATGCAGGATAACTGACCTTGCTGTATGTCTTTCATCTCCAGGTGGAGGCTTGATATGAGGATGCCCACAGCCTGGGAGCGTTTACCATCCAGCAGCTTAATGATCTGACACACACACACAAAAACCACAGTAACCATGACAACGCACAACTAGAAACCATTAGTGAGCCATTAGCAAAGAGTCTATTGTGCAAAGATGACGCGAAACAAACACGTATTACCGTAACGCATTAGCAGTTTTCAGCGTTTGGAACCAGAGTCGACTGAATTACAGAAAACGCAGTGAAACAAATGAATGCCCTCGGCCTTTTGATTCAATTACGCGTTATTTTATTTCCCTTTTCGTAGTCGTGCAACTGTTCTAATGCCATTTTTGCGTCTTATTTAAATAATTCAAAGTGCATTTTTATCTTTTGATGGTGCTGGACTATGGTCACGTTGCATTAGTATTCTGGCTGCTTGCAAATGCAGCAACCGCAAATTAAACCGGGGGCAAGAATCGCAGATCGGCATTTCAAACGAGCCTCGCCATCTGAGAGCAAATGACATGAAAAGAGGTAAAACAATATACTTCCAGTGTGAAGAGACTAAATGGACCGTGAAATGAGTAAAACTATATTTGATTTAACAGGTGAAAATATATCAATCTGCCCGTCACTAAAAGGATACACAATGACATCAGCTCCCTCTAGTGGGAAAGCTGCGTATTGCGACCTCCTGCTCTACACTGGACTGAGAATATGATCTTTTCCATGTTACCTTTCTGGCTTTGGCTTTCTTCTCAAAAGCTTCTGACAGCGGCTTCCTCTTCGTCTGTGTGATGGTTTTAGCGAACAGATCCTCAAATTCACAGGTATTGATAATGTTCGGCTCCTCCAAGGCGCTCCATAGTGTGTCTTTACTGTGGAGAGAAACATCATCCGTCAGTAGCTTTTAATTTATGCAGCCTAATAAACACGAGTTCCCAAATATTTCACCCTGGATAGACGTGGTAACAGAGATCGGATCAATAACTGTCTCAGAGTTAAATTTCATCATTGTTTATTTTTGGAAATGGGCCAACTGGGCTGAAAAAGCAGGACAGACATTTATTACAAATAATACTAGCAGGTATACAAGCAATAAACAGGGAATGGATGTACAAAGTGTTTCCAACAATTCCTGAATGAACAGAAATAGTCCAGGACATTTATACTATACTGACTCTGAAACGTGCCATTAAAAATGGAAAACAAAATGGAAATCCTATTAGAAAGTGAAGTAATGTTTTTACAACGTGCTCAGTTGTATTTCTTTTAACACTAACAAAGTGGACTTTAGGTCATAAGTGAGTAGAAGACACCTCCCTCCTTAAAATTAACCTGCCCTTTGCATGAATCAAAGTCATGGATCAGAGGATCTTCTATGAATTAAAGGGACAATTACAGACGTAAAAGACCCAAACACCTTGATACTGCAATGTAACCCAACTTCTTCTCATTTACTTTTTGCATTTCAAATACGATGACCCCGTCTGCTGTTCCCTGATCTGTCTGATGATAAAAGAAAATCATCTTGGTGCTTTAAAGATGCATCATTTTCGGATTTTCAGATCAGGAATAGCTGCCTAAAATATTAAAGGACCATTCGGAGGTCTAAACTTACTTGTTTTCCAGGATCTGGATTCTGTTCCAGTAAAGAGGCTTCATGGGTCGAGAAGGCTCCACGGTTGGTTTTCTGGCAGGTTTATCCGTTATGAGTCCCCCGATTGGAAAAGGAGGTGGTGGAGGAGCGAAGCCTGGCATGAATGGAGGAGGTGGGGGTGGTAGAGGTGGCGGTGGCGGTGGCGGTGGAGGTGGAGGTGGCAGGGAGACGTTGTTCAGCGTTGATGACAGACCGGGCAGAGGTGGTGGAGGAGGTGGAAGATGGTCTGTTTTGGTGGAGCTGGGTGGAGCTGGGTGTTGGTCTGATGGAGGCAGCTCGTCTCCAGGAGGATGAGAAGGAGGTTCGGGTGATGAGGTGTCATCTCTCTGACCAGCCAGGCTGAGGCTGATGGAGGTCAGATCTAACTTTTTAGGAGTCACTTTCTGCTGCTGAGGGATCGCGCCGGCTCTTCCCTCGTCATCGTCAGGATTCTTAACAAACGTCTCTCGATCCGTCTGGATGCACACAGTACGGAAGGATTTGTGTAAAACGTCGTCTCCCGTGGACACGGCGACGTCACGGAGCTCTCCACGAGAGCGGCTTCCAACCTGGGAGAGCTCGGCCTGCAGCTCAGAGATGGTGACCTCCAGACGGGCCACATTCTCTTCATTTTCTTCCTTTAATCTGGACAGTTCCTGACCGTAGTCCTCCTACAAATAAAGCTCGTTAAACTAAGCTCACTTTACACAAATACACAAAATAATCAAAGAAGACAGATATCATTTAGATAAAGAGTTTTTTTTTGCGTAGAAAATGTTAGCTGTGTTGGGGGAGAGGGTTTTTGGTTTGGTGTGTTCAGTGGTGGAATGTAACAACACAAACTTAATGCACTTTACTTGAATTTGAAGACGCAAACACTGTATTTTTTTTACTCCACTACATTTCTCTGACAGCTTTAGTTACTTTTCAGATTACAGCTGTTCACATGTAGTGGAGTATTTTCACAGTGTGCTGTTAGTATTTCTACTTGAGTACAGGAGCTGAATACTTCTTCCGCCACTGGGCGTGTTTGTGAAGTTTGTGAAGCCATTGTAGATGAAAGACGTAAAAAAAACAAGTAAAAAGGAAAAAGCAGTGGATGAATTTATATGCACGTTTTGAGTTCACGTAATGATAGATTTGATAAGAATGAAAAGAAAGAAAAATAAAACACACACACATTTTGTGTCTCCCGAGTGTCTCTCTCTATATAAGTATATAGATAAAAGTAGCCTCAGGTAAGAACTTTTTACATTCTCGGAGTATCTTTTTTTAACTCCTAGCACTATACCGTTGTTCATTACTTGTATATGTGCTTCACCTGTAACTTCTCCAACTCCTCTTTGCATTCTCTCTTCAGCTGCAGAAGTGCCGCTTGGTGTTCTGACAGGAAATTAAGCAAAGGGAAGAAATAAACTGTGAGTAAGAGCATAACAACAGCTTCGTGTTGCTTCTTGTACCAGAACAGATGTTTATCCTTTCAAAAATTGTGCCCAAGAGTGATTTCTTTACAGGGACGTGGTCAGACGCTTCGCCATCCTACAAGTCACTGACGAACGCGTTGCTACAACGTTGAGACGCTTGAGAACCGGAGATAATTTTATATTACAAAACCAAACTCATGCTTAATTACTGCAGGTGGGCGAGGAGTGTCTCGGGATATGCTGAAGCTGCTCAGGACAGACTTGTTCAGAACTAAAACAAAAGTTTACCAGATGATGGCAGTAGAGTCTCAAATAAAATCAACATACGTGCAACTGTACATCTGTCATCACTGACTGATCAGCTGGGAAGTGTGTTTGCTGTCAAAAGAAAGGTGTGCACACATGAAGTCCAGCTTTATCCCTGTCCAAACAACTGTTCATCCTTCTTGAGTCCTTCTGAACTGAGGTAAAGTTTTACCAGGTGAAATGAGCAACACTTAGATGCCTTTAACGAGTTATGAGTAAAAGCAGTAAATAGTTAAATAGCCATTTTTTTTAATCTTTATTGTCTTCATTTTCATCATTTTCATGTCAACTGCAGATAGTTCTGTCCAGGCTGATACCTTTTTGGCATCCACAGCTGAATTTAGCTGCACAACATTTCAGGATGAGTCTTGATAAAAGAGAAGGCAAGGGATTTTACATGAACCTCCGATGGAGATGAATAACCTTTTCTTGAGGAACTTTGTAATTTGCGTTCAAGCGCATCACTCAGCCTCCCACGAACACCCTGTGAGCGACCCTTCACGTCAAGTCCCTTCACACGCAGCAGATGGAGTCTTAGAAACTAGTTTGCTTACTGTGGACACACACAGAGGGTGGAGTTGTGTTTATTTTAGCCATAGAGCTTGATATTACTTGCAGCATGTGATACCGCAGCGCAAATACTCCTACACTCTGTAACGTCTCAACACGTGTCATGAATATTCACAACATGGCGGCAGATAATGTTTCTGGACTTGATCAGTTCGTGCATGTATTTATCTATTTTCTTTTGCCTTCATTATTTTTGGAATTTCAGTGGCACGTGTTGATGTTTTTACCTGCTTCCGTATACTTGAGTCCCACTTTTTCCTCTTTGAGTGGCGGCCACACGGCCTGTAGACGACCAGGGGTTCGTTCCTCTCCTTCACCTGGAGTGGATGTTTCTGACTAGAGTGAGAAGAACAGAAACAACACAAATGGTTAACTTTTTTCAGTCAAGACAGTAAGTAGAGTTAGTTTCCATGAACTACATTTAATTGCACAGTGTGTCATTTCTGCCCTAAGAGTTTCTTTGAGGTAGAAACCGTGTTTACAGACCAGTTAATGTATTAAAGTATTACTCAAATTATGTTTAGTGATGTATATTCATGTTATATCACTTCATTGCAATGAAATAGCTTTAATGAACATTAAACATTAAGGTTAACGTCATAAAGTTAAAATAAAGTCATCATTTTATGAGAATAAACTCATAAAGAAGATGAAATATCAGAGGAAAAGTCTGTCGCTTTTTGTGAAAATGAGGAATGTAGAGCATCTCTTTAAATTATACTTTAGTATAGGTTTCAAAAATAACAAAATACTCAGTCGTTTGGACTTAGGTAAAGTTGGAACGATATTCAGAGATTTGAACTTCTGATTTTTTTCTTGTAGAATTACGACTTTATTGACATAATATTCTGACTTTTTACTCGAAAAATTATTAATTCTATTCTCTTCTGTATTAATTTATTCCCGTAATATCATATTTTTTTTAATCTTCAATGTGGCCCTAATCCTCTTTCAATATTTCAATGAGGAAATTGAATTGTATAGCTTTAAAATGAAATGAACCACTAAGGTAATGTTCCCTTGTGATCCCGTCTGATATCATAATTCATACTTTGCCGTCAGATACGTCTTTCTTCTCTGGCGTCTTATTGGAGGTTCTCTCGAAAATTGCCCTCAGCACATCTTTGTCATTTCTAATCTTTTTCCTCACTGCCTCCAGGTCTATCTTCTCTGTTGGGTCTTTCTTTAAAGGCTTCGGGGTGAAAAAAGCCTTAAAAGCATCAAAAGCTGCCTCTGCACTTGAAACAGGAGGTTTTGTAGCCTCTAAAGCATCTTTATCTTCCTCAGTTTCATTCTGCACATGTTGACTTTCTTCATTTTCATTCTTCTCACTAGTCTCCTCGTCTTCCTCTGAACCATCACCGCTCTCCATCTTCTCCTCTTTCTCATCTCCTCTCTTTTCCCGGTTTAGTAACTGGGAGATCTGGTCCAGGAAGTTCCCCTGAATCTTGGCCTCCCCCTGCTTTTCAGGGAAAATGTTCCTCTTTGTTCCCTGAGATAGAGGTCTAATCTGGGCCACGGTGTCATGCTCGGGTCCTGTCACCCCTTTTCTCAGGACCCTGAGGCCGCTGAAGAGGGCAGGAAGCTGGATCTGCTTGTCTGTGGGAGAACCTGGGGAGAAGGTGGCTCTTGTTAAGGTGGATCCAGGTGGAGGGCTACTGTTTAGAGCTGCAGATGTTATGGAAATATATGGAGAGGGATATTGACAGGGCTGGAAGGAGTAGTCTGGGAGTACATCTTCTTTCTCTTCTTCCTCCACATGTTTCCCCTCCTCTTCGTCCTCCTTTTTAAAACCTCTTTGCTCCTCAGCATGCTCCAGCATTGATTCAAACTCCTCTTCCGCTGTTATCACTACATGTTTGACCTCTGAAGATCCACTTTCAGCAGACTCCTCGGGGCCAAAACACACATCTTCAGAAGAAATACCGGAGAATTCCACAGTTTTTAAAGTGCAGGGGCCAAAATCCTCCTGCGAATCTGCAGCTTCAACATTTTCACAAGTTTCACCACAGTTTCTTGCTTCTTGGTCGAGTTCTTCAACCTGCTTGACATTAACTGATGCAACACAATCACAATCTGTATCTGTGTCGTCAGTTGAAATGTGTTGACATTTCTTCAAAGCGTCTATGTGACAACCGTCACGCGTGTCTTCGATGTAACTGTGAATTTGCTGATTTGCTGCAAAGGTCTCTTCTTCAACACCGTTTTCCTCTGTGTTTACAGCCTCACTTTGCTCAAAATGCATTTCATCAACTTCCTGCTCTGATTGGTTAAAATGATTCCTCTCCTCATCTGTTATTTGTGAGTTTTTTCCTGTTTCCTTCACAGTTAGATTTTCCACTGAGTTCTCTTCTTCAACGGGCAATATAACGAGTGATGAGGAGTCTCTACTGAACTCCAGAGCGTCTACATTTTTCGTGAAGTCACTCAGGTCAGTGTTTTCCTGCATTATGTCTCCATTAAGTTCCTCAGAAACGAGTCTGAAAAATGTAAGGATGGCTTTTTGCTGCTCCATTTCCCAAAAGTCAAAGTTACTCACAAAGAAAGTGGTGAAGAAAAGACAAAAGTAACTCAAAGTTCAAGCTTTTCCCACAACGTCTGCATTGTGGTTACAGTTAACAATGCTCATATCTGTCATTTCCTGCTTCATTGAAACACTGTTATCTTACAGCAGAAAAACGCAGTCTAAGAAGGTGCATTTAGGCATTTGTATGGCATGCATTTCTTCACCTAACATGTCTCATTATCATGCAACTTAAGAGTCAGTAAAAGGAGAAATGCTTTCATCCATTAAGCCATATCATCACTTATGAAAATACAACCTGTTTTCGCTCCAGTTTGTTGAAAAGAAATATCTTATCCTTTCTCCGTACAACAGTGTCTTCATGTCTTACCAGACTAAAAACCTAAAAGGGGAAGCAGTTGTTAGTCACTCAGAGTGCCCAATGACAGCAGAGAAATCCAAAGAGTAATGGAAAAGTGAAGGTTTCCAGGCCGGGCTCCATGCCCCGTTGGCTGGAGTGACTCAGCTGAGCTCAACCACAGCTACAGTCGCAGCCAATTCCAAGTTTTACACTCCCAAGTTCGCTTTTTACTCCCTGTGCCTCCTCTGGAGCTGGTGTAGTAGTTTACTCCCTCTTGAGCATCATCCTAAAGATTGTCACGGTGTAACTTCAAGCTTTCCTTCAGTGGCTGCTACTGTTTTTGACAACACCCTGACAGATCCGTGAGCTGCGCCGCGAAGGAAGCAGCTCAGAAAAGAACAGATGGAAGGACACCACGCCCAGAGCTGAAGGGTGGTAAATAGGACCGAAAGGGATGACTCGCTAAACAATTTGGTCTGTAAAAGCTCAGTGACAAGGAGGTCTCTCAGCTTCCCTTCAGGTACTGAGCAAAATCCAGCTAATCTGAGCGTCTTAGTGGTTGAAACCCCACCTACTCTGTACTGTTAAGCAGCTCCCTTTGAATCTAACGTATGCCACTGATAGACGGGTTCAGTTACATTACTGATTATTGTTTTACTGATCAACACACTATGTAACTACAAGGGTGCTCTGAGAACGCATACAACATGGGTTAAAAAGTGAAGAAAAAAAATCTCAGGATCTGCTCCTTTTCCTGGATCTGCTCCAAAATGTAATGGGTTCCTTCTTGGCCGATGCACTTTAAGTTTCATGGAATTCAGTAGCTTTTGCGTAAAAACCTCCTGACAGACAAACTAACAAACAGTCGCAAAACCCTGACCTCTTTGACCGAAGTAAAAAGTCTATTATTTGCGCAGAGAAAAAAACAAAAGTATTAAGAGCTTATGTTTCCTCAAACTCTACATCACTCCTTCACGGCTCGTGTTTGTTTTATTCTTCATTCTTTGGTTCCACCTTTGTTTGTTTTTATGGTACGTTATCACAGCCAGCAGGTTAGTGGCTGATCATATTAGAGCGATAACATTTTATGCTACATGTCATTATACTGAGCCTTATTTTACTCTGTGTTTCTGATGATGTAGAAACTGGCTGCACTTAATCTTATGAACACTAATAGTGCTTTTGCATTCTCACCGTGGGACATTGTGGCCTTTATACAAGTTGTGTTTATGTAACAGGAATGAATCCAGATAATCCTGCGGAATAGCATTAAAATCTGAGCACATACTACAACTTCTGAACAAACACTCTGTCTTGTTTCCAGCCTCTGAACTTCAGTAGGTGGAGAATGTATAGCTTAATATGACACAATAACAAACGCAAAGTGGTTTAAAATGACCCAAAGCTGCCTGTTTGTTTCTTAGCCGATTCAAATGTGATGAAATGAACATCCTTTCGTGTCTAAAACCTGTTTCTCATTCATGAATATTCAACAATGTCTCCTCAGTTGAACTTGTCAAGTGTCATATGAGTCCATAAAATTACTTTCAGAAGCTGAGTAACTTTAGACTGTAAACGGTATGAACAAATAGTTCAGACTGATTTGATTTGATGAATATTTACTTTAACTGCAAGTAAGAATCAAACCAGATCTGATGAGACTTTTGTGCTCTTTCAAATTGCTTGGAAATACCCTTATAATCTATATATATAATCTATCTTATATCTGTTTTTTACTCGGGGCAAACTCACAAACAATCATCAGATTTCTTTGTTAGACGTTGGTGCATGCAGCTTAAGAATGAACAAATAGTGTGTGAAATAAATGTTTTTGCTCATTATAAGAGGGCGGTATTTGTTCCCGGTGCAGGGTTTGCATCCTCCTCTGGATGCGTTTTATCAGTTAGTTATAGTTTATCTTTCTTGTAATTATAGGCTTAACTTTTTCAATTCTATTTTTAATGGTACCAGGGCTGCATCTTTGCATGAAAAGTGCTAAACAAGCACAATCATTACATGATAGTATATTACTGGCCATATTGCTAATGCAGTGCAGCTTAATTTATACAAACATCCGTCCACACAGATGGAAAGCAGGCGGAGAAAGCTTAAAGACTCAGCAAACTAATAAATATACCTCTGAGTATACAATGCACCTACAGAGTCGCACTAAATCCATCCTGTTATGCAACCGCCGGGAACACAACATCCTTTGTCACGCAGCAATACATGAGGACATTTCTTAAACTGGACCTATGGGACTGTGAAACGATCGCCCCCATAGACCAGCCTCCGCTGTAGGAAATGTAGGTCATAGTCATGAGGATGCAGCTTTTCTAAATATTTTCAATGAAACAATACACAGAGCAGACCATCCTCTGTAGTGTAGGGTTATTATGGTTAAGGAAAACACTAAAACTAGCAATGAAAAAAAAGGCCATGCGTCACATGCAGCAGACCTCTTTATACTGTATATACAGGTGCTGTAAACTAACGTGCTTTAGGTAGGCCACAGTGGGAGGTTCAGTGAAATGTTCCGTAAAATGTTCTTTGGCACATTGTACAGTATAAATGAGTATTTTATAGTGAAGCTGAGAAAGAGCTGAAGGAGTTGTTAAACTGAATGACTGAACAACCTGAGGCTGGATGTTTTCTTCTGCATATCATGAGATATAGCGAAAGTGTAAATAAAGTGCTGGTAGACAGATTTCAGAGAACTTGGATCTTTCCCTCAGACGACACAAACCTGTAGCTGCTGATTGTGTGCACTGCAATATCTGGTATTCGTGGAGCATATGTATATAAAACAGAGCATGTGGCATTGTTATGTTTTAAAACTTATGCTGTGTTTTAGTCTAATTCTCCTCTCCTTGCATTTTAACCCCCAGTGAAACGTTCTTAATCTTGTATTTTTGCTGGTGATGTTAACGGTAGTGCTGTGTGTTCTGGTAGCCACCAGTGGGAGCAATTAGGGCAGTGTGGTTTGAAGTCACATTGGATTTGCAGTGGAGTGGTGCGTAGTGGTATCACAACATAGTCTGAGCGAGCTACGAATCCACACTGTGCTGCAACCTCTGTCTCCTCTCTTCTACCCTGTTGTCTTAGCAGGACCAGTGTATCGTTTTTATGACGCTAATTTATTAGCATAGTTTTTAAAATGAATAAAACTGCTGTAACAGTGCTTGAACTGGACTTTATTTATTTTCATAACCTCTTCTTGGGTTATAGCCTGTGGCTGCACAGTCATTCACTCAAATGAGACACGGAGACTTTTAGGTGAAGGTAGTAAATATTTAAAACCATTAGTCTGGGCAGTATGAGAGTGCAGCGCTCTCCTTCACATCGAGTCTTTCACGCTACTCACCCTCGGATCCAGGGGCAGAGGTGGTGTGGGTGTGGGGGTGTCAATGATGTCGTCTTCAGGGGCAGTGATGCGCAAGAAGTCCACGTGTTTCGGTCTGGAGGGATGAGAAAGTGACCTGCAGAAGGAGAGCGACTCCTCCACCTCCTGCTGCCAGATCTCCTCCTGTCTCTGGAGAGCCTCGTCTGGAGGAGAAAGAGACAAAAACCTGTTGGTGCAACCGTACATAGTGTTTATGACTTTGCAGAGGTACTTGTGTACGCCCATGAACCACTAACATTAAAGGTCCCACATATGGGGTTTATATAAACCTAAAAACAGGACAGAACGGGACCTTTAAATGTTTCCACATAGTGAAGAGATCCCAAAATTAAAACTTCTTGAATCACCTTCATATTAATTATGTTCAATCCTGAGGTTGAGAAGGCCACACTGTTAAAATTTGAGCCTTGTAGGTCATGACGTTGTTGAGATATTGACTGACATTTGGGATCCCTGGTATATAATGCAGTTGTATACCCAAGTGTCAAACATAATGACCCCGTATCTTAATACTTAAAGTTCTATCTATAACATGTATATGTGTATATTAAAGACTTCCGTAATGGTGTTGACGCAGGAACAATACACCTTTCATAGCTAGTTTTACCATCACGGTCACCGCTCTGTTGCTAGTAACACATTTTAAAAAACATACCTTGAATGTGATTGATTATGGATACGGTTCTTACTTACTACATCACAAGCAATGGAGTTTCTAATTGGCTTGTTTTGTCAGGAGGCCAACTTGTGGTGGAGGACTGACAGGACTGAGCAAGTTCATATTTTCACAGCTTTTTTTTTTACACAGCAGAGCTTATATAAACCCAATAAAAGTGCATTTTCACAGTACGGGACCTTTAATCTTATCGACTGGGGTGACTGCAGAGCCCAGACACGTACCTTTTGTAATATTACTCTACCACTCTAATTTTTCATCTCGTTGTCGATCAATTTGATCCTAAGGACTTCATATAATTCTTTTCTGCCTCTGTGCTTTTTAAAAGTACCAATTTACTGAGGTCTTGGGGGACCCCAGTCAAAAGCATCCAGTTCTGCCTATGCAGTTTTAATGGATGAAACTATACATTGCATTTGCCCTGGGTCCTAATTTAAAGTAGATTTTATTAGACGCTACAAGAGGGTTAGGGGCACTCTGTTCAGTCATTTTGAAAGAGACAGACACAGATTTCCTCATGTGTATTAAAGACGTAGATGTACATATTTCTTCTTACACAAGATGCAAATGAACTGTATCTGTATTTGGTCAATGATAAGTTCAAATTTGCTATGATGTTTTTGTTACAGTAGTTTATCCTCAAGGACTTCAGTTGGTGGTCCTTGTTTGCAGGATCAGGGTTCAAACATATCCTGTGTGCTAAACTACACTGTCACCATGAGGACATAATAAAGAACTTCAGCTAAGAATGAGAAACAATAAAACCTGCCGCTCATAAATCTGAATTAAAAAAAAAGGACCAAACGTGTCGTACTCTTGTAGTTTAATTATGTGATTATGCTGTGACTCACGGGACAATAATCCAAATTTCTGGAATTTATAGATTATTTCTCACGTAAAAAGACACGTATCATAATCTTAAATTGAATTCATTGAAATTAAAAGAATATATGTGGCTACCAAGATTTATGAGACTTCATTTGAGAGTGTGAATTTACTAATGACGTTGAAGGTCTCTTTGGATAAAAACAGTTCACTAATGCGAAAAGTAGTCAACGGCAACATAACATTGAGGAGAACAACTCCAGCATCCAAGAAGAGGCATGACTCTGTAAAGATTGCAGTATTGTTTCAGATAAAAGTGGCAACTAAGGTACCGGTTGTGTAACTTTCCGCAGACAAAAAAAAAAAAAAAGCTGCTCCAGAAACCAGATTAAACAGTTTATGGAAATTTGCTATCTGTCCTCAATTTGACCACAGTGAACAGAGGACTGGATTTGGAGAGCTCTGCGTCTCTTTCTTCCTTGGGCTCTAATCATCGTCCTCCAAAGACTTGTTGTATTTTATGAAGCTCAGAGGTTTAATCCTATTTGGACAGCCAGGCGTCCTGCTGTCCGGACTGGGTTTGCTTTGATTTCCTCAGCAGTGAGTCTGATCTAAGCGGATTCCAGACACAGCATTTATTAACAAATGTTTTTTTGAGAGTTTTTCATAGTTTAATTTCTTAATATTCTTTCCCTTTTTTATGTCTCCAGAAGCAGCTTTATGGTTGTTAAATATCATAAATAACTCGTGGCAAATCGTCTCAGCCTTTCATTGAAGCTAGATCATGTTTCCTGCAAGAAACCTTCAAACCCAGGGGTCAGCGTGTTCACAGCTGCATCGTTTCACCCAAAGGAAATCATCTAGATGCGTTACGTATCATTTTATCTCAGATTATTTGAAGTGGGGCTGTATGAGGTCCTGATCCATGGTCAGTGCATTTCCTACAGTAGATGGCGGTCGGCACAGCCCCAGTTTGGAGAAGCAGGAGTATTTAGTGTCGTCCCATCCACAGAAAAGTGATAGTATCACAAACTTTATATACGTCTGCAGATTCTTTGATCTCATTTAAACAGTCCTAATGTGTTAACTTCATGTCTGTGGTGTTCAAAGCAAAGGTACAGTACATCGTTGTGAAACTTTAATGTTTCATTAAATGTTCATGAATGAATTGTTTGCAGTTTATGGCTTAATCAGATATAACATGATGTGATTAGGCAATAAAGAATGTATATATTTAGTACAGTATGTCTATATTAGTAACACAGACTGTAATTGACATGATTTACTGAACTGTTTTAGTTTGGCACAACACTGGGACTCCTGTTTGCTTCTTCATCAATAATACAATGACTACCTCATACAATTCCACTTTAAAGAGTCCTTTTAACTTTTGTCAATTGTTTTCATGTATCTACAAAGAATGTAACATGTTCATACTCATCTCAGCCTCTCTCCTACAGTGTTCCTTGACTCAGATGAGCTCACTTATATTTCTGTTCTCAAGAGAGAAATCCACATCAGGTGCTTATCTAGTAGTTTACACCTGAATGATCACACACACACACACATACACACAGTGGTATGTTAAACCAGCAAGGGGTCATTATTTACAGACTACCACACATCCTTCAGGTCGGCTTCAGCAACTGTGGCGAGAGAGAGATGGTAAGAAAAAGTGTGAGTGTGTCTGTGTTCAATGACCCAGATGAGACCATGGGAGAAGATTAGAGCAGACACCACCAAGCTGAGGTCAAAGCCCTAAAATCTGAGCGTCCTAATCAATGTGTAAAACTGACTGTCAGGAGTCAGCATGTTCCTCCTCTAAAGCCGTCTGCTCTTCCTGTTCTGTTCCCTTCACTAACCAACCACTAAAAGCCAATGTTACGCAGTTATGCGCACAGGCTTTTCACACACATCCTGGAACAATGCCCAAAACTTTCTGAAGGTATTTTGGCCTACTAAATCCAAGACCATGAAGCATATGCAGCCACGTCTGTAGTATCTGTAGCACAGTGGAGGCAAAACTGCACGGTGTGACACCTGCAAAATCCTTTGAAATACGTCACCCATACAGCAGCCTCCATGATAGCAAACTGAATCTGGATTCATGTTACTGCTGCAATATTGCAATTCATCATATTCTATAAGAAAATGGCACGTCTGTAGCTTCGCTGTCCTGTGAGAACCGCATATTTCTAAAAAGTCAACTTTTCATGAACTCAGAAGAACAGGCCTGTTTTCAGCTTCGTGACAATACCTTTTTTTTTGAAGACTTTATTTAGCTTGAGAAGGAGGGCATTTTCTCGAGCCATGAAGGAAAACTTCATCCTTCAGTTTATCACAAACATTCAAAATCAACACATTTGGAGATACTTGGTTTTCACTGGTCAGGAAGGGGATGAAAAACTAAATCCCCAAAAGATGTAACAAAAAGTGCAGTATTTGTCTCTGAGATGTTGTGGAGTAAAACTACAGAATTGCATAAATGGAAATACTCAAGTACAAGTACCTCATATGTGTACTTAAATACAGTACTTGCTTAAAAGTACTTTCCCCACACTGACAAATACTATATCGGCATATTTTACCTGAATACAGCAGATAAGTCTGACTGTCCTCACTGATGTATGGGTTTGTCTCTGAATGAGCCTGGTTCTGTTCACTCAGCCCCAGGTTCACCCAGTCCAAATTCTTCTTATTCCTCAGATATTTTTGTTCTCCACCTGCTACTTTGGTGGTCCTTCCACAGTCTCCGCTTCCCTCCAACCACTCAGGGGTGGTTGCTTCAGATTCATCAGTTAGTATCTGAGGCCCAGGGGTGAGTAGAGGTGACAGGATGGGTGATCTGCCTCCAAAGCTGCTGGATGTTCTCGCAGATGTGTCCGGGATTGAAGACAGAGACGGTGAGGGCATGGACGAGGTTTCTGCACCAGCTGAAAGAGAGGGTGATGAAGAACTGTTTGGCACCACTGAATAGTTGAAGTGGTTAGGATTTAATGGTAGATGATGAGGCCTTGAAAAAGTCTTCTTGGTCTCTGTAAAGGGTTCAGTCTGTGCGTTCTTTGGCCTCCAGTCCGTGTTTTCTCTCTCCATCTTCAGGGCCTGGTGCAGACTCTGGCTCAGTGCCTCTCCTAGAGCTCGAAGCTCCTCAACAAAAAGAGGACGATCTTCAGAGGACTCCCCATCCTGAGAGTCAGCACTGAATTCAGCCCAGGGTTTCCGTTTCGGGGTTTGGAGTTGCTGTAAAACCTCAGATGAGCGTTTCTCCTGAACACATCCACCTGCAACACGATGACATCCATCTCTCTCCTCTCCGTCTTCTTTGATCCAGTCTGAACTGGTAAGACTCACCCGGCGTATGATCCCTTCCACCTCCTCAATTTTGCCCATTACTCGCAATGCTGCAGCCTTCTTTTCCATCTCATCTAACATTTGTAGAGAGGACTTTTCTAAACCTCCTGCTTTCTTTTCCGTCTGTGTTTGGCTTGCTGCCTGGGATTCTGGACTATTCCTATTAATTTTTGCCTCCAGACTAGAGTGTGAAACACATGTTGAATACATCTCATTGTCATATTCAGAAAGGTCTGTTGAATCTGAATCAGCAAAAGACAATTCTTCCCTTACAGACAAATCTTTTTTGGGAGCAAAATGGCCTTTTATGCTAAAAGGTTTAGAAAAATGTACAGAAGATGGTCCGGTTGACCTCACTCCCAACGGTGGCATCGGATCCTGCGGACCGCTACCGCTCTCCTCCAACACTGAAGCACTTCTCTCCTCTCTTCCTTTCCTAATACCTCTCTTTCTCCTGGCTTCAGGAGTGCAGATGACCGACTTCTCTTCCTCCCATTCCTCTCCAAAGGTAGGGGAGCTCATTATCCGGAGCTTTGTCAGTCTTCTTGCCTTCTGAGGCACCCATGGAGTCTCCGACGTCATCTTGAGATCATGCTGAAGGTTACCGGTGTAAAGTCGCCTCTCTGTCCTTCTTCTTCTCTTCTGAGGGATCTGGATATTGGGGGATTTAGAAAAAGAATCCCAACTCTCTGCAAAACTATTAAAGTTCGGCTTAATCTTTGTCCCCTGTTGGTTGCCCATGTTCATGAAAGCCTGGCACTCTGAACACAATGGTAATAACTCTGTCAGCCAGTGGATCTCAGACGAGTCATCCGCTGCTTTGTGAGTTCCTTTAAAGTCTGTAGGGCCCAATTGGTCTGCTTGACCCTGCTTGACTGATTCGGCCCGTCCCTCCTCTTTGCAGCTAGAGGTCAATCCTCGCTGGTGCTTCGGAGGGGCTTTCGAGGGGGAAGTTAGGCCCCTGCACAGGGAGAGAGATTTACTCAGGCAGCCTCTCTCCATGATGGGCATGTACAGACGCAGGATGGTGTGAGTGCCCTCCATGGTCTTAACTGATTACGACAGATAAAGCAGGTGTCGGTTCCTTTAGAATGAAGGTGATATTTGCGTTTGGCCCAAGTGAGCTTTCCTTCAACGCAGCCAAGCACATGAATCCTGAAAAATAATAACGAAGAGGAAATGTTTTGAGCTTGTTTGCTACTTCTTACCAGTCTTGACCAATAAATCTTTAATACTTGCAAAATCTTAATAAATCCTTAATAAATGTTTGATATTTTCATTGTCATCGTGATGTGAACGTGCAAGATAAACATGTGGCGCAAAAGACATCTCGAAACATAATGCATAAGAAAAATCACTTTATTTACATCCACCAACGGTCCATTTCTCACAGTTCTGCAAGTGTGATTCTTAGTGAAAAAAACATCCAAATGCCACAGAGAAATAACAGAAATAGAAACTTATTTGGCTAAGGACGCGGTCACGGGAGTTGAGGAAATCAAACCTTGACTTCTTCTAATTATAATGTCTTATTTAAATGAATGTTCTATTGAATTAGTGGGTTGTTTATGTGCAATGTTCTTCAATAAAAGCATTTTCAAAATGATTGATTTAATTCAGTGGGTGAAGGCTATTCAATGTTTGGGTTATATATATTAGCAGTGTATCTATCTAATATTTCATATCATCATATCATCACAACACTGGACGATGTTATTGCATATATCCGACTTTTCACCAAGTATTAAATGAAAACGTGTGACAACGTCTCGTAACATCTCAGACTAGATTTCAAACTTTTTTAAAAATTGTAAAAAGTTCAGAATATAACAATTACTACGTTGGTAGAGATTTTATTGTATTTTTTTATTTTATTAAAACGCAATCTATACAATAACTCGGTCCACTTTTTAAAAAACTAAAACTCTTGATGAAAACGTCTGGATTGTGTTTTTTATGTGCCTGGTCATCTCTGAATATTTTCCACACGTGAACAGAAGACGTGGACTTACCTGGAGGTGAGAACTGTCGCGTTCCTCCACGCAGCGGCTTCCCACGCGGGTCGCTTCTCCCGCGCGCCTGCGGCCACACCGGGGTCGCGCGCTAGACGACTTCCCGCCCATCGCGGTGACGGACGAGCGTTTCAACCAATCAGAGGGAGCTTCTTGCGACTCCTATTGGGCGAGCAGAGTAAACGTCGCTAATGCCGCTAATCCCCCGAGAACAGACGAGTAGAAAGGGGAGCACGTAAACGAGCAGATGGTGGGCTCGTTGCTGCTAATTAACGTAATCCTCTCGACTTCAGTCTTTAAGGAAATAACATGAAATTAATAATTTTTACTAGGTGAGTCGACGAGTCAGGGCAAGTTACCTGTGATTTGCACAAGGACTGGAGCTTGTAGTTGTAGCTGTTCGCAAGTGAGAATCAGACGCAGACGCATATACGCAAACGAAATAATGACTTGCGCGTAGGATACACGACGAAGAAACGTGTCACCTTATGTTCACGCCATATAGGCCCTGTTACGGCGTAATCTATATTAACCTGAAGCGTGTAAATCACATCTGTCCTCCTGAGCTGCATGCACGCAGCTAATCTGACCTATGGCCAGCTGTCTGCGACGGATTACGGAAGTTTATAGAAAATAAACAGCTGTTGGTGTCACTTCAATCCAACACACGAGACAGCAACTGTGAGACAAGTCAAGTGCCATCCATGCGTACTTTCTTTGTTAGTTTTTGTTTTTCTTTCTAGTTTGTACGCAGGAGTAAATCAGTTCAAAGGCAAATATAATGAGTGATCATCTGTATTTAGTCCTGATTGCAGTCCTAGTACTAAATGCAGGTTTTAGCTTGAAGGCGTGCACGCAGTACTGTGCATCTTTTAGAAAAAAAAAAAAAACACAGCTAGAGACAGATATACACAGTGGAAAGACACTGAACTAAACAACAAATCGCATTTATTGTCCATTTAATGGGACGCACATCGCAATAACTAAAATAGTATTGAGGTCGGTGAAATGATGAGTCACGCCATCAGTAAAGATTATTTTATTTAGTGCATGTGGCGTTAAAATACAGTAAATATGGCAACGTGGCTCGATTTAAGCCTTGACGAGCTCATGCTGTTGCAGTTTATACAGTATGTAGATACGCCGCAGTTCACTGTTTGACCACTAGGTGTCAGTAATGTCTTTGGAAGTAAACATGATTACCTTTTAATGGACGACTGCAGCTGACTTTTCTCATGTCAGAATCCATAATAAGTGTGCTTTAGACATGGGGATAATGGGGATCGTCGACATAAATCCAAACTATTCGATTTGTATGTTTGTGACATATATTTAAAGCAGGAGCAAGTGCTTTACAACTCTTGTCTGTGAGAATGATTTATTTGCCCCTAGAGAATCTGCAATGGTTATTTCATACAAGCTGATTTTAATTGCGTGTCTGAGGATTAGTAGGCCGACGTGACATTTTAGACCCTTTTAGACCCTTAAATTGCCTTTATATTACACTAATACTACAAAATCTTCATCTTCATGTAAATCTTGCAAATCCTCCCAGTCCACTGCATAGGGCTGGAATATATTTAATACCAGATATGGAGTCAGTTTCAGTCAGTTGAGTCAATCACAGTCTGAATCTATCACATGAATGTCCCTGGACTAAACGTACATGTAAGTGAATAAGAAAGTTTCCAAGTGGGCAGGCTAAACTAATTTTAAAGAGAGGTTGGGATAAGATGTGGGTGCAATAGAAGATCTATTCATAACTTTACATTAAGAACCCACTGCTGCCGTTCAACACCATGCGTCACTGGCAGACAGACAAGGAATCAAAACTATCGACCGAACTGGCAAAAATGTTCAAAGTACTGTTATTTTAGCATCGTCCCCGGTGATCATCACCATCCGTGCAGGATGATCTGGCGGCGGCGGCAGCATCAGCATCAGCATCATCCCCGGGCTCGTCCTCTGATGCTCTGTCCGTCCGCTGGTCCGCACTGCTGCTGGCGTCGGGGCTCAGGAACAGGGAGGAGGGGGAGGGAGAAGAGGAGGAGGAGGAGGAGGGGTGGATGTGGGGGTAGGTAGGTGGAAGAGGAGGAGAGGAGAGGAGAAGGGGAGGGGGGGGCTCGGCCGGGCTGCCCTATATGGCTGTGGATGAGCTCTATGCTAATATCGGCTTGAGAGGCACAGCATCGCGTTTCTGCCGGCAGTCAGTGGTGGCTTGCAGAGTCTGAGCAGGCTCCTTCACAGCCATGGCTGAGGGCGGAGAAGGGGAAGATGAGATCCAGTTCTTGAGAACTGTAAGTAAAGATAATTTCATCGGCGGGGGTGCCCTTCCATAGCGTTGCGCTTCAGTTTCCAATCGCCAATTAAGGCTTTCAGAGGCAGCAGACAGCTCATCAATTAAGTAAATCAATGATCCGAGGGACATTATTGCGGAAGTTTTTGAAAAAAATCCCTGTTATGCGTCGGGTATTGCCATTTCGGAGTTGCATTTGCACGAATTGTGATGTTTGGAAGTTGCCGCAGGTTGCGCGCTGCACCCCGCGGCCACGGCACACCTGTCGGCAGGACTCTTGATGTGGGGAATCTCAATGAGACTCCGTCTGCAGGTGCAAGGGCAAAATGATCAAACCTTCTCATGTTCCGTGCCATTTTAAGTCTTCGTCTGTTTCTGATCTGTCTTTCACAATGCGTTTTTGTTGCGTTTCACACACACACACGCCAAAAAAAAAAACCCCATTTAGGCTATTTTCTCACGTCATGCCTGTTTTTACACGATCAGCCACTGCTATTTTTACTTTCATGTATGTATTTTCTGCTGCTCAGGGAGTTTCAATAAGTTGTGCTCACACGCAAGCCCTCTGCGATTACTATTTTAGTTGTTTGACGCAGATTGCTTACGGTGTCCCTGCTCTATGTGGTTATGCACAGCAGTTATCCTTGTAAATGATATGACAGCTTGTATGTTGGTGTGGTGGGAATATCTATCGCGGTGGCTTGACCGCGGACGTATTCTTTTAGAGACCCAGGTGTTGCATGAAGAGCAATAAGGCTCAGTTATGACTCAGGCAACGTGCACAACAGGGGTGGTTTCATGCTACTTTCTTTTCATCAAACCCTTTATACCCTGATGTACTATGGGCTCATTCACATGCAGTGTGGTGACATTTTGAAAGTATTGTTTGGTTTGTAAAATTCCTGTAATTGGAAAATCTGAGCACCTTTTTTCCTCAAATGCAGTGAACAGCACAGCAGCTGACAACCCCACAGGACAAACACAACGCTATATTCTTAACAGGTTGTTTTTACTAAAAAATATTCCTATTTGTTTTTAAGTAGCCCTGGTGTTTAAGTTTTGCATGTTTGAGCCCATTCACCAAAAATATTTTCTACCATTTCTTAACCTACGCAGCCGAGGTTTTGAAACGTGAATATCTGTCTACATTTCCAGGCGACCCTCGGTTTCTGTTTATGTATCTTTCATATATATAATTTGAAAATGCTGCAGGCTTGAAAGTGCTGTTGTTATGTAATCCATCACTTTGAGCGTCAAGTCTGCACATATTTCCCCCCCCCGGCGAGGTCAGGCAGAGACCGAATTACAGTGGAAGATTTACAATAATTTATGTAGATTTGATTTTCATTGTGACGCCTATAAGTCAGGCAAGTTTCAGTCGTCTCGAGGAAAAAAAAAAATCCATAATGTCTAGAGATGAAAGGAAACCAGCTGGCTGCCTGGAAGTCTGTAGGACAAATGCATCAAGAAACACTACAGCGTGCATTTAAAGTTGCATGATTGCATAATTTATAGTTGGGGGAATGAAAACTTGCAAACTTTTACGGACCGTTAAGTATCTAATTACCTTTTTTGCATCATGATCAGAAGAGGGGAACATGACTCTGACGGTGTCTTTTAGATGGTGAGATGTTGTGGCTTCTCATCAGTGCTCAGTTTTAACGCTGTACAAGATTCCGCCCTCACGGCCTGAGAAAGCCATATATTTGTATATTGTTGATCTATATGTAAGCTTCTGGAGTCTTTGCGAGGAGGGCAGGCGGGACCCTGGACTTAACAGCTCCTACTATTTGTGATGCCGGTGATATGCTGACCCATGCCTCTCAGATTCAACTGTCACAATGGCATCCTGGTTATCTGATGACAACAGCGATTCGCGAGGGGGGCTTCCCTGGGGTCCGCAGAGCCTTGTTATCAAACCCCAGTGGTGAGAGGAACGTCCACTCGCGGGAAATAAGAGTGGACGTTAAAATGAGAGTGCTAATTGAAATTACATTAGAATCTAAAGCCTGTATACAGCTGGTATGTGTTTTGTGAAGGAAAGAGTCGCGGGTGCTTAATTGATATTGTCAGCAACTGCATTCACTATTTTCTTTTAGCTGGTCTGTGATGGAACCGGAAACCGTTCTAAGTCCGGATCTGTTAAAACTCCTAAAATTAGGGTGTTTTTTTTTTGTTTTTTTTTTTTTTTTTAAATGGTCAGCAGTGCGTCATTAATTTAAGTCACCTTGGTATCTGTCAGGCGGTGACAGAGGTCCGGACATTGTGATTCAATTTCAGCGTGGACACAGTCTCACCTTGCTGTTGATGTGTAACAGTGGGAAAGCTGGCAGTGATGAGAGATTCTCTGTCAAAGGAAACAGCAATGAAAAACAACTGAGAGGATGAAAATGTTTCACCTCCACTGCAAAGCGAAGACAGATGCCCCTCTTGTAACTCTATAGTCCCACACTTCAACGCTCTGTCTGAACCAAAAAGTTTAAATTACTCAACAGTCAGCATCTATGGCACAAAGAACTGCGCTCACTCATTAGGTATGATATTTTCTCCAGGTCGGATTCTGTCAAGCTCAAGACTGGAGTTTATTTACCGCTGAGCAAATGCCGTTGTGTGACTTGTTGTGCTCAGCGTTGGGGAGTCAAACATCACTGTTTGACTTTTGATTATTACAGGAATCGCACAATCTGCAAGTAATTTGCTCAATCTGCAAATTGCAGTGTTATAAGACTGGTGGTAATTGCAGTGTCATCAGAAACTGTGCAGTAACCTGTTTAATTTGCCATATGCTGCCTATTGATTTTGTTTGCTGTGTGAACTAATTACACTAAACAAAGAAGATAGGCCTGCATTCGCTTGCGGCTTTACTAAAATGACACTGTAGTCCATTGTTATTGTCACAGTGATGGGAGAAGTGTTGAGATCCTTTACTTAAATAGGAAGTATTAATACCACGCTGAAAATATTCGACTACAGGTAAAAGTTCTGCATTCAAAAGTATGCACGTATTATCAGCAAAATGTACTTCAAGTATATGAAAAGTAAAAATAGCCATTGTGTGGTAAAATGGCCCCTGTCAGTGTTTTGCTATTACATGTGATGTTTTTGGATTCCTATTACGACTGCATTAATGTGTATGTTTCATTTTAACGCTGTAGATGCTTAAGGTTGAGCTGAATTTAAATACTTTTTTGTTTTTTTGGGGTTTTTTTTTACGTATAATTAGGCCACATTCTTTAAGATCATCACGATTGTAACATCTCTGTCCTGCGAGACCCCACACATTTCTAAAAAATAAACGTTTTCACCATTTTCTGCTTTGTGACAAAGCATTTTTTGCCAGATGATCCAGGTTTGAATGAGTTTATTTAAGTGAAGGAGGAGGATTCTCTCAATGCAGGAAGGAACATTTAATCCTTCGGTTCATCGCAAACACTGAAAGGCAACACATTTGGCGATGTGTGATTTTTTTACTGGACAGGATGAAGATGAGAAACTGTAGCTTGAAAAGTAACGGTCAGACAAATGTAGTGGAGTAAACAGTAGAATATTTGCCTCTGAGATGAAGTGGAGTAGAAGTATAAGGTTGCAGATTCCACCGCTTGGTGAACTCATGCAGCGTCTTAGTTTCTATTTAAAGGTCTTCCTAAGTTCTTTCTGGCTATTTATAAAAGGTGTTTTACTAAGTTTTTCTCTTTTTTTTAAGTGAAACGATAAATATTTTGCCAGTAGAGACTTTTAGTCTCGTGTCAATTGGTTGCTAGGAGACATTGATAGCGTCGTCCAATCGAAATCGATCAGCGTTGTAAACAGGAAGTCACGGTAGCTTAGCAGAAATGACAGTAAATTCTGCCCAAGTTAACTGTTTTGGGGAAGAAATAAGGAAACAAAGGTAAACCAAACGCCGAGTGTGGGTCACTTCGAACTATAGTTGTAATTTTGTGTTATTTCCGTATACATAGAGGGAAAAATATGCCGTTTAACTGGACTGTGTGTGATTATGGTTATGGTAATTAAAGCTAACGTCGTTGGTATTAAGTTACGCTTTGTAGTTTGTGGTAAATTGTGTTAATTTTTGTGAAATAATGGAAACTCTTTCCACTTCTCAATACTATGTTCAAGCGTTGGATGAGATGAGAGTGTAAGCCATAATTTCATATGACTTGTTTTAGTCTCTAACAGGTCGTATATTAGCAAGCTAACGCTAACGCTGTCAGTTAGCTTGCTCAGACAGGTATGTAGGCTGTAACTCAATATTTATTACCGCAAGTTCTAAGTAAGATGTCATTTGTGTGATTTGATTTCGTGGTTGTGTGTGCAAAATGTTTAAATCTTTTCTTAGTAAATGTCTAGACCACAGTGGGCTAAGTTTAATCTCTGAATAGCTGGCATTGGAAAAAAGTAATTGTGGAATTTCTTGGCTTTCAAGCAATCAATAAAGCTAATTTTATTCGTTTTGACCATTTTTGTTGTTGTTTTTGTTATTTGGTTTATTCCTGATAAGATCAGAAGCTTTACTTGATCTTGGTCATCCAGGTGAGCACTTGTTGCACCTTAAAAACCAGGTGTTGAATGCCTGCAGTCCACCAGTAGCTCCTCGGGGCTTATTTGGAGTTTATGTTGTTCTGGAAGCCTTCTGCATACCAAGGCGAGGACTCTGGGGGTTTAAATTTAGCCTTTTTAAAGATGATGCTTCCACAGCACATACAGCTCTGCTCCCCTGGCACTACACCACAGCAGGGGCAGTGCTTCAGTCAAAGCAGGACAAGACCAATGACACTTTAACACCATTTTTATAGGGATAAAGTAGCCTTTAGAAATCTAATGCTTGATACCACACAGTAATATACAGCATTTTCTCAAGCTTAATATGTCAAAGTAACAGACAGTGTCATGCAGCTTGGATGTATGTTGTCCAACTTTATACATTTCTCTGCAGATTATGTGTTCAAATATTTGTCAATTTTAAGTCGTTTTGATGCTGGTTGATGCATTTTGCTTTGGGTTTGTTATTCAAGATTTAGCAGATGATGCTATTATGACTGTTTATTGTGCATTTTGATGGACATAAAATATTTAACATGCTATAACCTAAAGCTGTGTTATTGACTGTTGTTCAAATACTTGAGATACTGCAGTTTCTTTGAACTTGTGTTACAGGATAAGGAGAATAACACTGTGATGTGATTGTTGTTGAGATCGTAGTAGGATTGGTTGAGCTTGTCGGATGTAACTGGATCAAGGCTTGAACAAGGTGTGACATGAGAGGAGTCAAGTGTCAGTGTATATATGCGAGGGATAAATACAAACTCACAGCGTCAGACTTGTATATAAATGTCCCAGTTAGAAAATGCCCCAAATTAAACAAAACGGACAGTATTTTAAACCTTGTTTTTGCCTAGTTTTATAGTATTATATGTTTTTTTATCTTATATTCAGTGATACATTTTGTCCAATAAATTTCAGCAGCATGTTATGTATTCCTCTTACAAAATATGTTAACATATGGCGTCAATGTTATGATCAGTTCAAGATTTTGAATTTTTTTTTACAAACTTATTTGTATCAGCAGAAGTTTGATAATGGTTGATAGTTAATGTTACATTTCTAAATTGGGAAAATAACAGCTCAAAAAAATGTAAAAAATCTCTCCCACCTAGATTTTTATGATAGTTTGATGTTTAGGTCTAGATTTATTGAATAATTACTTTGAGTTTGATTCTCACTGATTCAGATTTATTTATTTAGGTATGTGTTACTTTGACTTAGACGTTCAACAGTTATCTGGTTTCTAATAAAGCGAAAGATTTTCACACATGCATAATGCGTCTATGTGCTTTTTCCTACTCCAAACTTTTGTTATTATATCGGCTTTTAAAAATCCGCTTTTCCACCTCTGGGAGAAACATATATAATTTTTTTGTCGTGCAAGAAAGGTCTCCAGAGGAGGCACTAACCTCGATTTTGCAATTTAGCATTTTCAAAAAAGCGAAAACTCGATTAAACAACTTAACTCGGCTTCGTGCAGACACAGCCTTGAATAATGGAAATAAGGAGCGTTGTGGTCTCAGAATTTCTTTGGGAAAAGGAAATCTATAGTATGCAGTCATGATTCCTGCATGTAGTATTGGAGATATTGCACTAGTCGATGTCCTTGCAAAGTTTGTCTGTTCAGTGAGAGCTGTAGAGAGTGAGAGAGCAGCGTTGTCCTGTGGCGTCAGGTGAATCTCCCTCAGCTTGATCTAAATTGAATGAGAAGGATTTCCTCTGTATTGATTGAGCCGGCTGTGATGGCAAAGCAACAGTGTGTTCTTTGGCAGCAACATCTTTCTCCAGTCATCAGTACTGAAGGACAGTAAGCCTGTTGCCATCCCATCATTTACACAACCTTGACGTGGGGTGGCAGGACCTCGCATCACTCTCTGTGCTGTAGTGCTTTTCATTTATAAATGAAACCTGAGGCCTTCTTTAGTTAAATAACAGACTAACTGATAATCTGTCTTGACTTTTTTCTACATTATTGTTTAAATATTTAATGCAGGATGAGCCGGAGTTGTAATATGTGGCTAAACAAATGCCGAAAGAATATGCAAATATCGAGTAGAAGATGGATTTAAAGGTTTTAAAAAGCCACGATGAGGTTTTAATTCATCCCACTTTGGCTGGAGAAAACTAGCAGTGCTATTTGTCCTCTTTTGTCTGCTAGATGGAGGTTTGTCTCTGCTTTATTCTGTGTTTTCAGCCTTAAAATGGTGCTTATGGAATACCCATAAATTATAAAGGTGCTGGAGAAAGCCTGCTTTGTCAGTTCAGCCCGAGTGTGCACTTGTCTTCACCTGTTACGTAACTGTTCATTCCTTCAATACTTGAATGTTTGATATAGAAAAATGGATCAAAATAGCCATACCATTAACTTGCTTCATAAAGAACATTGAATTCTTGGTAGTATTATTATTTTTTGGGTGAAAAAGTCATATTGTGATTATTGTTGACAATACTGTGATTGCGATTTGAGTCTCTTTGCTTAACTTTTAACATTTAAACTACTATAAAAGAATACAATAACTTCACAAAACTAATTTTGCATGTTATACACTGTACCTCTCTCTACTCAATGTCACCATAGACACACATGACATGACTAAAATATTCACTCAATCATTCAACTTATAGCAGAAGAAGAATGGGGTACAATGAGATAATGCCATTAAAAGAGCACCAGTGAAACAATGGTAAACAATGTGGAAATAATAAAAAAAATGTTATTTCGGTTAGTTTCAGCCAAGGGAGACAATTATCATGACTATGACTCAAATAACTGCAATTATGTAATAATTACGACCTAACAGCAGACAAGTTTCATGTCATAAAACACAAATGTACTCGTATACTTTAATGCATGTGTAACAGCTGTTTAGGAAGCAGACAGTGCAGTATCTTGGAGTGAAGGTGTAGGCAGTAGTTTGCAGTCGCATTACAGAAGGCGTGAGAGGACTCCTAACACAAGTAATTACCGTCATTAATCAATGGAGGACTTGAAAAGGTGCAGACGATGAGCCTCTTGGAGTTTATGCGTCTCTTAGGTCATTTCATTTAATGTCAGCACGCTTCAGGGTGTTGTCTACTTTTTGATCATTACAGTTTGCTTCTAAAAAAACAGTTAGTATGGTTTTTAGACACATTAATGCTGGGGCTGGATTTTGTTTTTGACTAAAATACCTTTGGAAACTATTCATCACGTAGTGTCGTTTTGGTCAAAGTTACCCAATGACCGATCTTTAATTTTGTACAGATATTAATGATTCATAAAGGTTTCTCCTCTGATAATGCTTCACCTTTGAGGTTGTGTAGTGAAATGCCTCAACAACTTTTCGAAGGACTCAGATGAATCATTTAGCTGTCGTGTGTTCATAATGCATTGTAAAAACTGGAGCTCGTCTGATTTTTTTCATCAGCTCACTGTCAGGTTAAAATGATCCTTTTTCAGCACTTTGTTTTTTTTTCTATTCCCATCAGTGATAATTAGCCATCTTACCTGCTTAAACTGTAGTCAGCCATTGTTATGTCATGATACTGTGTATTTGTTATCAACGTTTTTTAGTCCAGACTGGGTACATGTATGCCCTGCGCTTTAATGATGAAGTTGCACACATTCACACCTGGAAGCTTCCTAACACCGCCATATGTGATGGCAACCGGAGTGTAAAAGACACCTACGAAGGGAAGGAGGATAAAGGCCACTGAATCGCTTCCCAGCCAAATACTGATGATTTTTTAAAGCAATAATGTACTGTTTGAATTAGTGATCCCATTCAAATTATTTTCTGACAAGAAAAGATTTAAGGATGTTTTACTCAAGGAAAAAATGACTTTCATTTTGCTCCTCCAACACAGCAGAAACATCATTTTTATATGCAGTGTGCATCCAGCCATGGAGGCTGCAGTCCAGAAGTGACATCTTGCAGCTTGATGGATCTAGAAACTATTTCCAGCCCGTTGTAGGGAGGGAGCTTTACCTTGTCACAAACTACTACTGATGTATTGCAAAACACTCAAATGGTTATTGAATTTATCTCGTGTCATGTCCTCTATTAACCCATAGCTATTTAATCTGTTTGAGGATTGAAAATTTGAACTCTGTGGAATCTATTCTGAAGAGAAAGCGCTTGCCTTATCAAGTTGCTGTCTCTTGAGGATTTTGTACAACAGAAACTCAAATCATCAAGTTTGCATAGAATCGGACAGACACAGCACTGACCGTATGGAGAGAAAAACAGCTGTCAGGTTGGGTCAGGAGCTTAGCGCTTACAGGGAGAAAAGGAGACTTGACTCAGCCTCAGGTGAATATCTTCACGTCACCTGATCTTTGCACGTTTCTTTCTGTTTTTCACTGTCTAACCTCACACACACACACACGCATTCTGCCTCTTCACACCCCACTTCATCTCGACTGTGTCCTCTCTGTCTCATCAGACAGGATGATGGACTAAGAAAGGCTCCAGCTCGTCCCTGACCGGAGGCCCCCTATTTTTCTGTGCTTCTGCTGAGGTGGGCGTCTCGGCATCTCGGCCTTGCACGCATGGGGGCTTCTATTATTTGGTGCTGCTTTAAAGCAGTATGCATACAAACTAAGCCAAGAAAATCCAATTTGTTATAAGAACACCAGATAAATCTTGGAGCCCGTGATCCATAGCAATGTACTGCGGTGCAAAACTTGCTTGACTGTGGGTTTTTATTCCATTTTTTTAAATATAGTGCTCAGATGTGTGGTGCATTATTCATTTTGACCCCTGATATAAATGTGTAATATACGCTCACGTGGCTGCAATCCTAACATTTTGTAAACAGTGTTAGCAAAAATGACATTTTAGTTGACAATTAATTGTCATACAAATAATAGTGAATAACTAGTCTTTATATGTAATCTTTATGCCACTACATTAGTATAAAAGCCTGGTAATAGTTTATTTATACATATACCCCTAATGACAAAGAAGAGACGTTTATTGGCGTCGAATGCTGGAAGACGTAAAGAAATCTGGCATAAATAACTTAAATATGGAAAGCCATGCAACAAGTAAGGAAAGAGATGCAACAAGTTGATGCCATTAAAAGAGAGCCAATCAAATTGCAAACAGTGGAAAATGATGTGAAAATGGTGATGAGATGTGACATTTCTGTCGCTTTCATCCAGCTGTTTTTAGACAGCTGAATGGAGACGATTATCATGATTGTTTAAAATGAGGCGTAGCTGTTGACTCTGAGATGTTTGCAGGATTTTTGTTCAAATATTCTTCTCTGAGGTTGGGTAACAGCAAGGATCACCTGCAGGAATGTTCAAGCAGTCGGTGAAACTAAAAAAAAACCCACATCATTGTTGTGTACAGTACAAACTAATGAGGTATTGCCATTTCTGAACAAGCAAGCTTAAGATGTACTGTATGTTGTTTCTCCATGTGTTGCATTCTGAAAAAAAACACATTTCTAACATTATCTGTATTAATTTCTAGTAAATTGATGGAATAATTGTACGTGAAATAACATAAATTGCTCTAAATCTTGGCATTTCTGGGTGAGGCAGCACAAACGTTATCTGGGTGCTGACTTTGTTTTGTTTGGTTAGAGCTTCTTTTGAGAAATGGATCCAAATGTCACTCATTTAAGCATCTGTTTGATCAGGCATTCTGTTGTATCTTTTAACATATTAGGCTCAAAGCAAAACTAAATCTTGATCATTTAAAGATCTGGAGATTGCATTTATCTCTTCACTTCTTGACTGTGCTATAACTCCCTTTACGTGGGAGTCCATCAACCCCATCTGCAGCTGCTTTAAAATACAGCAGCAAGTCTCGTCACTAGATATATTACTGTATGATTGATTTTTCTTCTACTTGTTTAAGCACCGCATAGACCGGCACCAGCTCTGAACTCTGAATTCCTTAATCACTATTTTAAGTCCAGATCCCTCGGATCCTCTGATCAATTACCCCTCACCATTCCACGCTCTGGTCCAAAGGTGACCGAGCTTTTTCCATTGCTGCTCCCGGTGCTCATGACGTCCCCCTCTGAGCATGAACTGAGTGTGCATACATGACCCTGCATATAAAAACATGTTTAGCGATCGACGATTGTCGTCTGTGATCGATTTATCAGGTCCGATATTCACATTCTTTATTATTATCGGTATCTGTATTATTTAAAATCTGATAGAACATAAAATAAATTAATTAACAAAAGTAGAATTCCCCCAGTTCAGTGTGAAAAC